>JAKUBX010000005.1:0-312943 GCA_030566975.1 Entelexis potacharoeniae
GCTTGGCGCGCCGTTAGCGGTGGTTGGGCGCTGGCGCGGGCGGCGCGCGGGCGGCGCGCTGTCTGCAGACTCGTCGCTGCTCGAGGACGCGGACGCGGACGAGCCCGACGCGGCGGACGCTGTGCGCGCGCGGCCGCTCGGCTTCCCGTCGGTGTGCGGGGACTGTCGCTGGCGGACTGCGCGATTGCGCGACCCCTGCCCCACGCGTGCCATTGTTCTGAGGATGCGGCGGGCCTTTTTGAAGGGTCTTGGCAGCCGGGTGCCAGTGGCGAGCGCTGTTTTGCGAGTTTGCGGAAGAAGCCCCGAAGCGGCGTATGTAATATATCCTGTCAAAGGGATCAGTGTTGTGGGTAGCGTCTATATTGATGCGATGCACATTTGCACCCGCCCTAGCCCCTGCCCAGGCACCTCTTCTTCGCACCTCTTCCTGCGCTTGCCCGCGCGGGCTGCTGCCTGCCGGTCGCGGCAGGTGTGCCATGACGCGGGCCGTGGCGCCGCTGCGCGGCGCTGGCGCGGACAAAGAGCACATACAGCGAGCTAGTTAGACTACACAAATTATTTATTTGCGCGCGCGCACGCGACCATTGCTTGCTTCTCGCGGCGCCCGCGACCCCATATCGGTGCCTGAGCCTTAATGCATGATAGAGCGCATGGCTGTTTGCAGCCGGTCGCGCAGGCGGCGCGGTACCGCGCGCGGGTAACGCCCGCACCATCACATAGATACGAATCCGTCTGCGAGCCAAATCGGAGCCGATGTGGCTAAAACGATTTTGCCCGCGGGGCTGGATCGCATTCGCTGCTGGCTCATCGTTTTTTTTCTGAGCCGACGCAGCCCGTGCCCCCGTGGGCCGAGGGTTGGGTCCAGGGCACGAGGTGGGATATGACCGGGTCCAGTTCGCCGCATTGCTGCGGCACTCGCGCGAATGCGCGGCCTAGCACCCATGAGTCTAGCCCAATTTTAGCGCCAAACACGGCTCGCGTGCTTGTAATTTAATTTACTCGCCGCGTGGTGGCGCAACTCGCCGTACGCCGCCGCGCGCTACCGCGCGCGAGCACGCAGCTGCAAACCTCGTCTCTAAACACGCGGTTTGCGCCGCCTGCATGCTGCTCGCGGCGCCGGGCCGTGCTCCTCGTCAGCGCGCATCTTCTTGCGCACGCCTGTCCTCCACATGAGAGCTCCGCATATGTGCGCTGCAGATTACTACGCCGCGCGCAGGTGCATGACGCAACACTGGCCAGCTCCTCATCAACGTCATCACCAGCCCGCTGCTATCACTTATGCGCTATCATCGCCAACCCGGCGCCGCCCGAAATGGCATGTATATGCATCGCGGGTAGTGTTGGCGGTTGCCAGAAATTGGTACTGAGCACAGTTGCAGGGCAGCAGGTGTCAAGCTAGCTCGAGGCTTAAGGTACTTAGGCGCCTTGCGAGCATTCACATCGCAGCTTTAATTTAAATACCTATACGTTTAGACCGCGGAGGACGCTGTGTACGCTGAAGACTGCCTTTTAGCGCCCCCAAGGCCGCCTATGCACGGCTATCAGCAGCCGGCTTCCAGAAATTAGGGTTCTCGAATGTGCGCGCGCTATACAGCCATTGCGCCTCACCGCGTTATCGGGGCCGCGGCAAAAAGCCGCACCTCATGAAGCTCGGCGCAAACATATTCAAACATGGCTCTAGGCATGCGCAGCAGCTAACCGTTCGCATCCCGTGGGCTGCTGCCTGTCAGCGATTAAGTAGCTATAGACCGTTAGCGATTGGCGAGCGGTGTCAGCGATTAACTAGCAGCCGCGAGCCAGGCAGCACTGCAACCAGAAGAACCCTGTAACATATGAAAACAGACCAGCCTCAGTATTGGGCTCACTATCTGGTTGCACTATTGGTTACTATTGGTTCTATTGGTTTCACTTGGCTATTTGTTTTAACCATCAGGCGGCTGCCTCAAGCGCACGGCTCAGGTGTCCTGGCCCAGCTGGCGTGGCTATCTGCTGATTAACGCCTGCCGCCTGCATATCGCGCTCCGACCGAATGCAGCCGCTGCTCCTGTTCGGCGCCCTCGCGCTCATCCACGCCGCGTACTCCTCGTACGAATGGGTGAGCCTGCACAAGCTGCTTGGCGAGCCGCCGTCTGCGCGCGTGCCGCGCGACGTCGTCGTCGAGATCTTCGTCGGCCTTGTGTTTGTCGTGCTCTCCGCCGTCTCGAACGGCGTCGGCCGCATGCTGCCCGAGTACGTCGCCAAGAGCAACGCCATCAAGACCCTCGAGGGCCAGGAGCCGTACGCGTACCTCGAGACGCGCCCGAACTTCCAGGACCTTGTGGCGCGCCGCCAGGAGTACCTGCGCTGGCGCAAGGAGAAAGGCGCCGAGAAGCCGAGCGCGGAGCCGAACGCCAGCACGGCCAGCGCGGAGCCGGCCAGCGCCAACTAAAAACTAATTTAAATGCGTTTATTTCTCCGCGACACGGCCGCCGGCCTTGGCCACCGCGGCCCACCCGTATGGCGTCGCGGCCGCCACTGATTTAGACCCTGAAAAATCGTAACCACCACATCCGCACCGCTCAGGCTCTTTAAATGATCGCAAAGCGCAGCTCGCAGCAGAGCGTCGCCCAGAAGGTGTTTGTGCGCTCGACGCGCGCGGGCGGCGCCATAAAGGTGTTTCGCGAGCAGTATCTGCGCGACGACATCCCCTGCGGCTCGCGCGCCTGCTCCGTGTGCGCGGCCAAGGCCGTCCCGGACTTCCAGGGCAACGTCATGCCGCCCGTGCTGGCCGAGAAGCCGCCGGCCACGACGCGCCGCGGGCCGCACTACGTCGTCGTCGACACAAACGTGTGCCTGAAGGCGATTGACCTGCTCGAGCACCCGGACGCGTTCGAGGACGTCATTGTGCCGCACATCGTGCTCGAGGAGGTCCGCAACCGCTCAATCCCGGTGTACACGCGTCTGCGCGCGCTCACGTCCACAAGCGGCTACTCGACAAAGCGCTTCTACGTCTTCCACAACGACTTCAGCAGCGAGACGTTTGTGGCCCGCGAGCAGGGCGAGACCGTGAACGACTACAACGACCGCGCCATCCGCCGCGTTGCGCAGTGGTACAACGAGCATTTGCCCGGCATCGCGACCGTGCTTGTGACGAACGATCGGCGCAACCGCGAGGCCGCCGCGGCGCAGAGCGTGCCAAGCGCAAACCTCAGCCAGTACATTGGCGAGCTCGGCAAGTCGCAGCTCATGGACCTCGTGCCCAGCGGCGACAGCGACGACGTCGAAGAGGCGCGCGAGGCGGCAAGGCCCCAGAACGTATACCCGGAGTACTTCAGCACGTCGAAGGTGCTAGGCGGGCTGCAGGCCGGCACGCTGCACCAGGGCAAGCTCGCCGTGTCGCGTTACAACTACCTTGAGGCTGGCGTCATGGTCGCCGGCTTCACGAAGCCGCTGCTTGTTGTCGGCCGCGAGGCCATGAACCGCGCGTTCGATGGCGACAAGGTGGTTGTCGAGCTGCTTCCGAAGCAGCAGTGGCGTCGCCCGCTCGTCGAGCTTGCCGACGACGCCGAGCAGGCCCCCGGCGCTGAGGACGACGAGGAGGCCGAGGCCATCACCACCGAGAAGGAGCGTCTGCTGCTGGCCGCCGACGCCAAGCTCGCGCACCAGCAGCAGGCCGCGAACCCGGACGGCGTTGCCGAGCAGGCGCAGCCAACGTGCCGCGTCGTGTCCGTCATCAAGCGCAACTGGCGCTTCTACGTCGGACACATCGCCTCGAACTCGCTTGGCCCCGAGGGCACGCGCGACACCGGCGCGCTGCGCAGCGTGCTTGTCAAGACAATGGACAAGCGCATTCCGCAGATTCGCATCAAGACGCGCCGGCCCCACGAGCTCGCTGGCCAGCGCATCGTCGTTGCCGTCGACTCGTGGCCCGTGTGGTCGCGGTACCCGGAGGGCCACTTCGTGCGTGCGCTCGGTGAGATCGAGAGCCACAAGGCCGAGACCGAGGCCATCCTGCTCGAGTACGATATCGAGTTCCGCCCATTCCCGCAGGCCGCCATGGACTGTCTTCCTGCCGAGGGCGCGAACTGGCGGCCCGAGCCGAACGCACGCGGTCGCCGCGACCTGCGCCATCTCAACATCTGCTCCATCGACCCGCCAAAGTGCCAGGATATTGATGACGCGCTGCATGCTCACGAGCTTCCGAACGGCAACTACAGCGTCGGCGTCCACATTGCCGACGTCACGCACTTCGTGAAGGCCGACACGCCTCTCGACCGCGAGGGCAGCCTGCGCGCGACCTCGACGTACCTTGTGGATCGCCGCATTGATATGCTTCCCGCGCTGCTCGGCACTGACCTGTGCTCGCTGCGGTCGAACGTCGAGCGCTACGCGTTCAGCGTGCTGTGGGAAATGACCCCAGACGGCGAGATCGTGAACATGGACTTCACGAAGTCGCTCATCAAGTCGCGCCAGGCGTTCGAGTACGAGGAGGCCCAGGCCAAGATCGACGACTTGCAGCAGCAGGACGAGTTGGCCAAGAGCATGCGCATTCTTCTCAAGCTGTCGCAACTGCTCAAGCAGAAGCGCATGGACGCCGGCGCGCTGAACCTGGCGTCGCCCGAGGTCAAGGTCATCACAGGCAACGAGATGGATGACCCGTCGAGCGTCGAGATCAAGAAGCCCGTGGCCACAAACTCGCTCGTTGAAGAGTTCATGTTGCTCGCAAACATCTCGGTCGCTCGCAAGATCTACGAGTTCTCGCCGCAGACAGCAATGCTGCGTCGCCACGCGGCGCCGCCGGCAACAAACTTCGACCTGTTGAACGACCAGCTCCGCATGCGCGGCTACAACACAATCAAGCTCGACTCGTCGCGCACAGTCGCTGACAGTCTCGACACCATTCAGGACGCGAGCGACCCGTTCATTAACACGCTGGTGCGCATCATGGCCACGCGCTGCATGATGTCGGCCGAGTACTTCCCGGCTGGCGACTTCACATACAATGAGTTCCGGCACTACGGCCTTGCCACCGACATCTACACGCATTTCACGTCGCCAATTCGGCGATACGCCGACGTGATTGTGCACCGGCAGCTGGCGGCGGCAATTGAATACGAGACGCTGCCGCCAAGCCACTACCTAAAGAACAACCTTGACGGCATCACCGAAAACATTAACCTGCGGCACCGCAACGCCCAATTCGCGGGCCGCGCCTCCATCGAGTACTTCGTGGGCCAGATGCTCAAGAAGAGCCAGAACACGCAGTCGCTTGAGGGCTACGTGATCAAGGTTTTCTCGAACGGCATCGGCGTGCTTGTGCCGCGGTACGGGCTCGAGAGCGTGGTTCATCTCGAAGATATCTGCGAGGTTCCGGAGCGCGATGCCCAGCTCGATGAGGACACCTACACGCTGAGCGTGACGACGAAAGACGGCGCACAGCGCAAACTGTCGATCTTTGACAAGGTGAATGTCGTTGTGGAGAGCGTGAAGAATGAGTCCACTGGCAAGCGCTCTGTGCGCATGACGCTCGCCTAAGTATGTATTATAGCATCGTAATAAACATTAACAAGATACACGGCGAGTAGCCATTGCCGACTCTTTTGCAGGTTATCGCCGAAGCGAGCCGCATGATGGCGTCATTGTGCACAAGCCTGCATGGGCATTTCCATTTCTATCTACGGGTCAAGTGCTACGTTAGGTTGAGAATGTCTCGCTGTGCATGGGGCCAGTACGTATATCCATTTTAGCGCAGTAAATGCATGCAGCGCGTGGCCTAAGGCTATTACGCGACTGTCTCATTCCCTTCTAATCAAATCAAGCGCCTGAAAATGCCTGGACAATCCTACTCCGCATATTGAACTGGCGCTTGGACAAGTTAGTCTTGGAACAGTAGTAGCATGAGAGAATGATAAACAAGCCACCTACTTTAACGTAATCGAATGCAACATTAAAGTTAACTAATTTATATGCCACGTAGCGTGGCGCAATATTCGGTGATCTGGGATCCCTTTCGCGCTTTTCATTGGCGCTGCTGCGTTATGGCTCAGCAGCGTCTACGTTGGCAGCGAGTGTGGCTCGTGGGGGGTTACTAATTACACAGCGATCGTCGCCATATGGTGCCGCATGAGTGCGCATATGTGTACACAGCGCGGAAACTAATAATACTGCGCAGTGCTGCGCCTAGGCAGTCAATTGGCTCTCCAGAGCTATTTAAAACCCGCCTGCTGAAAATCAGCCTAATTGGGTCTCCAGATATACCGAACACGTTGCAGCCCCAACATCACGCGACTGCTTTTAGCTAATTGGCATCGCCCCACTCACCACGTGCCGCGTCACGTGGCTACGGCCGAATAAGCGGTGAATGAAGGAAGCGGAGCTTAGGCCGGCTCAATGCCCAGCGCAGTTGGGCTAATTCATTCCAATATATACTTCACATAGTGAGAACACTATTCCGAGCACCTGAAGCGCGTGCACTGGCTGCAGCCGTACGTACCGGCGGCACGCATCACGTAAGCGACGGCTCGGCTCCGGCCATCGGCGCAGCAATATTGGGCTAGGGCGAATATTCTGTCGGGGGTCGCTGACTGTGTTTCAATATAATTGGATTCCTTCTCCCATCTTCCGCAGTCTCGCCTATATGGGCTCGTCGGTTCATCGGAATGCGGACAAACATAGCGGTTCAGGTATCCTGATAGAGTCTGAGGACGACGACCCGGGTATACGAGGTTTATCCTCGTCCATACCAAGAAAGAATAAGCCGGGATACCGTTCCCGAGCGGACACAGACCCACTTGATGCCGCGGTCATGGACCAGCACGAGCACGGCAATGACAACTTTGCGCTGAAGCTCGACCAGATGGTGCTAGGCAAGACGGGTGTGGCGACCGAGGTTGCTCAGGGCTCGATTTCGCGCCCCGGGAACGCCATGTCGAGCCTGAAGGGCGTGGCCACAAGCATTCCGCATGCGCGGCCATCGCCGCCGAGCGCCGTTGCCGACGCCGGCTCGCCTGGCTCGTTGACTTGGGCCTCGAGCTCGAGCTCGGACTCGGACTCAAGCAGCACGATTAGCGATGCCACTAACGCCACCGCGGCATCGAAGCCGACCGTGTGCAGCGACGAGCTTGTGGACCTGCCGCTGAAGCGCATGATCCGTGCCGTGTGCGTATCTGGGCTAGAGTCGCGCAATTCGCACCGCAAACCGTTCTGCTTGAGTCCGGCCGAGATCCGCGCCGTCTGCATGCGCGCGCGCGAGCTGTTCCTGTCGGAGCCGTCAATGCTGCGGCTTGACGCGCCTGTCAAGATCGTGGGTGACATCCACGGCCAATTCCGGGATCTCATGCGCGTGTTCAAGATGGGCGGCATGCCACCGTCCCAGCAGTACCTGTTTTTGGGCGACTACGTCGACCGCGGCAAGCAGAGCCTTGAGACAATCATGCTGCTGCTCATGCTTAAGCTGCGCTACCCTGACCGCGTGCACCTGCTCCGCGGCAACCACGAGAGCGCGTCGGTCACGAAGGTGTACGGTTTCTACGACGAGTGCAAGCGGCGCAGCACCGTGAAGGTGTGGCGCGCGATTGTGGACGTCTTCAACTGCCTGCCCGTGGCGGCCACCGTGAACAACCGCATCTTCTGTGTGCACGGCGGCCTGTCGCCGCAGCTGTCGAGCTTCGACCAGATCACGGCCGTGCAGCGGCCCACAGACGTGCCCGAGGCCGGCCTGGTCAGTGACTTGCTGTGGTCGGACCCGGATCCGCAGGTGAAGGAGTGGAGCGACAATGACCGCGGCGTCTCGTACTGCTTTGGGCGCTCGTCGCTGGACCGCTTCTGCCGCCGCTTCGGCATTGACCTCGTCGTGCGCGGACACATGGTTGTGGAGGACGGGTACGAGTTTTTTGGCGACCGCAAGCTCGTGACCGTGTTCAGCGCGCCGAATTACTGCGGCGATTTCAACAACTACGGCGCCGTGATGAACGTCGACGAGAAGCTGTTGTGCTCGTTCGACGTGCTCGAGCCGAAGCAGCAGCGCAGAGCGAGCGAGGTGCCCGATACGCGCTTCTCGCCCGTGCACAGCCTGCCTGTGAAGAGACGGGACCACTCAGTGGAAGTTTAGGGTAGCAGCGATTAGCCGCCCGTGGGTTGTGTCCGTCAAGAGGAATGGGATATTTATTTGATCACATATTTATCCTCACGACGTCACGACATTTAAATTTTACATAGCTTTTAACCTCAATCCAGTTTTTTCCGTAGCCTGATGATAGCCGGCCAAGCTGCAATCAGTGGTTGGGCTGCGCGACGCTGTGTTGTGCTGTGCCGGGTTATGTGCTGCATGCCGTGCGATACGAGCCAGATCAGAGCGCGCATGCCGCAGTCGCGAAATACGTGCCGCAGATCGCAATTGCAAGTTTTCCCGGCGCGGCACACGGGCACCATCCCTTGCGGCTAGAAATGCCTGCGCGATGGGTGCGGCCGTGCTTGCCTTCCTGCATATCGACAAGCCACGCACCTACTGATCGTGCTGCTGCTGCATGCCCATGCAGGGGGGTGTCGCAGGGAGTCGCGGTGGGTAGTACCCTGGATTCCCTGCCGCGTCAGCAGTGAGTCAGCATCAGATATTCTACAGAGTTTCACCTGCAACGCCGACTTCAATCAGAAACCAGACAACGCCGCGATGTCGCATCAGCCCGACTATCTGCTGGGCATCCACAACTTCAAGGGTCGCACGGAGGATGAGCTGGACATTCTCCGCGGCGACTACATCGAGGTAATCGAGGATGACAGCGCGTTCAAGGACTCGTGGTACATTGGGCGGAATCTGAACACAAACGCAACGGGCCTGTTTCCGAAGGCGTTCACCACCGCGGTCGCGAGCCTGCCGGCCGAGGTGAAGCAGCGCGTTGATTCGCTCGATGCGGGCGTCGGCGGCCCCGGCGCAACGCCGACGCAGCCGCCAGCGATGGGCGCCAGCCCCGCCGCGTCCCCCGCCGTGCCGCAGCAGTTCTACGGGTCGCAGCCGCCACGCCAGCCGCTGGCCGGTGAGCCTGTGTCTGATCCCGAGTTCGACGCGCCGGCGCGCGGCTTTGCCGAGCCCGCAGCCCCGCAGCAACCGCCCGCGCAGGGCCTGGCCCAGATGACGCTGAGCCGCCACAGCTCCGACGCGCCGCCACCATCGCAGTCGCCTGTCTCAGCCGGCAGCCAGCACCCGCACTCGCGCGGCTCCGTCAGCAGCGCCGCGTCGAACCAGCGAATACCTAGCAACGCAAGCGCCGCGTCGTACCGCCAGGCCAGCCAGTCGTCGCTACACCCGCCGAGCGACATCGACGCGGCAATAAACGAGATGTCGTCCGAGGCGGCGCTCATGCCGCCGCCGACCGTCATGTCGTGGACGCCGCAGAACGTCGAGGCGTACTTCATGTCCAAGGGCTTCGTAGAGGACGCGCCCAAGTTTGTGCAGCACCGCATCACGGGCCCGATCCTGCTCGAGCTCGACCGCGAGACGCTGAAGGAGATTGACATCGTCAGCTTTGGCCCGCGCTTCGCCATCGACAAGGAGCTGCGCTTCCTCAGACAAGTAATAGGCGTTGCGCAGTCGCCCAGCACCGACAGCCCGCAGTCGCCGCTGTCGGCCGTCGGCTCGCAGAACTTCTCGCCCATCGCGCAGACCCCACAGATGGGCTCACAGGGCTTCTACCCGTATGGAAACCAGAGCTACAGCAGCCTCGGTCACCAGGCCGGCTCCAGCGTCACGACGCTTAGCGCCCAGGTCCAGCCTACCGTCCAGCCCACTACCGTCCAGCCCGGGTACCAGGCCTCCGAAGATATGCGGAGCATGCAGTACCCTCAGCAGACTCTGCCGCAACAGCCACAGCCGTCCCCGCTGCAACTCGGACAGCCACAGCCCCCGCACCAGCAATATGGCCAGCCCCCGCACCAGCAGTACACTCAGCAGCAGTTCGCACAGCCTCCAGTAACGCAACAGCAGCCGCCGATGGCCCAGCAGCCGCCGATGGCCCAGCAGTCGTACGCAATGCAGCAGCAGCCCGTGCAGGCGCCGCCGCAGCAATACCAAACCGAGCGTAGGCCATCGCGCCCGTCTAACCAGTATGATATGCAGAAGTCGGACGCGCTGCCGATTCCGGGTGCACTCGGTTCGCATTCGCAATCCGGGTCCGAGGAGGAGATTACGGGCTCGCTAGGCTCGAACTTCTCGGCCAAGCCGCCCGCGTCTGCGGCTGCGCTCGCGGCGGCACAGGCCGCCTCTGGAAGAGGCCACCACCGGCACACTTCGAGCGCAACGTCGCGGTACTCGGTCGTGCCGTCGCAGGGCCACCAGCGGAAGCGCACGCTCGACGACTGGGAAAGCGGCCTCGAGCCGGCGCTGCTCGAGAAGTCTGGTCCGTCCGGTCAGGGCCACGCGCGCAATGCGTCTAATATGTCGAACCTCTCAAGCTTCCGCAGCTCTATGCCGTCTGTGCCGTCCGTGCCCATGGACTCGACGACGCCGTCCACGGTGTCGTCTTCCGCATTCGACGCCAAGAACCGCAAGCACATGAGGTCTGCGTCCGAGTCCGCGCGGTCCACGCGTTCGGCGCGCTCGGCTGTGTCGACGGACTCAAAGAAGCACTCGCGCCGCGCGTCGGTGTTGTCGCTGCTCCCTGGTAGCCCGAAGCTACCAGGAAGCCCAAAGACGCCGAAGACGCCGAAGAGCCCCAAGAAGGCGCCGGCCACGAGTGAGACGAACGGCAACGGCACGAAGATCAGCTCACCCAAGATCAGCTCGCCAAAGCGCAGCAACGACTCGGGCACTGGATCGAGCGGCAACAGCAATAACACTAACGGAAAGCGCTCCAGCTCGGAGAACGCTTTCAAGTCTCTGATGAGACCGAACTTAACGAAACAGAAGACCAGTGCGTTCCAGGAAGGGATCAAGAGTGTCACCGCTGAGCAGGCATCGGCGACGGCCTCGAAGTCTGGATGGATGCACAAGCGCGGCGGCTCGGGTCTCGGCGTGTGGGTGAAGCGGTTCTTCACTCTGCACGGCACGCGGCTGTCGTACTTTTCGAGTTTTAAGGATGCAAAGGAGCGCGGCTTAATTGATATCACGGGCCACCGCGTTCTTCCCGTCAAGGACCACGAGCTGCTCGTTAGCCTCAGTGCTGCCGGCATGGGCGCAGGTCGCTTCTGCTTCAAGCTCGTGCCCCCTGGCCCCGGGTACAAGAAGGGTGTTGCCTTCACGGCGCCCAAGGTCCACTACTTTGCGGTAGAGTCTGAGCAGGAGATGCGCGAGTGGCAGTCTGCTCTAATGAGTGCCACCATAGAACGAGACGAGTCGCAACCCGTGCTGTCGACGTCGCAGACCCCGACCATCTCGCTCCCGCGGGCTCAGGAGCTCATGGCGGCGCGCCTGGCGGAAAAGGGTGACATTGGCTCCCTGAGCGGGTTCGCAACCTAGCAGGACTTATGACAATTTTGTACGTCTATTTAAATTTCGCCTGTCAGGCTCTCTGCAGGGCGGGTGTTTAGACCCCAGAGAGTCGCAGCGTGAGGACATGTTCTTAATATTACCTTTTTTTATGCTTTTAAATCGTGCGATATCATTACTATCAGCAAGAAGTTCAAGCGCTACAGCCTTCAGTTCGCCATAGTCTTCAGCTCATCTCTTCCAGCTTGCCACGGCTTCAGCTCATCTCCTCCAGCTCGTTACGCACGGCGGCTGCAGAGCGCGGCGCAAGCTGCTGCGCATATGTGAATCTCTGCAGCGCCAGCTCGCCCTCGCCAAGGCCCTTATACGCCTTGCCGAGCGCGAACTGGACGCTCGCCTCTTCGGGCGCAACCTTCTCGACCTGGAGCAGCTCCTTGATCGCTTCTTCGTAGGTTCCTGCCGTGAGAAGCGCCTCGGCCTTGCGGAAGCGCGGCATGGGCGAATCGGGCGAGATCTCGGACGCGCGCGTGAACTGGGCCAATGCCTGCGGATAGTTGCCCTGCGCCTCGAGCACAGTGCCCATGAAGCACAGAAGCACGGAGTTGTTCGGGTTCAGGCGGATGGCCTGGGCGAAGTACGTCTCGGCATCGCGGTAGATGCCCATGCTGTGGTTCACGGAGCCGAGTCCGTACCACGCGTTGTAGTGCTCGGGGTCCTGTTGGAGAGCCTTGCTAAAGGCGTTGGTGGCGCCCTCGAGCTCCTCGTTTGCCGCGTACTCGTAGCCCATGAGAGTGAACGCGTAGGCGCTATGCGGGTTGAGCTGTGTGGCTCGGATGAAGCACTGAAGCGCGTTCTGCGTGTCGTGGCGCAGCGACATGGCGTTGCCGAGCACGCACCAGCTCTGCCACTCGCGGCGCAGTGGGCTGCCCTCGTGCGTGAAGTCGTACGCCAAGAGCGCGAGGTCTTGCTCGCGCTTGAGGTGCCACAGCACCGTCGAGTAGTACTCCATGTCGCGGGCGCGGTCCGGCTGCGCCCTGCGCAGCCGCTCAAACGCAGCAGCGCTGCTTTTGTAGTCGGCGAGCTCGAGGTAGAGCCGGCCCGTGAGCGCGGTCACAAACGGCGTCTGGCGGACCGACGGGGCGAGGTCCTGGACCTGCTCAAGGGCGGCGCGGAAGTCTGCCTGCGACAGGAGCTCGAGCGCGCGCAGCACCGCCTCGAGACCCGCAACGCCCGTCTTCTCGACGGCCGGCGTCGACGTCTGGTCGGCGCCCCACACAATGTGCTTGCCCAGCGAGTGGAACGACGACTGGTCCGAGCGCTTGAACGACAGCGATAGCATTCTGTCGGCGCGGC
This sequence comes from Entelexis potacharoeniae, assembly GCA_030566975.1. NCBI lineage: Eukaryota > Fungi > Ascomycota > Dipodascomycetes > Dipodascales > Trichomonascaceae > Entelexis > Entelexis potacharoeniae. Next base: position 12,752 of record JAKUBX010000005.1, read on the forward strand.
GACGGCCGGCATTGCCGTGGGGCGCGGCCATGGGCGGCGGCGCGTGCGTCGGGGTCTGCAGAATGCTACTGCCGCGCGCGAGACCCGCGCCGCCGCCGCTGCCGCCGCCGCTGCCATTACCAGCATTATTTGCGTTAGTCCACGGTGCATTGAGCGGCGGATTCCCGCCCGACGAAAGGCCCGAGTGCACGCGCAGGCTGCTGCGCGGGACCATGGGCGTGGCGAGAGCGCGGCGTGGCGTCTCGATGCGGCGCGGCGTCGACGTTATTGTCTGCGGCACTACAGGAGCGTCCTCGGGCTCGCTCATGGGCTCGCCAAACGGGTCCTCGAAGCAGGTGAACAGCGTCTCGGGCTTGACGATGACGTTTGTGGAAGCGCACAGCGCGGCAATGTTCTCAAATAAATAGGGGTTCAGCTTCGTCGACTCTGTGTACTCCTTGAGGGCGGCGTCAGGGTCGCTGAGCGCAAGCAGGCGCGCAAGCAGGAGGTGGAACGCGGCCGGGCTCAATTCGCCGCGGCCAAGACGGTTCTGCAGCGGCATGTCGTTGCTCAGGGCCCACTGCCGGCGCGTGTCGGCAAGCACGCGCGCGCCCTCGGCGCCCTGGCGCAGCTTGTAGCAGCTCTGCGCGTACACGAACGCACAGAGCGGGCTCTTCAGGTGATTGCTCGTGGTCTTTTTGACGGAGTCGTACTGGCGCCGGCGGTACTGCACGGAGGCGAGCAGGTAGCGCGCGTCAGCGTCGTCCTCGTTGGCCACGAGCTGCTCGGCGAGAAACTCGGCGCCGTCGAGCAGGTCCAGGTCCAGACACTGCCATATTTGGTTGGCAAGCAGGGCCATGGCAGACGCTCGCAAAACTGGGCCGGAACAGAGGTCGGCAGCGAGCAGAGGTCGACCGCGAGCAGGGGTCCGGCAGCGAGGTTGGCGGGAGGGTAGCGCGCCTCAAGCGCGATTTGTAAACAAGCCACACCGTCCGGCGGCAGGAATAAATAACGAGGTACGGATTAGGTTGCTGGTTAGTTTACAATGTGTTCGAGGTGGCGCTGGCCATTGTAGCCCCGGCGGGGGGCGTTCGTGCATCTTGCAGCGCGTGGGGGCAGCATATCCGCCTGGCCAGTTCGAAGTCCGATGTTTGTCGGCAGCGCAGGCCACGCGCTCGGCGCGCGTGCGCTCGCTGGTGTGCCTTTGCTCTAAAAAGACCTATAAATGCCGCAATCAAAGCCCGCGCAGGTTCGGCGGCTCTTTGAGCGGCCCCTTAGGCAGGGCGTCCAATCGCGGCGCAACACTGCGCCAGCACACGGCCTCGCTAGCGACTTGCACTCACAGGCGAGTCGCACGCCATTGCGCAGTGCTTTTAGTTCTTGCGGCGGCTGTCCTTGCGCGTTGTCGGCGGCGGTCCGCTGCGCATCTCCTGCCGCTTCGACTGCCGCTCCTCAACGATGTCGTCGAGAATCTGGTCCGGCACCTTCACGAACTTGATCGAGTACCCGCGCAGATACAGCTCCGGGTACTCCTTCACGTCGCCGGCGTGCGAGCTCTCCTTCACGTCCTCGAGCGTCACGTTCATGAACAGGTCGCACGCCTGCATCCGGCCCGTGTAGCTGCGCCCGGACTTGCACTCTATTCTGATCGTCTGCCCCTGTGCGGCGTTCAGCAAACTTATCGGCAGCATGATGGACTGACCACTACTTCGCCGAACTTAAACTTGCACTTCGGGTGAGGTGAGGCGATGCGATGCGATGCTTATGACGCGGTTACTAAGGCACCAGGCTGGTCGAGGAACCCGGCGGCACTATGGCGCGGAGAATGTCAATTGCGCGACGCTGCAAAAACTACGGGCTCAAACTACACCACAATATGAATGCACACTAGAATTTATTAAAAACTGCCGTGACACGACGCGCCGGCGTAGCGCCGGCGTTGCGCCGCGTCTTGCTACGCATCTGCGCATGCGCAAGCGCAGCGACTCGCGACCCCAAATCACAGCCAGCAATTGCAGGACGCCGAGCAGCGCGCATTGCACACACAACAGCGGCCCGCGCGGCTCGAGCGGCGCAGCCGCCCGCCGGCGCCAAGGACGTATCGAGGTGCAATAATCAAGACACGGGCTAGGGCATGCACACCTCGGTCAGCGAATCTCACGCGAAGCCATATTGACGACCCAAAGCCGAGCGGTGCCAGCCACACAGGATGCCGCCGGTGTACGCAGCAAAATACTCGAACGTGCCCGTGTGGGTGTCCACCGTCAAGGACGTGAGTGTGATGCGGCGGCAGGGCGACGGGTGGGTGAACGCGACGCACTTGCTGAAGGTCGCGGACTTCGACAAGCCGCGTCGCACGCGCATCCTCGAACGCGACGTGCAGACCGGCGAGCACGAGAAGGTCCAGGGCGGCTACGGCAAGTACCAGGGCACGTGGATCCCGGCCGGCCGCGCGCTCGAGCTCGCGCAGCAGGTCGGCATCATCGAGCTCGTGCGCGACCTCCTTGTGTACGTCCCGCAGGAGGGCGTCGCCACGGCCGAGCTGCCGCGCCAGCCGAAGCCGGTCACCACGCGCAAGAACGGCGACGGTGCCGGCGCCGGCGCCCCGGGCCAGCCGAAGCGCGCGCGCAAGATCAACAGCGTCCCGGCCGCGTCGCCGGCCAGCATCCCGCGCGCCCAGCACATGCAGACGATGCCCTCGAACATAAACACCTCGTTCACGGGCGTGCCCCAGTGGGCCCCGTTCTCGCCGCAGGCCCCGTTCACGCCGCAGCTGCCCCAGCACCTCCCGCAGCAGCTCCAGCAGCAGGTCGGCGTCCCGCAGATGGGCATGCCGGGCATGCCCGGAATGCCCATGATGCCCATGCCGGGCTTCCCGATGCCCATGGTCTCGCCGTACGCGCCGCAGGCCGCGCCGCGCCAGTCCCGCGCAGACTCCCAGCCCGCGTCCGCCGCGTCGTCGCCGTCCCTCAGCTCGTCGGCGCTCTCGTCGGCGTCCGACGGGTTTTCTGACGACGAGCAGCAGTACGCGCACACCTCATTCCAGCGCCACGCAGAAAGCACCGCCGCCGAGCCGGCCGTAGCTGCCGCTGCCGCGGCAAAGGCTGTCGCGAACCCGGACCACGCACCGGGCGCCGGCCCCGCGCAGCTCAATGGCTCGCAGCAGTATATGGCCGAGTACTCGACCCACCTGCTCGACTTCTTCATGAGCCCAGACAAGTCCATCATCCCGTCCGTGCTGCTGCATCCCAAGCCGGGCCCACACATCAACCAGCCCATCGACGACGAGGGCAACACCGCGTTCCACTGGACAGCCTCGATCGGCCAGGTCGAGGTCATGCGCGCCCTCGTGGAGGCCGGCGCCAGAACTCACACCGTTAACACAGCGGGCCACACGCCGCTCGTCCGCGCCGTCATGTTCACGAACAACTACGAGGCCCGCTCGTTCCCGCAGGTCCTCGACCTCCTCGCCGACACGGCAACCTTCATCGACAGCAGCGGCCGCACGCTGCTGCACCACATTGCCAGCACCGCATCCACGCGCACGCGCGCCTCGGGCGCGCGCTACTACACAGAGATCCTGCTGGCCAAGCTGCGCTCTGACCCAGGTCTCCTAGAAAACGGCCTTGCGGCATTCATAGACCACCAGGACGCAAACGGCGACACTGCCTTGCACATCGCCAGCCGCCACAACGCTCAGCGGCTCTCTAAGGTCCTGCTCAGCTACCACGCGCAGGCGAACATTCCTAATAAGGCTGGCCGCGTGGCCAAGGACATGCTGCGGGCCAAGCACGCACCGCTGCCCGCCGAGCCCGTGCCGGCGCCGTCTGCCGATGACCACGCCGACATGTTCGCAAGTAAGTCCGTGCAGGCGGCCCAGCATATGACCCAGGCCATCGGCGACTACCTCACGAGCCTCGCCAAAGCCTATGACGTCGATCTTGCGAACAAGGACAGCGACATTGAGCAGGTGCGGCAGTTGCTCGACCAGGTGCGTGCGCGTGTGGCTGACGCCGAGCGCGACATTCCCGAACTCGAGGCAGAGCTCGGTCCCGAGGACTTTGTTGAGGCCGACATCGAGCGCCTCGAGAACGAGGCCAGGCAAAAGTCGGCCGAGCTGCGCAACATCATCGAGCGTTCGCAGGCGCGGAGCCTCGCCATCATTGTGCAGAAAGAGGAGGCTGACATCCAGGACCAGCTGCGCGAGCAGCTCAACAGCAAGGACAGGTATGACGAGGCTGGCCAAGTCGCGCTTGCGTTGAGGCTCCGCGACATGCAGCTGCAGCGCCGGGCCCTTGTTGACGAGATCGTCGTGCTCTACGGCAACACAGGCTCGCGCGAAAAAATCGGCAAGTACAGACAGCTTCTGGCCACTTGCCTCGAGGTTCCTGAAAAAGACGTCGATAACCTGCTGGATGGTATCGCGCAGACATTAGAAACGCAGGGCTCGTAAGTGCTCACGCCGCACACACAGGCATGTATATGTCGAGTGGGGAAGGTTTAATTAATTAATTTATTGTGGTTCGGTCAAAACTTCGAAACCAAAATACAGAAAAGACTTTTAGCTCAGTTAACTAATGTGCGGAACGTGCGCCGTGTACGGCAAGTCGACCCACTGCTCGACGTCCTGCAAGTTCATAATAGTGCGGTCTGCGCCGAACCGATGCTGCCGGTCCCAGAAGTCGCGGCCCACAGCCGTCTCGGGCCGCCAGCGGAACGCCTTCTTGAACACTGGGTCCATGCGGTCCTCAACCAGGGAGTGCACTATCTTGCCCGCAGCGGGCATGTTCATGAATCCGTGACCGCTCGCCCCCACAGCCACAATGAGGGACGGCAAGTTCGGCACTCTGTCGATCAAGAATCGCCGATCCGGCGTGTCGCTGTCCCAACAAATACGGCCGAAACACAGTTGCCGGTCCACCAAATGCGGCATCGCGGCCTGCAGAAACTCGCGCATACGCGCCACGGACGCCTTGGGCAGGCTGTGCCGCGGATATGCAATCGAGCGCTCGACGCCCTTGTCAGGCCCGCCGGGCACGCTCGGCCGCTCGCCCTCGGGCGCCCAATTCATGTAGCCCGGGTGCTCGTCACACATTTTGAGCTCGCCGCGGTCCTCGTCAGGCTCCATAAAGAACCCCAGCTCGTTGTTATAGAGCACAGGAAGGTTTTTGTACAGCTTCAGCTCCTCGGGATCCATTTTGATGTGGCCCAGTGTCCACGCCGTCGGCCTCAATTGGCCCTTAAAGTCGAACAGCTCGTTCGAGTACGCGCCGGCACACAAAATCACAAGGTCCGCGAAGTGCTCGGCCCCGTTCCTGGCCCTCGCGCCCTTCACGTCACCGTCCACAAAGATAAGACTGACGATGTCGCCATTATGGTTCGTGATAAACTTGACACCCAGCTTTTCGCACTCGCGGTGCACTGATTCCAGCGTCTTCCGCGCATGACCCCAGCCGCCGTTGCCGTCAATGTGCCAACCCTTCCAGTCGGGGAAGTCGCCCGTCAAAACACCTTTCGGCATTGAGTTGCGGAAATCCTCGGGTGATTCCAGCTTTTTATAGCCGGGCTTCTTTACCAGCACGGCGGGGTCACCGTACGCCTCGAATGCGTCGGTCGACGCCGCGGCAAAAATGCATCCTGTCGGATGATAATACGGCTTATACACAGGGTCCGTGGTCCACGACTCCATTGCGAGCTTTTGGCTCAGATTCTCAGCAACGCTGAGGTCTTCCGCATCGTCAGGACCCTCCACGATTTTATTCACATCGTTTGCTGCCGAGGCGGGACTCGGGATCGGATACGGATCAACAACGGTAATGTCTGTGTAGCCGTTTCGCACAAGCTGCAGCGCAGAGGACAAGCCAAACGCACCACCGCCGACAATAAGAATCGATGTTTTGGCTGGCTCAGTTTCCGAAGTCATGGGTACTGTGCGGTAGCTGTTTGGCGATACGCAGCGGTATTATAAGGCGGAACCCGGCGCGGCAGACGCTTATCAGTTCGCAGGTTGACTAATAGGTCCGGTGGTCGGTGCATGAAGATCGATCTAACATAGCTCCGATCATTGGTAAACTTCTGTAATTTAAACAACGTTGACGAGCCGCGTAATACTAGCCGCAGGATACTAGCCGCAGGATTGGTTGTTCACTGCAATGTGGCGGCTTGCGCTTTTCGCAAACCATGTGCAGATGCCCCGCCTGTTCGCGCGCAGGCCTCTGAAACTGACACTCGTAATTGCACACTGCTTGGTTTATACATTCAGCAACGTTAAATCAACAACGAAAACAACGACAAAGCGCCACGAACGTATTTAAAGATGTAAGGGTCTCCGTGTGGTCTCTAAATAGTAGTCACGTGCTTCAGAAGAAATTTGGAAGCACTATACAAACAAGTCGACCAAAAAATTTCAAGCAGCGTTTATATGGCGGCGCCCAAATCGAAGCCGGATTTCCGCGCTGCTGTCCACGACCTTGGCGGCGACGACAATGACTATGATCTTGTTGCTAATGTCGATGACGGCGGCTCCGAATTCGAAGAGGATGGCGCGGCAATCAATACCGGCAAGCTAGAGACTGATGTCGCTGCTATGTGGGCAGAGCTCAGCAAGGGAGGTGACGGTGTGACGGAGCCCAAGGCAAAAAAGAATGCTAAGAAATCTAATTCTGACGAGGCCGGCAACAATGCGGCGAAGAAGGACGGCGTCAATGCGCAAAAGGACCCTAAGGTCACAGCGCAGAAGCAGGCCAAGGAGCCAAAGGAGCGCAACCAACCAAAACCAGAGCAGCCGAAGGACAGAAAAGAAAAGGCCAAGCCTGTGCCCCAGCAGAAACCGCAGGCCCACCAGAATGCACGCACACAGCCCGTGCCAAAGAAGGTGCGTAAGGAATGGGAACAGTATTTGGCCTCACTGGAACCTCCTAAAGAGCTGGTTCTCGAGGACGACCAGAACTGGCCTGATATCTCAAATGAAGCTGGATCTGAGGCGCAGAACGTGGCCCCAGAGTTTGCTTCTGCGCTCAAGGAAAAGGCCCAGAAGCTACTTGAGACAGAGAACGCGCTGTATTTCAAGCAGCGCTCCCAGGACCGTGACTTCTCGGGGTCGCTGCAATTCCTTAAGAGCGGTACTTTCTCCGATCAGTTGGGCACGCTGTCGATTCTTGCAACAGAGTCGCCATTGCACTCGGTGCGATTTTTGGAAAACCTTGTGTCGAAGTGCGAAATCAAAAACCGAGAAAGCGCTTGTAAGGCTCTGGAAGTCACGAAGGATCTGCTTGTCTCCCACGTCCTTCCTGACAGGCGCATGCGATGGTTCAAGGACCAGTCTCTGGTCCTGGGCGCATCCGCGCAGCAGCTTGTTTCGTGGGCATTTGAAGACTTTCTGAAGCAGCAATTCTTCAGAATTCTGCAGGTCATGGAGCGGCTCCTTGCAGACACCGTAGAAAGCATCAGGCTGCGCACTTTACATTGCGTGTTCGACTTCTTCCGTCTCAAGCCGGAGCAGGAGGCAAATCTCTTGCGCCTTGGTCTCAACAAGCTCGGAGATCCCTCCGGAAAGATTGCTTCGCGAGTGAAGAAGCTTGTTATGGATGCCCTCCAAGTGCACCCGGGCATGAAACCCATTGTGGCGACCGTGACGACGGAGGTTCTCGGCCGCAGCACGGACTATCGCACTAGGTACTACGCTGTTGATACCCTGAGCGAGTTCATTCTTAGCAGCCGCGAGCCAGCTCTTGCGAACCAGCTCATTCATATCTACCTGGATCTATTCGAGCGGCTCCTTGTCGAGACGCAAAACTCGCCTGACCAGAGAGAGGAGAAAGCAATTTCCAACGGAAAGCCGAAGTCTGGGAAGAGGATGCGTGCCAAGCGCGGTAAGAAGGGTGGTATTAGCCAGGCCAAAAAGGATGTCACTGAAGTCGAGAGCCAGCAATACGCGCGTTTAGTGTCGAAGCTGTTTACGGGCCTGAATCGCGCATTCCCTTACTCGCAGCTTGACGCAAAGTACTTTTCGAAGTACACTGACACTCTCTACCACATGAGCCACTCGCCTAACGTAGGAACATTCATTGAAGCTCTGAGCTTCATCTTCCAGCTCACAAGATCGGCTAAGAAAATGGGTGGTGACGGCCGGTATCTTCGAACTCTGTACGAGAGTTTGCTTGACCAGCGGCTGTCTCACTCCTCTAAACTAGGAAAGTACATCCATCTGTTGCTGAAGTCTGTCGCTGAGCTCCGCCCCGAGTCTGAAGTGCCGCGCGCCAACGCGTTCGCGAAGCGCATGCTGCAGGTGGCTTGCAACTGGTCTGAGATTGGTGGTGCTGCAAGCCTGATACACGCTGCGAGCCTGACCCCGCACACAGACCGCCTGGTCGAGACGTCAACATCCCAGTCAGAGTATGACCCGAAGCAGCGTGACCCACAGTACGCGAAGGCAGAGACCTCGCAAGCTTGGGAGATTTTGTTGCTGCGCGACCATTTCCACCCGACGGTGTCTCTGTATGCATCTAATGTCCTTGCCCCCGAAGGCGAAAAGCAGGCTCTTGACTTGCCCGACATCGAGCAGTACACTGTCAACACGTTCCTTTCGAAGTGGTCGTATAAGAAGCCCAAGTCTCGGGACACGACCCGCGGAGGCAGTATTTTCCAGCCGCTGTCAGGATACACGGACCTCAATCTCGGAATCCGGCAGGAGCGGGGCCCCGCATCGCAGGACCCTGTACAGATGCAGGACTGGAAAAACAAGGATGCTTCGAAGATCGCGCCGGACGAGCAGTTCCTGTACGACTACTTCAGCCAGCTGCCTGAGAAGGCAAAGAAGCCCGAAAAAGAAGAGAAGCAGCCGAAGGGCAGCGACGACGAGGAGGAAGATAGTCTTGACGAGGATGAGGTTGGCGCTGCTATGGCCCGCAGTGGACCGGCCGACTTGGGCGGTATTGATGTTGACGAGTCCGATATCGACTCTGACGGCGATCTGGACGACCAACTCGCGGACGCGTTTTCTGATTCCAATGAGGAGCTCGAGGGCTCGCAAGAAGAGGACTTTGACGAAGATGCCGATGTGGACGGTGGCGAGGATGACTTTGTGGACTTTGACGACTTCGAGGAGCAAGAGGCCAAGAAGGACGACGGAGCCGATGAGGCAGCCCCGAAGAAGCGCAAACGCCAGTGGGCTAACTACCCGACGTTCCTTGATGCTGACGCGTTTGAGGAGATGTATACTAAGGACGAAGGTTCTAAGAAGCGCGGCTGAGCAGCGTTCTCAAGTGATAATTAATCTATTTATCAGTACTGATGCTGATAGTTTATTTTATGTTGATGGATTTCGCTTATGAGGCTAAATATGATCTCTAGATCGGTAAACACCTATAAGTTCCGATCAATAGCGCACTAGATCTCGGCAAGCAACGTAACCCACGCTTCAAAGAGCCTGCTACGGATAAACAAAATAAATATAGGCATGCTTAATGAAAATCAAGACCAGAAAATTACTTTGTCTGAAGGGGTTCGTTCCAGTACCTCGTTGAGCCAGTGCTCAGGGTTGGATCTGAGATTCGACCTTATCTTGTTATTTCGATATATTACCACAGCGCCAAGGTCTTTCAACAGTTGGCCGCGTAGTCTAATGGTTATGATTCAACCCTCCGGAGAAAGGGCCTTCGGGTCTTAATAACTCTGCAAGGTTGGGGTTGCGGGTTCGAGTCCCGCCGTGGTCTCTTTTTGCTTTTTGACCGAGAACACACAGCAGAAAACTTGTATACAGGTTCAGGTTTTGCACACTTGTTTTTTGATATGGCACACAAACAGCATATACTTATTATTATCATGAGAATTTATAAACTGCAGTGCTCACCTATGTTTTCTCGATGACTATGTGCAGTCAATTATGACACCCAATTGCCGAACACACACCAACGGTTAACGAGGTGGCCAGTGCCAAAAGAACACTCGGCTAAACACGGTTGAGAGCCTGCTTTGCTGATCGAAGTATGCAGCAGAGTCTGCAATAATTACTGTGCATGCCACAAATCTATGAAGTCTATAGAGTTCTAAATGAAAGCATGTGAGGGCTAGCACGCGAGAGCATTTGAAAGCCCTATCGTAGCAATGCGCGATATGTACGACAGAATTAGTGCGCATTGACCTCGGCGAGATCACCCCTTGAGCATTGCAACGCTGCTCTCCTTGAGGCTCTGGTCGAAAACAGACTCGGGATCTGTCTTCGTGAACAACTGCTGCACGCGGAGAGCTAAGAAAATGAGGTCGGCGCCAAGTAGCAGAAGCCGGCGGTAGAACCAGTCAATAACGCGGTAAACAAACGGCGTGTGCCAGGAGCCGCGCAGCGCATTCGGGTTATCCGGGACGGCAGCCGGGACGCGGAGCGCCTCGTCCACAAGAAGGCGGATGCGGTTCACTGGCGAGCCATACATGTGGTTCAGAGCCTGTAGAATGCGCTGTGTGCGGCCGACGAAGACGAGCGCGAGCGGGATGCGCTCGGTGTCCTTGAGAAAGTCCTTAAAGCGCTTAGCCTGTTTCTCGCTCTCCTCAAACGACCCGGTCTTCATTGAGTCCTCGTTGTAGGGCTGGAGCATTGTAGCCGAGGCGAACAGCTCTGGATCGCCGAACCCCCACTCGCTGGTGATGCGCGCGATCTCGGGCGTGTCGCGGCGGAACATGGCACGCCAGAGCTGCGCGTACTCCTGGCGCAGCTTGTCGCCCATGTACACGTAAAGGCCGTGGTCGAGCATGACGACCTGCTGGCGGCCGTTGTGATGGCGCAGGATCCAGTTTCCCGGGTGCGGGTCGCTGTGGACGACGCCCCACTCGAACGCCTCCTTCGTGAGGATCTTGAAGACGGTGGTGAGGGCGGATTTGACGTCGTAGCGAGACTTCACGAGCTCGGGCTTTGTGAGCGAGACGCCGTCGATCCACTCCATCACGAGCACGCGCTGCGTGCTGAGCTCCGGGTAGACGCGCGGGATGTACACGGACCGGCGCATTTCCTTGTCACCGCGCACGAGCTCGTTCATGACCTGGGCGTTCTTGAGCTCGATGGTGAAATCCGTCTCCTGCTGGACCTGGTTCGCGATGTAGCGGGCAATGAAGTACATGGGCGTTTTGAACACGTACTTGTCGTAGACCCACATGAGCGCCTTGTAGGTGCCGAGGTCCCAGTACATGGAGGTCGGGATGTCTGCATGCTGGATTTTGATTGCGACCTTCTCGCCCGTGGAGCGTAGCCACGCCTCGTGGACCTGGGCGATGGACGCCGACGCGACGGCCTGCTCGTTGATGCGCTCGAACACGTCGTACGGGTTCGAGCCGAGCTCGCTGTGCAGCGTGGCCAGGCACTCATCCCACGTGTCCTGGGGCGCGTCGTCGAACAGCTGGTTCAGCACCTCGCGGAACGGCTGCGGCAAGACGTTGCCCTGCACGGCAATTGACTGGCCCATCTTCACGTAGAGGCCCTTGTTGTGGGCAATGACCTTGGAGAGGCGGTGCGCGCTGCGCTCGTGCAGCGCGTCGATGTCGTTGCCCTCGGCAAAGTGCAGCTTGTAGTCGATGCCGACGCGCGCCGCCCAGTACACGGCGTAGGCGGTGCGCGACAGCGCGCTGCGGTTGAACGTGCGGTCCCACACATACAGCGCACCGACGCCTGCTGAGGTTCCCACGAGCACGTTGCGGAACCCGCGCCACACTCTACCGGCCATTGGCGCTTGCTGGAATGGCGGTGGCGAGGATTCGCAGCGTGCATCGCGCGGGCTGGCCGCGATAAGTGAGGTCACCTGAGCGCGGGCACTGTCACCGATGCAGCGGCTTTTGGCGCCGCGGCAGGGCGATGCTGAAGCGGGAGAGCGATTAGAAGTGCACGCGACTCGCGGCGGCGTGCATTGCGCGCGTTGCCGCGACCCCGTGCGCAGCGGACGGTGGACGGCGCCCTGCCCGCCCTCAGGACCCGCCGGCAGCCATTTGGCGGCGGCGCGCCGCGATACGTGCAGCGGACTAAGAGCCGGGGGTGAATATCTACGCCGCAGGTGAAAAATTCAGTTCTTTATGGCCTCGCAAGTGTTGTACATCCACCGCCCGTACCTGACGGGCGGCCCGGCGCGGCACGCGGTGCAGTACCCGAAGAAGGTGGTCGTGCAGGCGAAGGCGCTGTTCCAGATCCTGGCGCACGCGGTGCGGCGCAAGCCCGGGCAGCAGCGCGTCATCGGCACGCTGCTGGGCACACGCAGCGAGGACGGCAGCGAGGTCGAGATCAAGACGGCGTACATCATTCCCGTGACGGAGGACGCGGCCGAGGTCCAGGTCGACATCAACTACCACCTCGAGATGTACAACTTGCTGCGCAAGTCGCACCCGGGCTCGGTCATTCTCGGCTGGTACGCGACGGCGCCGGAGCTGAATAACCTGTCGGCGCTCATCCACACGTTCTACTCGCAGGAGAACGGCACGGCGCCGCACCCGGCCGTGCACCTCACGGTCGACCCCAACGCAAGCGGCATTGAGCTGCAGGCATACGTGACGTCGCCCGTGTGGGCGTCGCCCGAGAACAGCGTCGACGGCAACTGCATCTTTGTGCCGGTTGCGCACACGGTCAAGTTCGACGCGACGGACGAGCCTGCGCTGGCCGCCGCGACGAGCGCCGAGGGCGAGGCCGGCGGTGAGGTGCTGGGCCTCAGCGACAGCGTCGACGAGGCGATCCGCGAGGTGCTGGACCAGATCGACGCCGTGGCCGCGAAGGTCGCCGAGGCGCGCGCCGCGCCCTCGCCCGAGCACGACGCCCTCGCGCGCTTCCTGTACAAGAGCCTGTCGACGTCGCCGCTGCTCGAGCCGCCGTCGACGGCGCCGCCGCAGAAGGGCGGCCAGGCGGGCGCGCCGTACGACCCGCGCTCGGCCATGTTTAACGCGCACTTGCGCGATCTCGTGGCGATGGTCAATTTGACGAACAGCATCAAGTGGCAGGTCCAGCTGACTAGCGAGGTCTCGTCGACCCTAGCGTCCAAAGTATCTATTTAATGCGCTGTAGTAGGTTATAGTAACGGAATCACTGAATAACTAGACGCCCACTAATTAGACCGCCGTGAGACAGGTTAGCCTTAATTTTGTGTTAGGGGGAATCGTCTTTGGGCAGTTGTCTTTGGGCAGTTGTCTTTAGGCAGTTGTCTTTGAGCAGTTGTCTTTGGGCAGTTGTCTTTGGGCAGTTGTCCTTGAGCAATCCTTATTCGGAGGCGTATCTATATTGAAGTTCAGAGGGTGATTATAATATAGGAGCACCGGCAGTAGCCGGCTGCATTGGAGGAGACTATAGTATAGAAAATCATTGATTGATATCAAAAAGCGGGCTGATTGCGCCGATCTCAATGAGCTCGCCCAGCAGGTCGTGCGTGCCGTCGTCGCCGAACTGGCCGCCGCCGCTCGGCGGCGCGTGGTGGCCGGCCAGCGCGCTGCGCGGGCCGGGGCCCCGCAGCTTCTTGGCGCGCTTGCGCGTCTGCCGCGCTGGCGACATGAACGCGTCGCGCGGGATCGACGGCCGCCGCCCGGACGCCGAGCTGCCGCGTAGGCGCCGCGGCGCGGGGCTCTGGTTGTCGCTCGGGTACGCGGGGTTGTGCACGTACGGCGACCCGCGGTTGCGGAACGCCGAGATCGGCACGCTGCGGCTTGGAAACCGACTTCTATAAATATACGGCGACACGGCCGGCGACCGGAACTGCCGCGGCTGCGTGTGTGCGGCGTGCTCGGCGTCGAAGTCGAGCTCGAATTCGAAGTTCTCGGGCAACTGCCCGTCCCCGTCGTTCTCGTCGCTGCTCATCCCGTTCGTGTTGATGTAGTCGCCGAGCTCGAGCAGGTCCAGGTCGCTGACCTCTACGTCGTCGAACATGCCCTCGCCCGGCTCGTGCTGCGTCGGCGTCGCCCCGAGGTCGAAGCTCGAGTCCGCGAGGTCGCCAAAGCCCGTCACCGAGTCCTGTGGCGTGTCGCCCAGGTTCTCAAACGGGTCCACGGGCTCGCCGCCGCGCACGGGCGTGCCCTGCGGCCGCGGGCTGCCGTCGTACGCGGGCATGCGGTCCTGGTGCACGGGCGGCGGGCTCAGCGTGCGCGTCGTGAGCCCGTCAATAATGCCAACATTCTTGTCGCCCTTGATGCGCCACGACCCGAGGATCGGCGGCCGCGTCGAGAAGCTGTTCGATCCGAGCACCTCAATGGCCTTTGTGCCGCGCGCGCGCCGCCGCTTCCGCTCGGGCGGCACGCCGTCGTCCTCGTCGGTCGAGTCACCGGACGGCACGTACCCGGACGGGTTCGCGCTGGGCAGCGGAATCGGCCCGCGGCCCTTTAGCGGCACGTCCTCGTCCGTCGACCCGTCGGCGCCGTCGTCAGCACCACCGTCTTTGGGCGCTGTGAGCGGCCGCGGCCGCGCCTCGCGCGCCGCGTGGCCTGCCTGGTTGCCGCGCGCATCGCCGCCGTCCTCAAACAGCCCGTCAAAGCCGTCGTCGCCCTCTTCAGACGAGAAAAAGTACTGCCACAGGTGCGACTCGTCGTCGCTGGGCGACTCGTCGGCGAACTCCGCACTGCGCGCGCCCTTGCGGCCCTGCGTCTGCTGCGACGGGTTCACGGGCTGGTCGAAGTAGTCCTCGAGGTACTCGTTGCCCCACGAGCTCGACGAGCTTGAGGACGAGCTCGAGTCCGAGTCGTTGTCGTCGGACTCGTCGGAGTTCTCGCGGCTGCGCCGCCGCGCCTGCTGCGACTGCGACAGGCGCCGCAGCGACACCGGGCCCGGGATCGAGCGCCGCCGGCTCTTGCGGCTGAGCTCGGCCCTGATCGCGGCCTCTTCCTCCTCCTCGATCGACGAGTCGTCCAGCGCGTTTTCGTCGTCATTGTCGTTGTCGTCATCGTCGTCCTCCTCGCTCGTCGTGGCTATTGCGTTAGAGTTCGACGGGTGCTCGGAGTCGGACTCCTTGCCGAGAATGGACAGCAGGCTTGGGCTGCCCTCGGCTATGGATTTTATGCGCGCGTCCTCGTCCTCCTCGTTGCTGTTGGCGCGGTTGTTGTTGTTGTCGTCGTTGTCGTTGTTGTTTTCGTCTTCGTTTTCTTTTGCGTGTGCTTTTGAGCTGCCATTGCTGGTCTCGTTCTCGTTCTGGCTCTCGTTCTCGTCGCTGTCGTCCTTATCCGAGTCGTCGTCGTCGTCATCGTCGTCGTCGTCGTCGTCCCCCTCGCTGACGGTGAGGCCGACGTCCTCGTCATCGCTCTCGGCGTCGGACGCGCCCAGTGCCGCGCGCGGGGGCACAGGAAAGGACTTCAGAGACTTGCCCCCCGCGGCGGGAGGTCTATTTGGTGCGCTGTTGGGAATTGTGTTGGGTGCTTGTGGTACCATGAGTTCTCAGAATGGGGCATCTATGGCTAGAAACCGCTGGGGAAAATTCGCAAGATCGAAGCTGTTCGCGGAAATTAGCTAATGGGAAGACTGCTTGGCACAATTGAGTCGGAGTGCTGCTCAATGCGTGCCCACGTCTTGTCCTAGCTTTTTCTGTGGCCGGGTGGAATTTCTGGTTGTAGCGTAATTTTTTTCTACGTGAAGTGGATTCGCTCACCTGATATTTTCCAACAAGAGAGTCTCCTAGCCCTGCAGGGCCGGCTGCATGCGGTGCGTGCCGCTTAAACCGCTGGACCCCGCGCCAAATAGAATTAAACGCATTTTTAGGCGAAGATTAAGTCGGATGGCGCGGAGCGTTCCGCCTTGGCGCCAGCTTCGTCGCTGCGCGTCGCGTGGCCCGCGTACGGATACGAGCCATTCTCTTACTTATCAAGGTTGGAAGTTCAAGGCCAATGCTTGGCTTCTGCTTCAATTGACGTTAAACGCATTTCCCAGATTTATGCTCTACTTAGCCACAGATTCGCCGGGCTACGACAAAGACTATCAACAACGGATCGGGTTGGCCAAGTCCCGCTCCTGATTCGCGGGACCATATCGGACCACTGATCGGTGCTTACGCGATGGATGAGATCTCACGACACAGGCGTCTGCGCGGGCCCCGTATCGCCAATTCGTGTATCCCGGCTACCCGAAGCGCTGACTCGCGCGGCTCACGTCGCATCCGCGCGCTCCACACGAATCCATCCAGGAACCCTCAGCCGCCTGAAAACACCATGTGCAAGGGCAAGGGCGCCTGCGGGTTGCCAACACACGCCAGGGCCGTGCAGCAGAACGAGCCACTCCAAGGCCTTACCACAGACCACCCTTTTCGAGACGCGGCTCTCCCACTACATACAAGTTTTAGCATGGGACGCACTTTAGTGACAGGCGGCGCCGGGTACATTGGCAGCCACACCGTTGTGGTGCTGCTCGAGGCCGGCCACGACGTTGTTGTGCTCGACAACCTGTCGAACTCGTCCGAGGAGGCGATCAAGCGCGTCGAGAAGCTGACGGGCAAGCAGGTGCCGTTCCACGTCGCCGACATCCGCGACTACGACGCCGTGTGCAAGGTGCTCGAGGCGCACCCGGACATCGACTCGGTGATCCACTTCGCCGGCCTGAAGGCGGTCGGCGAGAGCGTGCAGAAGCCGCTCAAGTACTACGACTGGAACGTAGGCGGCACGATCACGCTTGTGCGCGCGCTCACGAAGTTCGGCGTCAGCAGCATCGTGTTCTCGTCGAGCGCGACCGTGTACGGCGACGCGACGCGGTTCGAGAACATGATCCCCATCCCCGAGGAGTGCCCGACCGACCCGTTTTCGCCGTACGGCCGCACAAAGGTGTTCAACGAGCACATTCTGCGCGACACGGCGCGCGCGACGCCCGGCTTCAAGGTGGCCCTGCTGCGCTACTTCAACCCGATGGGCGCGCACCCGTCCGGCGAGATCGGCGAGGACCCGCTCGGCATTCCGAACAACCTGCTGCCGTTCCTGGCGCAGGTCGCCACGGGCCGCCGCGAGAAGCTCATGATCTTCGGTGACGACTACCCGTCGCGCGACGGCACGCCTATCCGCGACTACGTGCACGTCATGGACCTTGCGCGCGGACACCTCAGCGCGCTCAAGAAGCTGCACTCGCTGGGGACCAACGATAAGGAGGGCTTCTGCCGCGAATGGAACCTGGGCTCGGGCCGCGGGTCGACGGTGTTCGAGGTCGTGAACGCATTCAACAAGGCCGTCGGCCGCGAGCTGCCGTACGAGGTGACTGGGCGCCGCGAGGGCGACGTCCTCGATCTCACGGCCAAGCCCGACCGCGCGCACGCAGAGCTGGACTGGAGTGTGCAGCTGTCGGTCGAGGAGGCGTGCCGCGACCTTTGGAATTGGACGCAGAAGAACCCGTACGGCTACGCGGGCAAGCAGTGAATCAGTAGACTGCGTGGAAGGACATTCTGTCACACTAATTAAGATGACACTTATCTGCTGCGACCGGCCTCTTGGCGCGGCTGCGTCACTCAATTGCACAATTTGATTTGCACATTGCTGAAAGAACTGCTAGCTGATTAAATGCCTTAACGTATATGAACTTCAAACGGCTTTGCGTCGCCTGTGGCGGCCAGCGTCGCCCGTGGCGGCCTGCGCCGCTCGGGCGGGCCGTGAAAATTTACTTACATAAAGTGGCGGCGAGTGACACGAACGCGTGCACTAAATTACCGCCTCGCATGTCAACAAATGCATTAATTGATGCAGTTCTGAAGAAAGTGCCGAGCGCAGACCCCGCCGCGGTGCTGGATCTGATTGTCGCTTGTGATGCCGACCTCAATAAAGTTTTCAGCCTGCTCGGCGTGCAGGCGGCGTCCAAGAAGCGGCAGATGACGTTTGCGGCGGGCACGACGAAAAAGCCGTCGAAGGTCATGAAAACAAGCGCCGACGTAGTGCGGCTGTTCACCCCCGAACAGGTGCGTGACGCCAACATCCATTGCACACTGCACTACGACTTTCTCGACCCGAGTGTGGCCAACATGCTGGCAACGGATCTGAAGGAGCAGTCGGAGATCTGGCCGCACCACACGTTTTACTTGTTTGACCGCGAAGTGACGTCCGGCCACGCGTCGGTGCTGTACACGGACGATGAGCAGTATCTTTCTGGCGACACGCACTCGACGTACCAGGGGAGACGGATCCGGGAGAACGAGATTCTGCCGTTCACGGCCGAGATGAGCCGGGCGCGCGACGACGTTGTAGCGGCCGTACGGCAGCACACGCCGGACTGGTCGTGCAACCTGCTGATTGCGAACCGGTACGCGCGCAGCGGCGAGAAGCTGGACTACCACTCGGACCAGCTCACGCACATCGGGCCGAAGCCGACGATTGCGTCGCTGTCGCTCGGATGCACGCGCGAGTTCCGGCTGCGGGACCGGACGGTGCCTCCGCAGCGCCCTATTTATTCGATTCACCTGCCGCACAACGCGCTGCTCATCATGCACGGCGAGTGCCAGGAGCGGTTCAAGCACTGTGTGCCGCCGGCGGCCACGGTGGACGAGGACCCGCTGCTGGGCACAATGCGCATCAGCCTCACGTTCCGCATGTACCGCGGCGAGTTCCGCGAGGAGCGGCTTCCGCGGTGCTCGTGCGACGCGCCGATGATCCTGCGCAACACGCTGCCGACAAAGACCGGTGACTACAAGTACATTTGGCAGTGCGGGCAGCACTACAACTCCGGAAAGGGTTGCAACGATACACGGCTATATACAGTTAATGACATGAGGTAGAGGCTGCGAGGCAGAAGCTGCGAGGCAGGAGCTGCGATGCAGAGGCTGCAAGGTATTCGCCGAGGCTGGCTCAGGGGAAAACGAGCTTCGCGCCCTTGGGTACAAAGTACTGCTTCATGGACCGCACGCCGGCGTCCCAGACGTTGCGCAGCTCGCCGGCGCCCTTGCCGGCCTGCTTCTCGAAGTCCTTGCGCGTCTCCGGCGTGACGAGCACCGGCGTCGGCCGCCGCAGGAACCTCAGCTTGTAGTGCGCGACGTCGGCCGGCGAGAACGCAGGCGAGTTCGCAAGCAGCGCCTTCACCTTCTCGACGACGTCGGCCGGTGTGCCCTCGGGAGCGTCGAGGTGCGGCGCGGCCAGCGCCTCGACTTCGCGCAGCACGTCCGCGCGCGCCTGCTCGCCCGTGGCCGCGGCCGGCGCGAGGCGGTGGTTTGCGCCGAAGCTGACCGCGGCGTCGACGCGCGCCGCATCGGCCTGCAGCTGCGCCGTCTGCGCCGCAAGCGCGTCGGCGTCAAGGCGCCCGGCGCGGTGCTCGATGTCGAGGTCCTCGCGCAGGATGCTGTCGACCGTCGCGCGCGCCTCGCTCACGGACAGACCGCCGCAGACGTACTGGTAGATCGAGTCGAGGCGCTGCAGCTGCGCGTCGGCCACATCCGTCACGCCGGCCGCCTGCAGCACGCCGGCGTACTCGGCAAGGCGCTTCGCGCGGGCGTCGGCGCGGTCCTGTAGAATGGCCTCGCGCGCCTTCAGGCGGTGCGTCTCCTTGCGCGTGAGGTACTCGAGCTCGAACTGCGCAACCTCGGCGTTGTCAATGGGCGTGTAGCCGAACCGGCGTCTTCGCGGCTCGAAGTGCGGCGTCGGAAGCCTGTCGTCGTGGCCCAGGGCAATGCCGATGAACCGGCGCTTGGCGTGGAACGGGTCGCGGTAGTAGCGCACGTAGCCGGGCTCGAGCGCGAAAATCGTGTGGTCGCGGCCAATGCCGGCGTTCTCGCCCGGGTACCACTTTGTGCCGCGCTGGCGCCACAGAATCTGGCCGGGCTCAACAAACTGGCCCTCGCCCTTCTTCGGGCCGAGGCGCCGGCCGGCGGTCGAGTTGTTCGCAGCCTTGCCGCCAGACGCGCGTTTCGTCGCTGTGCGGAATGGCACGAAGACGAACCGGGCCAGCCGGGACTCCCAGCCGCTGCCGAAGATCATACTGCCGCTCGACTAGGTTGTGGACTGAGATTTTTCACCGCGCGGGCTGTTGTAATCCGCGCACGTATCGCGGCGCCTGCCGCGGTGCTAAATTAGTCCCACCTGTGATCCTACAACAGAGCATTAGAACGCGGTTCTCACATCGCAATTCAAACTTACAATTAAATATTATTTCAAGTTGCTTTAACTTAGCGCCGTTTCGCTTGAGGGGCCTGTTTAGGTAGTTGCCCTGCTACTTCACTAGCTCACATCACTATGTTGCCCGAAAATTGAGCACAATACCCCAGAAACGCGCAATTCTTCACTGCACATACTCTCCAAAGCTGCGCAAACTGCGCGGCTTGTGCATGCACACATGCTTTTACTCGGGTGCACTGGTGAAATTTCGCGACGAGGTCGGCTGGGCTAGGGCGCCGACACGGGTGCCTGTTTGTTTACTTGTTACGTAAACAGATCCCGCGTCTGTTTACTCGGCACGTCAAGGCTTGTGGGGAAATTAAGGCCATATGCTTTCTCTGCTGCTGGCCCTGCTGCTGCCAATAGGCTGCGTGCGCGCAGTGTGGCAGACGCTATACACGTCGAACCTCACGCAGGCCTACATCCAGAGCACAAACGGGTCGCTCTACAGCGTGCCCATCCGCACCAAGGGCGAGTCTGCGCAGAGCTTGTACAGCGACATTGCGCCAATAGCTGCGGCGCCGGTGAACTCATCGCTCGTGCTCGACAGCGATGGGCATCTATTTGCCGTGTGGGGATCGAAGGGCTGCGGCAAGTCGCCAATTGAGATCTCGCAGTACAATGCGAAAACGAACCAGTGGACGTCGCTGGCGCAGTCAAGCTCGAGCCAGCTGTGGTACCAGGAGTCACAGATCGTGTGGCTCGACCGCTCGAATGATACCATCTACATATACGGCGGAGCGTGCGACGGGAAGACGCAGTCGGGCTTCTACAGCTACAGCCTCGCGAACAACACGTTCAACACTGTGAACGCGCATGGCGGCGCCATGCCGCGCGAGATGTCGGCGGCGCAGGTCATTCCGCTCGACGACTACCAGACGCTGATCATTGGTGGCCGCGCGAACGGCGCGTGGATGTCCATGCAGCAGGTCGCGATCTGGGGCTACGGCTCGTGGGCGTTCAGCTCGGTCGCAAACAGCAGCGGCATCGACAGCCGCGACAACCCACTGCTGCTGCCGCTGTGGAAGGCGGGCCAAACGGGCTCGATCGACCATGTGCTGGTGGTCGGCGGCACGGTGGCCGGGCGCCAGGCGCGGCCGCAGATCGCGCTGCTGGCGTTCAACGAGACGACCGGCTGGGTCTGGAGCGACTCGTACAGCAACGAGGGCGGGCAAATCGACCTGTCGTACGCCGGCGTGGTGCTCTACGAGACGTTCGCGAGCCTGAGCCCGGACTCGTCGACGAAGCTGTCGCTCTACGGCAACAACCAGCAGAACATGTTCTCGCCCGTGCAGCAGGTGTCGGTTCCGAAGAGTCAGGACAAGGGGTCCGAGGGCAAGAAGACGTCGCCGGCGGTCATTGCCGTCGTGTCGACGATCCTGCCCATAATAGCCCTGTGCCTGCTCGGCGCCGGCGCGTGGTGGTGGTGGCGACGGCGGCAGGAACGCCGGCTGCTGCTCCTGCCGAACCGCCGCAGCATGATGCGCATGCACGACCGCACGGAAAGCCAGGACACGCGGCGCAGCTGGAACGTGCCGCCGCTGCCGACGCGGGCACATGGCCCCGGGCCCGCGGCGAACGACTCCGGCAGCGTCGTGATGATGGACCTCAGCGACGAGAACCAGATCTACATGTCGCGGCAGCGGCGGAACCTGCGCGTCGTGAACCCGGACGCCGAGCTCGCGGAGTCGCTGCAAACGCAGTCGGCCGGCGGCACGCGCGAGTCGAGCTGGTCGAGCGGGAGCACGACGAACCCGTTTGTGGACCACGACGACGAGCATACCATGAGCGACGAGCACGCGGCCCCGCGCAAGCCCTCGGGGACCGACAAGCAGTCCGAGTTCGATTTCGGGCTCTGACGCGGTACGAAGTAATACATAGGAGTAAGAAGACAGTTCAAACCAGCAGCGCGCACGGATTCTCAGTGCCGGCGCTGCAGCAGCAATTACAGGCTTTTTAAGGTGCTACTAAAAGCAGCAGAGCAGCGTGAGCAGCGTGCCAAGGGCGCTTGTGGTCACAACAAACATGTCAAAAAGCAGAGAATGCTCGGCTGATGCTAAACTAAAACGATGCGGCGCTCTTTTACTCGAGCTGCATGAGCGAGTGGCGCGCGTTCTGCGTGAGCAAGAAGTCGAGCGTGACGATAGACGCCATGGCCTCGACAATGGGCACGGCGCGCGGCACGACGTTCGGGTCGTGGCGGCCGCGCGACGCAAGCACGCCGTCCTCGCCCGTGTACGAGGCCGTGGCCTGCTCCTGTGCGATAGTCGCGGGCGGCTTGAACGCGACGTTGAAGAACACGTTCTCGCCGTTCGTGATGCCGCCCTGCACGCCGCCGGAGTTGTTCGTCTTTGTGCGCAGGCGGCCCGTGCCCTCCTCGCGCACGAACGGGTCGTTGTGCTGCGAGCCGCGCATCGCCGTGCCGGCAAAGCCCGAGCCGATCTCGAAGCCCTTTGTGGCAGGGATCGACATCATCGCGTGCGCGAGCTCGGCCTCGAACTTGTCGAACACGGGCTCACCAAGGCCGACCGGCAGGTTGCGGATCACGCACGTCACAATGCCGCCAACCGAGTCCTTAGCGTCGCGGCACTCCTCAACAAGCTTCACCATCTTGGACGCGACGTCCTCGTCGGGGCAGCGCACAGGGCCCGCGTTGTCGACCTCG
The DNA here is from genome assembly GCA_030566975.1 of Entelexis potacharoeniae. NCBI lineage: Eukaryota > Fungi > Ascomycota > Dipodascomycetes > Dipodascales > Trichomonascaceae > Entelexis > Entelexis potacharoeniae. The sequence goes on from JAKUBX010000005.1 coordinate 35,439, forward strand.
TCGCGCGTGATGGTGTTCAGCATGTCGAGGTAGTCCGGGTCCGTGGCGTCGCGCGGCAGCTGCACGGAGCCGACGCCGCTCACGAACGCAACAATCTCGACGCCGTGGCTCAGGCGCAGCACCTTGTCGGCAATCGCGCCGGCCGCGACGCGGCCAATCGTCTCGCGCGCGCTCGAGCGCCCGCCGCCGCTCGCCGCCTTCACGCCGTACTTCGCGAGGTACGTGTAGTCGGCGTGCGACGGCCGCGGGTAGATGTCCGTCTCCGAGTAGTCGCCCGGGCGGTGGTCCTTGTTCTGCACAATCATGGCGATCGGCGTGCCGAGCGTGCGCCCGAGCTCGACGCCGCTCTGGATCGCAACCTTGTCGGCCTCGTTGCGCGGCGTCGTGATCGCAGACTGGCCCGGCCGCCGCCGCGACAGCTGCGGCTGCAGGTCTGCCTCGGACAGGTTCATGCCGGGCGGCACGCCGTCCACAATGCAGCCGACCGACCGGCAGTGCGACTCGCCGTACGTTGTTACGCGGAAGTTTCTACCAAACGTAGACATGCTTGTCACAAACTGACACAAACTGACAAAACCCGCTCAGGGGCCCCAAAAAATGACACACCTCCGTAAGCAGTATCGAGGGTCGCTGAAACATTTCGCGGCCGTTGACGGGCTTGCCGCGGGGCGACCACAACGAGTAGCTGCGACACCAATTCGCGGCTAAATCGTAGCGCCTGCCTTGAACCTGCGCCACGACCCATCATTCTGGCCTCCGCTGCAGTCGCCGTGCTTTAAAGCGCGCATCCTACAGACCTGCCCGTTAGAGCCATATCACGAGGGCTGAATTATTCACACGCGCCGAAGCACCGCCTTAAGCTGCTAGGCGTCTGCGCACTCACGAGAGGCAATGGCAGTCGACTTGCGCTTGGCTATCACAACAAGCGTGCTCGCGCTGGCGACTGTGCTTCTGTATGTCTACTTCTCATTTTTCTCGAAGTCGGCAAAGAAGGCCGCTGGCCCGCCAGTCGTCGCATTAGCCGGCCCGTCGAGCAGCGGCAAGACGGCGCTTTTCCAGCTGTGGACCAGCCGCGACGACGTGAGGGAAACGGTAATGAGCGTAAAGCCGAACCAGAGCCCCACCTTCGACGTCGTTGACCACATTGGGCTCGTGGACCTGCCCGGCCACGAGAAGCTGCAGCAGTTCACGAACGACGCGCTCACGCATTCGAACGTGAGAGCCGTCGTGTATGTGATTGACGCGTCGAGCGGCGTCGCCGGCATCCAGGCCGCTGCCGAGCGCCTGTTCTCGATTCTCGAGGTTGCCGAGCACAAGCAGATTCCCGTGCTCGTGGCGGCGAACAAGTTCGATCTGTTTAACACGCTCTCGCTCAAGAAGATCGGCACCGTTTTGGAGGAGGCGCTTACCGGCATCCGCGACACGAAGTCGCACACGGTGCCGACGAGCGAAGAGGAGTCCGGCTGGCACGAGCAGGAGCGCGCGTTTCTGGGGCTCGACGGCAAGCCGTTCCAGTTCGCCGACCTCGAGACGGAGGTTGCTGTGCTCGAGGGCAGCGTCAAGGCGCGGCGCACGGCCAAATGGGAGGACTGGCTGCGCGACACGGTGCACTAGACCCATAAACAGAGCGCAGTGCTCTACTTTGCAAATATACAGCTATGGACGCTGAGCGCAATGCCCGTGCTACGCGAGTGACAACTCATTAATACTAGAAATGCTGTGCACGAACACTCTACAGACGAAAGCACAGGTCAGCACGGCAATAGCCTCGCTAGATCAGAATAGCCTACTTATATTAGCCTAGCTAGATTACAAGAAACTAGCTAGGATAGAATAAGCAGAAGTCATTGCGGCTTGTGGGTGGGCGCCTTCGGAAACGCGCCCGGCGTCTCGAGAAGCGCCTTTGTGCGCCGTTCTTGTGCTACGCGCTTCTTCGCGCTGTACCGCAGATTCAGAATGCCCTTGTTGAGTTCGTATACTTTGCGTGTGGGCGCGGCCGGCTGCAGGTCGGGCGGCGCGTCCTTCGGAGGCGGTGTTCGCGAGCTCGACTTGTCGTTTTTGCCGTCGTTTTCGCCCTGAGCGTCCTTCGTGTTCTTGTCTTTTTTGTCGCGATTTTTTGCCCGCTCTTCCCACTCTTTTCTCAATTCGTCGATCTCGGCCTGCCGCTCACGACGCTTGCGCTCTGCGTCCTGGCTCGCAGCATCCAGCACGGCAAATCCGGCGTCGTTCAGGTGCGAGTCACAGGCATAGAAGAAGTCCGCCTGGTTCTCCTGCACCAGCACCGAGCTTGTCGGCTTGTAACAAACAAAGCACGCGCGCGAGTCTGTCGAGGCCACGCGTCTTTGAATGTAGCGATTGCTGAACATCTGTCGCGCCCACCCGGCCTTGTCACCCAGGACCAGCTAATTATCTGGCATACGGCAGAATCTCACATGACCCTCCATATTTCCTGGGGTTTGTCTGAAAGCCGGTCTAAAACGCAGAGACTTTGAAGCTACATAAATAAATCAGGCCAATTTTCGATGAGTACTCTCTATAGTTAACAATTGCTATACCCGAGCTATGCTTGGACCTTCCGCTCGACAATGAATCCTGGGTGAACGTGCAGCTATGTTGTACGCTTTGAAGCATATATTTGCGAGGCGGCCGACAAGCAGCTCGTTGGCGCTACAGGAATTGTGCTATCATCAAGAAGTGGAAGAAATTGTGTGCCGAGGATCCAGACAGCTTGATTCAGAGCAGAAAGGTGCGCTTGAGAAAGCGGCCTTCGCTATTGAAGGGCCTGCAAACACAGTAGAAGCCCGGCACTTGCAAAAGCAGACAGACAGATCCACACTAGACGCCCTCGAGACCGCGCCCTTGCGACCAAGCCACTGTTATCGTTTAAGTTACTTACACCACTAAAAAAGCATGCCGCTAGTGTGCACAAAGTGGACCGCACACCTGTAGCTAAAGCGCAGCCGGCGGAAATGAGCCCCCGCACACAGGAAACACAACAGAAGCACGCTGTATAGACGCCTACTGAATAGACCCCTGCCTTCCAGAAGCCCACGATACGGACGCTTGCTTGTTCAGACGTCTACTGTTAATGCGCCGCCGCCTCTGCACCACTGTCGATAGTGCCACCTTCGTTCTCTCAAAAAACGGCGGCATAAAGCACACAGCCTTGAGGCTTTGAGCGGAGAGTCGGCATACGAGCCCACGCCATCTCCTCAGAAGCGACGAGTCGACATCTTCAGGCACGAAGGACTAACTCAGAAGCTGTTGAGAAGCACGTAATTGTGGTTCCTGAGGAGCCAGAGAAGTGAACAGAGCGGTCCACAATGACCCCTCAAGCAAGGAATTGCGAGCCCCATGCTACCGAGAAGACCACGAATCCAGGGGAGGCCACAAACATCCTTGCAAGCGCGTCAGGTGAAGTTCCGCGCATACAAGGCACCAAGTAAATAGCTGAACCGATCCTCACCTACTTGTCAAAGAGAGCAGGCAAAGCTCGCCAAAGACGACCATATGCTCTGCTGAGGAGTTGCGGCTCCGGGCACGCGCCCACGCATTTTAAACTATTCGAGAACTTGTACGTAACGATTCCCCCTGCATCCATTTCTGCATGGAATGCGTAAGTGCGAGCCAAGGAGAAGTGTCTCAGTTCATACGCGTGCACTAGTCACTGAGACGCGTCTTAACCAACGCGAATCTGAGACATGTCTCGCCGCCAGTATATAAGCCCCCTAGCATCATGATCTTCTACTTCCATATGACGGCTAATTACCATACTCGGAACAATCTCTTGACGATTCCAATCAGCCGTAAAAGAAAGCTGTCTGTGCGTACATATAACAATGTGGTGCTTGTCGACATTCGCGAGTTCGACGATTACGGCCGCGGCAAGGCGACGAGCAAAGGCATCTCATTGACGGTAGACCAATGGGAGACCTTGATAAAGAGGCGCCACGACGTCAGCAACGCAATTCTCGAATATGAATGGCGCGACAAGACTACGGGGACGGACGACGAGCAGCAACCCCAGTATAAGGACTCTGGAAGCAAGGAACAGGGGAGAGAAGTGCGCCTCGACTCCAGTGAAGCCAATCGAGACCGGTCATCATGGCAGCGGCAGCCGCAACCTACCGAACCAATTATTGAGGCCGTCGACAAGGAAACCAACGCGGAAACCAGCACGGGAATCAACACGGCAACCGGTCAGGACACCAGTCAGAATACCAACAAGGAAGCCGACAAGGAAACCAGTCAGGACACCAATAAGGAAGCCGCCAGTCAGGAAACCAACGAGGAAGCCGGCAAGGTCACCGACGAAGTTACTTTCAGTGAGGGAGGCCGGGCACTAGTAACCACTTCTACGCCTAAGCAGGGAGCTGTAAAGAACGGAGACAGTGGAAGCGTGGGATCGCCGCCAGATATTAATATTAGCGAGAACGGCAGCGGCCAGCGTCGGGCCCGGCAAAAGCGACTAGTCGCGACTCGCGGCGGGGGCCCTTCACGAATGAAACGAGAGACTCACTGAGTATCTACGCCTATTTTCCAGGCATTCTCAAATGCACGCCATAAAGACGCACACACACATATATATATCGACAGTAATTTTATTGCTTGCAGGAACGGAAATTACGACTTGAATTAACTGGCTAGAGATGTGTGGCGGACAGCTCTCACATGACATGATTAAGTGGCTACGGGCCTGCCAGGGACGCGACGGCGCGTAGTTAGTCTCGAGGAATAGCCAGCACCCCTCACACTGTGCAGATGAGCGAGAACAAGCTGACGGTCGAGCTCAGCCACAACAAGGCGTTGAGCGTGCGGCCCTTCAAAAACATGCTGCTCGTGGACATCCGCGAGTTTTACGAGAAGGACGGCGAGCGGCTACCGGGCCGCAAGGGCATCTCGCTGACGGTCGACCAGTGGAAGCAATTGACGGCGAATCTGCCGAAGATCCAGACGGCGCTCGGGCTGGATAGCGACCCCGTGCTCGAGGCGGCCGAGCCGTCGCAGCTGAAGGCGCAACTGAAGAAGCGGAAGCTTGAGGAGCCCAAGGGCGACGACGCCGAGCCTGCAGAGGCCGCAGCAGAGCGCCCCGTGCAGGATGCAGTAAAGGATGAGCCTGCCCCGGATGCACGGATCAAGGATGAGGAGGCATCTGACAATTGAGCGGAATGTCCCGTTCAGGTAATGTACGTATTTTAGATTTAGATGGAGGAGTTGCGGCGCGGCGGCCGCTCCCGCGCGACCAGCCCAGGAAGTCCACCGTTTCGGCGCCGTAGCGAGCGCGCAAATTTCATTGGTGTTGCCGCGCTGCAGGTTATCTTTTTTTTGCTACATAATTCTGCTCGCAAGCGCGCAACAATTGCGTTGCAGCCCCTGCCCTACTGCATGACGAACCGCCCACGACGAGCAGGGCCCACGGCAGGTGCGGCGGACGATCCGGTGGTGAAATGACGGCGACGAGGGGCCCGCGGCGTACGCGATGGACTGAAACAGGGTAGGGTCTGCTATCGCCCGCCATCCGGGGCCCGCGAACCGCCTGGCCGGCCGCGGCCGGCTGGGCAGCAGGAAAAGCCCGCGGCGCCGGGGCCAGGGCGCTGAGGCCGCGCGCAGCGGCACAATTGCAGCCGCGGAGCAGCAAGTTCTGGTGGGACGCGCCGTGACGTCAGCGGCCCACATTGGCCCGCAGCTATCTCGTGGAGAGGTATTACGCGGTGTTCACGATGTCCCTGAGTCATCAATACCCCAAACTGGCGCAGGCCCGGAACTTAGGCTTCTGATCATTCCAGGCTACGTCAATGGTAAGCGGGGGCCCACCAGAACAGGACCTGGCGCCCAGAAACGCCCTGTTTGGCGCCAGCACCACGGCCACGTCGTCGGCCACGGCAGGGTCCGCGGCCATCGACCAGGACAAGGTCAGGCACAAGCATGAGGCAAACCCCCAGGGCGTCAAGGAAACGCACCGCATCTTCATCGACTACAACCCGGTGAGCGGCCGCAAGCAGCTGAATACATACGAGATTGTGCGCGAGCTCGGCCGCGGCGAACACGGCCGCGTCAAGCTTGGGTACAACCTCGACACCCATGTCTACGTTGCGATCAAGCTGCTGAACCGCAACGAGAAGCCGCGACTGGGCCGCCCACGAGGCTCGTCCACCGAGGAAAAGATACACCGCGAGATAGCCATTTTGAAGAAGTGCTCGCACCCCAATATTGTGCAGCTGCTCGAAGTGTTGGACGACGAGTCCAGCCGCAAGATCTATCTTGTTCTTGAGTACTGCGAGAAGGGTGAGATTCGCTGGCAGACGCCGCGCGGCGACCCGGCGCTGTCGCGCGACAACGCGCGGTCCGTTGCGCGCAACGTCGTGCTCGGTCTTGAGTATTTGCACGCAAACGGCATCATCCACCGCGATATCAAGCCTGCCAACCTGCTGGTCAGCGCCGACAACACCGTCAAGATCTCTGACTTCGGCGTCTCGTACGCGGTGACCGGCGAGGCGTGCTCGGAGCTCGAGCTCGCAAAAACGGTCGGCACGCCCGCGTTCTTCGCGCCCGAGCTCTGCGTGCCCACCGAGTTCTCCGACAACGGCGAGAAGCGCACGCCGCTCGTCGGGCCCAAGGTAGACGTGTGGGCGTTTGGCGTCACGCTGTACTGCTTGCTCTACGGCTACCTGCCATTCGAGGCGGACAACGAATACGAGCTGTTCCGCGTAATAGCGAATGCCGACGTGCATTACCCGGATCCGGGCCAGGACGAGGATCTGCAGCTCGCAAACAAGCTCCTGCGCAAGCTGCTGAACAAAGACCCGCGCGCGAGACCAAGCATGCATGACATAAAAGGCGACCCGTGGATTCTGCGCGGGTTGTCGCCAAAGCAAAAGTCGGACTTCCTCAACTCTTCGGCCGGCCGAATTGAGGTTTCCACCGAGGAGGTCGACCAAGCTGTTAAGGGCGTTAGTATCACCAATCGCATCAAGCAGGGCCTGTCGCGCATCGCCGAGCACATACGAACGCGCTCGCGCTCGCAGTCGCGGCTGCCCTCCGGCGCCAGCGGCCGACAGCGATCAGGTTCGCCGTCGCCGCCGCGCTCAAACAACACGAGCGCGAGCACGGCAGGCAGCGCGTACACGCATAGCTCGATCTCGTCGCCGTCGAGCCTCGAGAGCGAGTCTGCATCCTTGCAGAGTGTGACGCCAGCGTCTGCAGACAGCGACAAGCAGCCGCCCGCGCGGGGCCGCAGGCCAGGCTCCGTCGCGTTCTCGAGAAACGTAACCCCTTCGCATCTCGATCCGGCGGCCATGTCATCCGACCGGTTATCGTCGCTGTCCACAGAGAGCCCGCAGCGCATGCCGTCTGGCCTGGGCATGGGTCTCATGCCCATGAAGCTGGATGCGTCGTCACTGTCGTCGTCTAAGGCGGGCTCCCTCGAGGACGTGACTAGCATGGTTCCCGTCGTGGACACAGCGCACCAGGGGCTGCCCGAGATTCCTAGGCTGCAGAACGACGACTTCTGGGACTCACAGAGCAGCTCTAGTAGTGAGGACGACGACTCGGGCGAGCTGACCCTCGTTGTATCACGAAATAGGTCGCGGTCCATGGACCGGCCGAACCCAGCAAGACGGGTCTCCCGTTCTAATACTAGTAATACTTGATTTATTCACATCTTTATGTAGCACGCCCCTCGTCGCCGGGCAATCCGCGATCATGTAACGCACGTGTATGAGCCAGACTGCAGAACCATACTGCATTTTCATGCCGCAAGGGGAGTGCCAAGCTATAGTCCCGCACGAATCCGTACAGCTACATTCAAGCGTAATTTGACACTCGCCGCGGCTTGCATTCATACACTGTGAATGGTGTGCGTGCATGTGGACGGTTCGCTACATGCGGGATGACTCAGCCTAATTTGTTCGCGCATGGCCTACCCTACCCCTATACACTTACTTGCACGCGTTCGCGTTTGGTACCCTTCCTCGCGCCAAAGTAGTACGATGCAGCGGACGACGGCCACGCCCGCGCACCTGCGAAACCCGTACTCGCGGGCCGGTGCTTTTAGCTCGCCGAATGTGCAGATCAAGCTCGAGTCGCCGTCGAACGCATTGCGCTACCCGCAGCGCCTGAACATGTACGTGAAGCCGATCGCCGCCGACACGGAGATCGCGCTTGAGCAGTTCGAGGAGTGGGCGATTGATCGCATGGAGGTCCTCGACAAGCTCGACATGCTGTCTTCGCAGCCGTTTGCCGAGATCGAGCGCGGCATGCGCGAGATTCTACGCAACAACCTGCCGCTCGCGCCGAACGGGCCCAGCGGGCAGGCGCTGTTCGACACGCGCGTGCAGCAGCAGCGCATGAAGGACGACATCAGCCACTTCATTCTGCGCCTCGCGTTCTGCCAGCGCGCCGAGGACCGGCACCGGTTTGTGCGGCTCGAAACGCTCCTCTTCAAGATCCGTTTTGAGCAGTCCACGCTCGAGGAGCGCCGCCAGTTCGTGGAGGGCCTGGGGCTTTCGTGGGAGCGCGCGTCGGCCGAAGAGGTGGCGCAGTTCGAGAAGCAGCTGCGGTTCCAAAAGCCGGACTCCAACGAGCCGCTCGGCACGTTCTACAAGGCAGACATGGAGGAGGTGATGGACCTTGTCGCGCGTTACCAGGTTGTGCTGCACAGGGGTAAGGCATTTGTGCCCGAGAGCCACCACCTGACGTTGCTGTCGAAGGAGTTTTCGCGGCGGCTCCAGCAGAGTCTTGTGGCCGTCGCGAAGCACCGCGCGCAGTTCCAGGACGACTCACGCATCGCGCCGGTCCTACAGCTGGCCAGCAACGGCTACACGAAGGCGCAGTATAGCAGTAGCGGGGCGGCGATCGACGGCCACTTCACGGCCGAGAGCATGGACTCGCTCGACGCCGACAACCACCTGCCGCTGTGCTCGAGCATGCTGCACCACAACCTGAAGAAGACGCGGCACGCATTCAATGCCGAGCGCCTGCAGTACCAGCGGTTCCTTAAGCATATTGGCATGCCCGTCGACGAGGCGATACGCCTGTTCCGCATCTACTACACAGACTTCGAGAAAAAGAAGAGCGAGCTCGAGTACGGCGTGCGGTACCAGTACGGCCTTGTGGGCGGGCGCAAGGACTACGGCCCGATGAGCTGCGCGAAGATCTACAAGGACGGCACGACGGCGCTGCCGAACCAGGTGCACGGCTGCCCGTTCCAGCGGTTGGGGCCCGAGGGCCTCGAGAGCCTGCTGCGCAAGCACGGCATCAGCGACACGAGTGGCATCTCCGAGGTCAAGCGGTTCAGCGCAGAAAGCAAGCCGCACCTGGCGTGCACAAAGGTGTACGAACTAACGCATCCCGACGACAAGACGACGTACGAGAACTCGATCCGCTCGCCGAACGAGTACTTCGAGCGCTCGTGGAACTTCGCGAAGCGAAAAGAGCAGCACGCATGAGCTGCATTATTATTTCCCCTAATGCTGTATTATTATTATTTGCCCATGCCTCAACTGTAGTGCCAGTGCGCCATTGGACGATTATGGCGCGCAAACTGCACACAAAAATGAATCGCCGGCTAAAGAAGCATTAATTGCTCGCGCTAATTGCTGAATTTTGCTGTCCCTCACGCTACATCCGGCCCTTTCGCGACCGTTCTCCCGTCCGCCTGGCGTTGGGTGGGGCCTGTCCGGCTTAAGTCAGACTCCCCTTCAGGCCCGCGTGTCCACAGCTGTAACACATCAGGCCATGGCAGAGCCCGCAGACCTCATTGACGACGACTTCGAGATCGACAACTCGCCAATAGAACCGGACGTGCCGCAGCAGCCGCGCCTGCAGCCGCCGCCGCAGACGCAGGTCCTCCCCGACGGCGAGCGGCTCGAGCAGCGCCGCTTCACCGGCGGCGACACGCTCGACGAGCCCGTGCTCTCGACGGTCATGCGCGACGTGCGCTCGTTCGGGCACCTGCTCCTGCAGACGGTCGGCTGGCACCAGCAGGAGGTCGCGCAGCGCCGCGAATGGGACCTGTGGGGTCCGCTCATCTTCAGCCTCTTGATCAGCCTCGTGCTCAGCATAAAGTCCGGCAGCACGCAGAAGTCGCAGACGTTTTCCGTGGTGTTCGGCCTCATCTGGATCGGCCAGGGCATGGTCACAAGTAACATAAAGCTGCTGGGCGGCACCATCTCGTACTTGCACGCCGTGTGCATCACTGGGTACTCGTTGTTCCCGCTGCTGCTAACGGCGTCATTCAGCCACATCATGAAGCTGCGACTCGTGCGCATTTGCGTCATGCTGCCGCTTGTTGCCTGGGCCGTGTGGAGCGCGCGCCGCGGCCTCGGGTTCGCGGGCGTGCAGGACCGAAAAATCGCCCTCGCAACGTATCCTGTGGTGCTTTTCTACTTCACGTTGGGCTGGCTGTGCGTGCTTGCATAGACTAGGCCTGTATGTAATTAAATGTCATGACTTCAGACTGCGGGCGTTACTGCCTGTGTTGCGACTGCCCATTGATTACATCGTATTGCTTTTGGCGCAATGCACCGATTGCTAGCCATTGATGCTACAGTGTCAATGTGCATAATATTTTAATGTCGAATTGCTGAGAAGCCTCTTTGGGGCAGATCACTATAAGACAATCAACAAAACGTAGTTACCGGCCCCCGCTAATTACACACTAACAACAAATGCGAAACGCAATTGATATAAATCATACTCGAAATTATAAGCAGAGCTCCTGCTCGCTCGACTCGCGGCACGCTGAGCAGAAGCACCCGCTGTGGGCCTGAGAACTGCTGGCGCAAACACGTGACCTCGACGCGTCGGCGGGTCTTTAGGTCTTTTTGTCCACTCTGTGCTTGCATTCAGTCCCCGATGGCGTTGAACATTGATGTGTCTGCGTTCAAGCGACGCGTTGCCATGCTCCAACAGGCGCTGAGCGACCCAAGACTGGAAAACAGCCAGGCCTGGGTCACCGTCCTCGGCAAGGGCGACGACGACACGCGGAACCAGCTCGCAAGCACGCTCCACCTTTGGCTCCTGGGCGTGCCGTTTGCGAACACGGGCATTATCGTGTCTAAGGACAAGGCCGTGCTCATTGCCGCCGGCAAGCAGACCAAGCATCTCGAGCCGCTGAAGGCAAGCAACGTCGAGATCGTAACCAGGGGCAAGGAGCCCGAGGAGTGCACAAAGCTGCTCACCGAGATCTTTGACTCCACGCTCGGCTTTCCGCAGGATGCCCCGCTCGCGATATTTGGTGGCGACAAGCCCGCCAGCCCTATAGCCGTTGCCTTCCGCGAGGCCTACGAGTCGCGCTCGGGCGCAAAGGTCGACGGATCCGCCGTGTTCACGGGCCTGCTCCAGACGAAGGACGAGTCGGAGCGTCGGGCCGTGCGTATGGCTGCGAAGACCGCCGCAGGCCTCACTACTGAGGTCGCGCTCGACCGCATTATGGGCATTCTTGACGAGGGCAAGAAGGTGCCGAACTCCGAGGTTGCGGCGGCCATCGAGAAGTCCATCGACAACACCAAACTGCTGCAGCGCCTGCGCATAGGCAGTGAGTTCAATGCTAGTGAGCTCGACTGGACCATGCCCCCTCAGATCAACGGCAACCGCGACGGCGACGTTGGCGCCTCGCCCGCCATCCAGGTGGCGCTCAGCCCGAGCTACCACTCCTACAACGCGTCTGTGGTGCGCACGTACCTGGTCAACGCTGCGGAGTCCCAGACGGCGACGTACCAGGCGCTCTACGGCGCCCAGCGCGAGGCAATCCGTGCGTCTGTGGCAGGAACCATCGCCCAGGACGTCTGGAAGGCGGCTCGAGGGTTCATTGAGTCGAAGAACGCCGACTTGCTCCCGTTCCTTGTTTCGACCGCTGGCTACGGAACTGGCCTGCAGCTTGAAGACCCCAGTCTCGCGCTTAAGGACGGCAATGAGACGCCGTTGGCCGAGGATCAGACGCTTGTAATTAGCCTCGAGCTCCGTGATGTTTCCACGGACCCGAAGGTCAAGCCATACAGCATCAAGCTGGCAGACACTATTCGCGTTACTGCGGCTGAGCCCATTGTTTTCTCCGAGGTTCCCAAGGCGCTCAAGGATATTGCCTTCCAGCTGGAAGATGAGGACGTGAAGCAGGATAGGGCCAAGGCGGAGGCGGCGCTGCCGCGCAGCGCAAGACAGCCTCGCGCCGCTCGTGGCGGTGACAAGCGCGAGGTCAGCGAGTCTGCCGAGCGCGCCATGGAGGAGCACCAGCGTGAGCTCAAGGCTCGTCTCCAGGAGCAGGGCATCCAGAAGTACGCCAACACACAGGATAGCGAGATTGCTGATGGCGGCCCCGTGTTCCGAAAGTTCGAGGCTTACAAGCGCGAGGCTCAGCTGCCGAAGCTTGAGTCGCTGCGCATCAGCGTCGACTCGCGCGCGCACTCCATTATTCTGCCAATCTCGGGCCGTCCTGTCCCGTTCCACATTAACACGTTCCGCAGTGGCAGTGCTACTGAGGAGGGCCAATACGTATACCTGCGTCTCAATTTCAACTCGCCAGACAGCATGATGGCGAAGCGTGACGACGTGCCATACGACAACCCGAATGCGCAGTTCCTGAAGAGCGTCACGCTGCGCAGCCGCGATAGCGAGCGCATGCGCGAAACGCTCAAGAAAATCCAGGATCTCAAGAAGGAGACGACGCGCCGTGAGAACGAGCGCAGGCAGCTTGCCGATGTTGTGCAACAGGACAAGCTCATCGAGGCCCGCGATAAGCGTCCTCTGCGTCTGGAGCCTGTGTTCGTTCGTCCCATGCCAGAGGGCAAGCGTGTTCCAGGTGTCGTAGAGATCCACAAGAACGGTGTGCGCTACAGCTCTCCCATCCGTGAGCAGACAGTCGATGTCCTGTTCAGCAACGTGGAACATCTGTTCTACCAACCCAACGACCACGAGGTCATCACTCTCATCCACTTCCACTTGAAGAATCCTATTATGATCGGTAAGCGAAAGACCAAGGACGTCCAGTTCTATAGAGATGCCACTGACATGACTGCTGACGACACTGGGCACCGCAAGCGACGATACAGGTATGGTGACGAGGATGAGCTGGAGCAGGAGGAGCAGGAGCGTAAGTTCCGTGTGAAGCTGAACCGCGAGTTCTTCCAGTTCGCTGAGCGCATCTCCTCAGCTTCTGATGGCCAGCTCGATGTGGACGCCCCGTTCCGTGAGCTTGGCTTCAATGGTGTTCCCTTCCGCGCCAACATGTTCTTGCAGCCTACTACGAACTGCCTTGTTCAGTTGTCAGAGACGCCATTCTACGTAGTGACACTTGCGAATGTTGAGCTTGCGGTATTGGAGCGTGTCCGGTTTGGCCTCAAGCAGTTCGATCTTGTGTTTGTTTTCAAGGACTACAAGCGTGACGTGAGCCACATTAACAGCATTCCCATGACGCAGCTCGACAGTGTGAAGTCGTGGCTGAACGAGGTGGACATCCCGTTCTTCGATGCCGAGCTCAACTTCAACTGGAAGGAAGTCATGAATACCATTAACTCCTCCCCGCACCAGTTCTTTGTCGAGGACGGCGGATGGTCATTCCTGGAGCCCGAGATTGCCGCTGGGTCTGACGAGGAAGCTGAGGACTCTGATATTCCTGGTGAAGAGGAGTTCACGGCGAGTGAGGCCAGTCTTGAGGATGATGACGAGGATTCAGAGGACTTTGACGAGAGCGGAAGCGGCGAAGAGAGCGAAGGATCGTTTGACGAGTCTGAGGAAGAAGGCGAGGACTGGTCCGACCTCGAGGAAAAAGCAAAGCGTGAAGACCGCAAGAAGGACAACGGCGAATAGCTTCAAAGTTCGTAAACTATCTAATCATTAACCTAGCTGTGCTCCCAATTGGGGAGCCTAATTCGAGAATCAGTGCTTTATTAGACTAAGCGGTTCTGGGACGCGTCGGCGGAAAGTCACACACAGACCTCAACACGGACTTAAACTCTCGACGCGCCCACCCAGCGAACCGCCGCACTAGCTACTTTTCAGAGCACATTGAGCCGCTCGAGAATCTGCAATCACCGCGGCTAAGGTGTGTTTGAATCGTGTGTCAGAAATTGGAACCTTGGCTAACGCGCTGCTCTCAAAAGCGCGACAAAGTCGCATGAATGATCATTGACGAGTTATTTGAAAGTCTTCATCAGACTGCAGAGCCTTCAGGAAACACCTCTGCTGTTTACGGAAAGCAGGTGCTCGCGAACGAGGAGCAAGTAAAGACGCTTGTGGCATTATCACATGTGTTTCCACAGCGGCTCACTAACGCGATAGCAGCCATCGAGAGCGGCCATTGCACCCGCTATGAATGCGGAGAGAGATCTATATGGGTGATAGAGCTTGTTCCTGTGTGCTTGCCGCACTGGCTATGTTCATGTAAGGATTTCGAGCGGAAGCTCTGCGCAAACCCGCCAACGCACTCTAAATGGAAGCGAGCGTGCACACATCTTCTTGCCGCGCACATTTTGGAGAATCAATACCCTATTATCAACCACGACTCTGTGCGGAAAGTGGCCGTGTCGGTATCTCAGATGACCACCATAAGCTTAGAAGGAACGGCACACTTTGACGAAGAGCCGCTGAATAGAAGCCATCCATTTGGCAAAATTTTATAGAAGGCAGTTTAATATATTCCTTGAAACTTATTGGGCTGCCGCGTCACGTACTATAGATTCCCATGAAATTTCACCTCAGATTCACGTAAGCTGCTGCTATTAGTTTATTGACTTGAGCCGTTTAGAGTCGTACCTTGCCACCGCTCTTATGGCCAGTGAGCAGACCCATTTACTTCCATGGGCGCCCAATAATGAAAGCGCAGCCTTTTTTACGAGTAAGAAACGCCCGGATGTGCGAAGTAAACGGCGATGGCGTGGTGCGGTTACACTACCGCCTCGAGCAGCAGATAATGACACAGAAGCGTCTGCGCGGTGGACAGTCGAGCAGAAGGAGGAGCAGGATGTGCTCAAAACAGAAGATGCGGATTACCGAGAGCCCTCTGTGCCCGCCCCGGCGGCGCCTCCGGCTTTTAAACCGCAGTACTCTCTTTACCGGATCATAATGACGCATGACTACGGCGCGGGATCCGTGGCACCTACGCGTGGCATATTCAATACGAACAACATGTGCTTTTTCAATTCCGTGCTGCAGTCGCTTATCCACTGTGCACCATTCTATGCGCTTTTCAAGGACATTTATGCAAACGTCGTGTTTAGCATGAAGTCCAGCACGCCGGTTCTGGATGCACTCGTTATATTTGCCCACAGCTACGGTTCTGTGGGTCTGTCGAAGCCTATGAGCGCCGAAGAGTTCTACTCCGTCATCTGCAACCACCCCAAATTCCATGTCCAGCGGGATCGACAAGAGGACGCCCAGGAATTCCTGGCTTATTTATTAGACGAGCTTGAGTCGAATTTCGCTAATGCACAGCCGTCCGAGGAGGATGCGAAGGATGATTTGAAGGCTGCTAGGCGAGATGTAGCGCTCGACTCAGATGCTGACGACGAGTGGCTCGAGGTCGGCAAGGGCAGTAAGACTGTCCAAACGCAGCACGCTGGCGAGCAAGATCTTGATAACCCCATTCAAGAGCTCTTTGGTGGCCGGCTGCGCAGTGTTCTGTTGAAAAAGGGCAGCCGCCAACCTAGCGTCACCACCGAACCGTTCTTGCAGGTCCCCTTAGACATCTCGAGCGATGAGGTTAACTCCATACAGCGCGCGGTGGATCATATGCTGCAGGAAGAGCACCTGATGCTGGGCTCTATACCGGCCACAAAGCACATAGAGTTCGAGCGCATGCCGCCGGTGCTCATTATTCACTTGAAACGCTTCACGTTCATTAATCTAGGAGGGACGTATGACTTCGGAAAAATCACTAAGCCGATTGCCATCGAGGATAATCTGCGCATTGCATGCGGCGTCGAGGAGGCATTCTACTCGCCCTTTGCCGTCGTTTACCACCACGGCCCGACAGCGACCAGAGGTCACTATACGACCGAGGTGCTACAGGATGGGGTCTGGCATCACATAGATGACGATCAAGTCACCTCGAATTGGCTAGGCACTGGTGCTGGACACTCGCTTGCTGATGAGGAGTCCAAGGCGGTCTACATGGTTTTCTACGAGAGGAAGAAGGAAAGCAGTGTATGAGTTCAACAACAATTAATTAGCATAGGATTTTGGAAAGTACAGTGTTTTAATAAAATATATATTAGCTTGCTTAGATGAAAGCAAGAGCCACGGCAGCAGCACCACCAAGCGCAGCCAGCGAGACGCCGTTCTGGGCAACGCCGTTGGCGAAAATAGGGCCCGAGGACGTTGCGTTCGTGGGAGCAACAGCAGGCGCGCTCTTGGACGACGAGCACGAAGTGACCGTGGTCGTCTGGTAGGTGTGCGTGCGCGTGCACGGGCAGTCCGTGATTGTGAGGGTGGTGGGCTCAGAAACGGTGTACGTGGACGAGCCCTCCGTGAAGGTCGTGGGGTACGGGCAGTACGTGGTGTACGCCGTCACGACCTCCGTGCTGTAGCTAGCGGTGCCGTTGGTGGTGCCGTTAGCGTGAGTGCTGTTAGCGGCAGCAGCAAGACCGGCAATAGCAGCGAAAGAAAAGAAGGACTTCATTTGAATGGACGCTTGGGGAAGGACGAAAGAGAGTAAGGGGTCGGAAGCGAGATGGATCGATCTGAAACACACAGCACGTCACTATGTCCGTACTTAAATACTTATACAAATATGGTGTGGCGGTACGTGCGTATGGCCTGCAAAGGGTCGGGGAATGTGCTCGATTCGGTGCGATGACATAATACACATATTTCCTTTTTGGGGTGCGCCGGACCAGCCACAGAGCCACCCACGCCGATTATGTTGAAGGTTGCTGTGGGGGTCATGGTGCATTAGGGCGTAGAAGATACTCAGAGTCATTGACATCGACCTGGCTATTAGGCACAATTTCAAGGCCGAGAAAGCTGTCGCCTCGGCCCGCGGTAGCCTTGCTCGGCTGCACCTCGGAAATTTCAGGGCTAGAGGGATCTGCATCGGATTCGACGTCCTGGGTAAGGGCCGAGGCCATGTGGCTGGGTTCCGCTCGCACGTCCCGCCCCGCCGGTGGCCTATGCATGCGAGGCAGCTGATAAGGCTGCGCCGAGTGCTGTGCCAAAGGCTGGCTATTGGACACGGATTCTGGCGACAGTGCTGATAGTGGTTGTGGTAGTGGTTCTTGCTCGGGGCTGGGCCCATGAGATGGCGTGCGTGCGCTCTTGTGATCAAAAGGGCTTGATGGAGGCTCTGAGTCGCGGCTCGACGGCCTTCGGCCCGTTGAGTTGCCACTGTATGTACTAAGCTTGGAGCGCTTTGATGCTGGTGTGAGCAGTCCATGTGGCTCTGCACTGCTAGGGCTCCGTATCTGGTGCTTCCAATACTGATGCTTTTTGGACGAGAGAATAGGCAGCGAAAGCGCCTGCTTATGTTCGCTCTGAGAACTGAGTCTCCCCTGAGCGTCTATCTGGAAACATCCTCCTGTAGACAGAATAAAATTCGACTCGTAGTCTCGATAAATCAAGACGCGTGCCATGTTGACTGGCTTGTTCCATATTTTGACGGCCGGCCCGGGGACTATATCTTCATGAAGTTGAGTTTTGACGCACCCTGCCGTAACAAACACACAGCTGTCTTTGCTAAGCGCACTGAATTTCGATGTACACGCACTGGCCGCGCGCTGGCAAAGAGCCGCAGGCCATGCGCGTTTGATTAAGGTGTCGTAGTGCTCAACGACCACAAGGGCTGTATTGCTCGGCGCACTAGCAGTGAGCAGCTGCTCTATGCTATGAATGTAAATTGTGTGGACGCGTGAGTCGAATCTGTCGGCGTTCCACCCATGCATGTTTCTAACGCGGTCCCAGGGAAAGCTGCGGTAATCGCAGCCAATGTAGAGCACGTCGAGCCCCCTACGCACAGTGTCTAGAACCAGTGCCAGCGCGACCGACGTTTTTCCCGACCCCGGCAGCCCTGAGAGCTCTGTTATGCTGCGCTCAGGCACTCCTCTCATGGCCGTGCTGTCAAAACCTGCCGCATTGAGCCCGTGCACGGCCGCAAGGTCCTCATCTATAGAGCTCGCACCAGTGCATAGCGCGCCATGGCCTTTCTTCCGCAGCAGAACTTCCGAAAGAATGGCCATGTGCGAAATGCGCGTTGCCTGACGCGTCGCGGGAAAGTGAAGTGCGTCGACAAATTAGTAATGGCAGCGGCCGCGCGCGGGGGTCAACAAACCGCTCTCGCTCAGGATCGCGCTTGATAAAATGCTTAAACCTAGTATGAATGTAAATAAATAAAGAAACACATGCTCTACATGAATGACCCTTCCTTCTCGGGTACTGGTGCGTAGCGCTTCCGGCGCGCTCCGCAGCAAGAGGCGAGGAAGTACAGAATGTCAGCCAGGAGGATCGCGGCCACGGTAGCCCACGCGAAGCCCAATCCTGACGCGTCAAGAGTCGCCTTGATGCCGAACTTGCTCCCGTAGTCGTTGATCTTGTCCGTGTACACGTAGTACATGCCCGTTGCCAGACCCGCGCCTATAATTGCACCAAGCCCGGCAAGATTGGAGAGTACTGTTGCACAACACGCGCCCGCACGCGAGCAGATAGCCATGAATCCCACAAAAAGCTGCAGGAACGTGAGGACCATGACGCCCAAGAAGCTACCCCAGACACCCCACGAGATGCGCTTCGAGATGTCATCGTACTTCTTCAGGTCGCCAGAAAGGTTGTCGCCGATCGCAGAGTAGCCCGCTGAGTCGAGCAGTTCTCCGAAGCTGAAGTAGAAAGGCTCCTCTGGCGTGATGCACTCGGTGATGTTTGTTTTCGACGGCCCCTGGCACCAGCCGTTCGTGCCAACAGTGTATACCTTGGACACGTTAAAGGCCGAGAGGACGTTTGAGGACACGAGATCACCGACTTGGAACGACGACAGGTCTATCGTCATGTAATGCACGGTATGCAGGCCGTATGCATGCTTGTAACCGCTGAAAAATGTGATGATTGCCAGCACAAGCGCGGCGAGGGTGCACACCTGCGGGAACAAGATGATGTAGAAAGCCCGTCCGAGTCCCATCGTGCGAAGTGTCTCGATTCGACTCCGTCGCGTAGAGATCTCTGTTCTTTATAAAGATGTGGGTTCTAAATATAGCGTGGCTAAGTAAGGGAAAGGAGGGAGGTAGTGCCGCAGTAGGGCCCAAACCCCTGCCCAACCGACCAGCCTTAACCCGCCGTCTGTATTCTCTCGAAACCGCTCATTCGCATGAGCAGAAAACGGTAATCCTACGCTTATGCACGCACAAAAAGCTAGCAGCTGAACGCGTTCTGCATGATGGTGCTGCTGGTAAAAAAAGTATGTAGTGCAGGATGGAATGCAGGTCGAAGCGAGGCTTATAACTAGTACGTAAATGTAGGCAGCATACCCGAGAAGGCACAGCCGCAGGCTGCAACACACCTAAATATACACTTAGACTGTTGAGGACACCGCCTGAAGTAACATGCGCTACGTCATATGCAGCGCCTTGGATCTTCGAGGTTGGCTTGGGCGAACGGCGCGATATGCAGGTCCACGCGGTGCAGGATTAAGCGATGGCTGTGCCGAATGCTTAGCTGAGCCGCGACCCTGAGGGCGAGACCCTGACCAACGGCCTTTTTTTGTGGTGGTTTCCAGCGCGTCCATAGTTGTACGAATAATGAGACTAGTCTTATACAAATCTAAATAAGTTAATTAAGGATTCATGAGGTCCTTGAGAGCCATAGTGCGACTCGCCCCCGGCGGCGGCGTGCCTGCGCGCGACGGCGCCGCAGAGTTCGCGGCGGACGCCACGGTCGACGTGGACGCAGACGGGTTTGCGTCGGGCTCCATGGGTCGCAGCGCACCGTGGCCCTCTGGCGGGTGCTGGCGCTCGAGCGGCGCCAGCAACGGCTGCAGCTTGTGAATAGCGTCCGGAGAAGAAGGATGAGAGGATGCAGATGATGAGGACACAAAGGAGCCAGCAGCCGACGACGCGGCAGACCCGTGCGAGCCGTACGCGGCGTTCTGCGACGCGTCGTGCGCAGCAAGCTGCTGACCGGCCTCGTGCAGGGCAAGAATAGAGTGCATCGCCGGCAGCGTCTGGTTCTTGCGGTCCTTCTGGCCGGGCGACTGTGTGCCGGTTTGGCTCGGAGACTGGCTGTGCATGCCCGACAGATCCAAGCTCGATGTCGTCTGCGTGAACTCGCGCGCGCCGAGCCGCGGCGAGTGGGCCGGCGTGGCGAGCGGTGTGTGCTCGGGTGTTGGCGACGCAGCACGCGATACAGCCGGCGAGGGCGGGACAGTCGACGCGGGCGTATTCGGCTGCGAAATCTTTGTGAGCCCGCTCAGCGAGAATGTCGCCTGGTTGTGCGACGTGAGCCTCTGCGGCCGCTCGTACGGCGTGCCACCGTGGTGAAGATGAAGACCGGCGATATGCGGCTGCGACCGCTGGCGGTTGAACGCGCGCGAGTTGCTGCGCGGTAATGTGCCGCGGATCGGCTGCTGATATGTTTGCGAGGCCTGGGGCTGGGTCTGAGACTGGGCCTGCGGCTGAGCGGTGGCCTGCTGGAGTTGGTGGGTCTGCTGCTGCTGCTGCTGCTGTTGTTGTTGTTGCTGCTGTTGGGCCTGCGCCTGCGCTTGTTGTTCCCGCTCCAACACTTGAGTTGCTGCCGTTGCGAGCGCGTGGATATCAAAAACGGAGCGGCTGTGTAGCGTCGGCTGCTGCGGCGGCTGCTCGACAATGGGGGCCTGCTGCGGGGCGAGCGACGCCAGCGAGGGCATCGACGACACCGTCTGCAGCTGGAACGGAAGCGGTTGCGGGATCGGCTGGGCCCACGCACCCATGGGCGGTTGCTGGGGTGCACTAACGTAGCTGAGAATGGGCTGCGGCTGCTGCTGGGGCGCCGGCTGCGGCTGTGGGGTTGGCTGTTGCTGCGTGGGCTGTGGCTGCGGCTGCGGCGGCGGTGCGACGTGCTGCGGCAGGGACTGCGAGACCACGCTCATGGGCTGGAGCTGCGCCGTCTCGTCGCGCGGCGGCGACGGCGGCTGCGAGCTGGACGCAGACTCGCTCTTCGGCGTGGCCGCCGGGGCCAGCTGCTTGCCCCGCGGCACGGGGCCGCGTCTTACGTTGCGGTTTGTATGAATGCGGAGATGGCGCGTGAGCTCGTCAGAGCGCGAGAACCGGCGCGTGCATCCCGGGAACGTGCACTCGTAGGGCCGGATGCCGGTATGGGTACGGACATGGCGGGTCTTGTGTTCGAGGCGGAGAAATCCGCGGCCGCAGATGTCGCACTTGTAAGGGCGCTGCGCGGTGTCGGACTTTACCGGCCTTGTTGTCTGCGTCTTTGTAGAGGCCTGCTTTGCCGCTTCGCGCTCGCGTTGCTCGGCAGGCATGGATAGGGGGGCTGGCGGACTGACCGTTGCCGTCTCCGCGAGCTGGGTCTCGGATTTCATTAGAATCAGGGGCTCGCTGGGATTCGCTGCGTCCAGAGCGGCTTAGTCGCTGGAGCGCAAGGAGAATGAGTCGAGCGGGGTAGCGTGTGGGGGTGGATCAGGGACGGTCTTGGGTAGCAAGAGCGTCTGACGGGGGGCCGTGCTTGTTAGGGGGCCAGCAGTAAGCCAGAAAAAACCGGGTCCGGAAGCTTGAGTTCTCAGGCCTATTCTTTTCCCAGGAAACGGGCGAGTCGAAGGGGCGATGACACTGAGACAATAGAGGGATTTTCGTTTAGCTTTGTTCTTTGGAGATGGGTTCGGGTTAGTGGGGTCGGGGCTAGTGCCCGGTCCGGGGGTTTTTTTGGTGCTGGCGGTATGCCCTGGATGTCCGCTCTCGGCGCTTTTAGTCGCCGGGTTGGGAGTGGCGCCGAAGGATGATCATAAATCGTGCAGAACCCTAGTCATGTCGACACAGTCATGACTCGATCCATTCTGCCCCGGGCTAGCATCGCCGGGGGCGCGTGACAGCGGCGGCCCACCGAACCCATGCTGTGCAGCGGGAATCTTTTCGCTTCGGCTCAATGGCTTGCCTGCACGCTGCGCATCGGATCGCCGCATCGATGCGCCCCAGTTAAGCCCCGCGACTGACGAGGAATGCTTAAACGAGCTAACTCGAGAGGCGAATACGACGCCCGAAACAAACGCGCCTTTCCTCCACACGACGGAGGCGCCGGATCGGCGCGGACGATCCCGTGCCCACGAACAAGAAAACGCAGTTACGTTGCGATTATGTGACGCTGCCCCGGGCGGCGGCGCCGCCGCATTCAGCCCCTGCTCGAGGCGCTGCTCTCTGCCTCCACTTTCTTTTCTTGGGGCACGTGATAGCTCCAGACTCCACACTTCGAGAACGTCTAAGCGCCGCACACCCATGCGCATCGAGGTGCAGACGGAAACACGGCAGCCAGCACACAGAAAACAGCAGGCGAAGCTCGCAAGCGACCAAAAAAGCAGTAGACAGAAAAAAAATATAATTATGGTACGATAAATAAAAAAAAATTAAAAAAAGAAAGAAGCATAGATTGAATTAAACGGGTCCGCACCCCACGCTTAGCACGCCGCAACCGAAAATGGCTCGAAAAAGTAGCCTTGGTTCGGCCACAGACTGGTTGGAGTCACTGGGCTCGGGCACTGCTGCATGGTCTGCTGCTCCGTCTGTAGCCAGTAGTTCTGCCAGTACGCCCACTCGTTCTCACCCTGATCGTCGAGCGAGACGTTCCACTTCGCGGCGTTCAACCACGTCAGCTCAATAGCCGTGAGCTGCTTGGCGGAGATGCCCGACACAAGGCCCCACGAGGCATTAGTGAACGTGTTGTCGTCGTTGATTTTGTTGGCGAGTACAAAGCTCACGAGAAGGCAGTTCTTCATGCTCAGCTGTTGCAGATCGGCGTCTGTCTTGCGCAGGCGGACAAGCTGTTTCAGCAGCACAATGCTGGTGATCACTGTCGACCGCGGCAGCCGCGTCGAACACAGCAGCGTCTGGATAAACTGCTCGAGCGAAGCGATCTCGTGGAACGAGGCCGGCTTCCCGAGCAGCAGCCCGCTTCCCACGGTGGCCATGAACCGCGCCATGTTGGTTACGTTGTACTCGAGCGCTGCCGCGCCCGACGCGTCCGGCGCAGCAATAGTCTGGTAGCTCTGCACGGGCGCGCGCAACGGATACATCGGGAACTGCGGCACCTGGGGCATCATCTGCGATGGCGGCGCATACGCGGCCGGCGCGGGCATCGAGACCTGCTGCGCGCCACCTGGCATCTGCGACACGAGCATCTGCTGCTGGCCCATCTGCGGCTGACCAAGCTGTGGCTGACCTAGCTGCGGATGGCCAAGCGACGCAGAGGCGGCGTGCGCGGCCTGGACGTGCGCGGCCTGGACGTGCGCGGACTGCGCGGCCTGCGCGGCCTGCGCGGCCTGCGCCTGCTGTTGCATCTGCGCGTGGTGCGGCAGGCCGATCATTCCCGAGGCGAGCGCCTGCTGCTGATGCTGCTGCTGCTGCTGCGGCCGCGACGGATAAGCGTAGCCGTTTGAGCCGTAGTAGCCCATGACGGGCGCCCGCGGCTGGCGCATGGCCGGCCACTGGCAGTTACCAACATGGTTCGGAGACCATATCGAGGGGGAGACGGAGAGGGTGCCGCCCCACGTCATGCCATCGTAGGAGGTGGCACTCGACGGGGTGGCAAGCGGGTTGTAGTTGAACCCGAATGTTGTGGCGGCCAGGATCGACGAAGCGGATCCTTGACGCGCGTGAAAGCGCGGGCCACCACCAAACTGGTGTTGCGACGGTTGAACCTGGGCCATACTCGAGCTATCACTGGAGAAATGCTACTGAAAGCCTCCCTAGGATACAAGTAACTGAGCAGGCAGGAATCCAGGAATAAATCGAAGCCTTTCCGGGGATGCCGACGTGATCAAGACGATCAACTTGGTAATATGACACAAGTTTCTCCCAAGCGAAGAAATAATAAAACCCCTTGCCACATTCAGCTACAAAATCTTCGCCTGCTTACGGCACGGCCGGCTGTGACTAAGTCCCAACACCGGCTTAACCGCGCGCCAGCGCACACATGGCCCAGGCTGGACAAAAAGTCTGCATCCCTTAGTCAGTCCGCAGCCCTGGTGCGGCGGGTGTTTATGCTGCGAGCGGCAGCTTGCTGGAGGTGGCTGTAGCGCGGTTCCGCGGCCGGTTCCGACCAGTTCCGGCAGGATCCGCGTTGCTCGCGGGCTTCTTTACAATTTAGAACCCGAGTAATCTCGGGTAACTTGGGTGCCGGAAACGCAGCCCGGCCGCCCGGCCGCCCAAGTTTCACAATATAGTTCTAAACACATGCTTAAACAAGCGGCGGAAAAAAAGGCTCTGTTCGGCGGTTCCGTGATTACTTAGACGCGCGGCGGAAGGGCTCTGCGTTTGCTTTATGCGCACTCGTTGCGCTCCGCGCGGGGTCAATTGCGTCTGGTCTCGTTCCGTCGATTAATGCTTGGTCAATGCAACTATTTACAGCCCGCCATTAATTAGTTTTCTAGTCTACAGTTGAATCTCGAATGGAGTGTTCGGCTTTCCACCCTCTGGCCGTCTATCTATTGGCCGTGGGTCTTCTTGCACTGCGCGGCAACCTCGCCCCATGTTCTGAATGCAGGCTCGGCCTCAGCACTTGTATGCCAGCTCAGCGACACGCGGAAGCAGTGCTTGCCCCAGCCCTTCTCGTCTCCAAGGACCTCGAAGTGCTGGCCCGGCGCGAGCCGGATGTCGCGGCTCGCGCATTCGGCCGTGATCTTCTCGACGTCGTACTCGGGCGGGAACCGCAGCCAGAAAAAGTATCCGCCGTCGCCGCCCACAATCTCGGTGTTTGCAGGCAAGTACTGCTCCATGAACTTGCGGTAGTGGGCGCTCCGCTCGCTGTAGACGCTGTTCAGGCGCGCCAGAATCGTGTCGATTTGGCGACTCGACACGAGCTCCTTGGCAAGGAACGTGTTCATGTGTGCAGGCGAGCCGCCGCTTTTGTTAGCGCCCGATTGCGACAGATGGTACGCGAGCTTCGGCGTCGCGCACTCCTGCCAGCCCACGCGTAGACCGGGCCCCAGGAATTTGGAGAATGTGTGGTTCGCAACCACAGTGCCCAGCGAGCCAGCAGGCAACGAAGCGCGGTCCAGCGACACGAGTGACGGCAGCGCCGTGTGCTGCTTGTCGTAGCTGAGATAGTCGTACACTTGGTCGCACAGCAGCAGAACATTGTACTTGCGTGCGATCTCAAGAAGCCTGTGCCGCTCGGCCAAACTTAACGTATAGCCGCCGGGGTTGCTGAAGTCCGGGACCAGATATAGCACAAAGCGGAAGCGCAGGGGGTCCGCCGCGGGCTCGCGCGCCGCGTCTTCCAAAATGGACTCGAGCCCGTCGAGGTCAATTCCCTGCTCAGTCTCCACGACGGCGCGCATGCGCCCACTAAACCCGGCGTCTCTAAACACAGAATTGATCAGAAAGTACGTGGGGCTCACGGCGAGCGCCAATTGCGTGTAGTCGTGCGGGCAGCACTGCACGAGCGCGCTCGCGGCGCCAAAGCTGGCACCGTTCGTGAGATTGATGCAGTCCGCCGTGGCCGGGTGCTCTGTGTTCTTCGAGCGCTCGTTCACCCACTCGGCAATGGCCTCCCGCACGGTCAATGCGCCCGGGTCGCTGCCGTACGTTAGAGGATGGCGCGTATCTTCGTCGTAGTCCGTGGAGCGCTTGCCGCTAAGCGCAGTATTTGCGGCGGCCAGCACCTCCGCGGTGGGCAGAAGCTCGTTCGACGGGTGCCCGCGGAAAAACGTTACTCCCATGCCAGCCTGTGCCTAAAACGCGGTGCGCATAAACTGATAGCGCTGAGGCTGGTATCACAGTGCGCCTACTCAGGCACACTGAACACGTGACGCAGCCCTTGGGGTATTTTCCGCGCATATCGTCTTGGCCGCTGTTGATCTTGCGTATGTGGAAGTGATGAAGGTATTCCATTTAGGTATTCCATTTAGGTAAATGCATCTAATATAAATAAGTTCGTGAGTTTCAGACGTGGATGCGCTTGGAGTTCTGGCGCAGGACTCCTGTTGACGCGGTCGTGCTGCTCGAGGGTATGCGACTCGTACCGGCGCTTCTAATGCGTTTCAGCGGCGATGTGACTCGTAGCGTATGCAAAGGAGGGCTCTTTATAGGGCTCCTCATTGGGCTCTTCAGAGGGCTCTGTGGGGAGTCGCGGCCTCCTGGTTGGGCGCTGAGCGACTTCGTGATTGCATCGACAAGGACATCGGCGTACTCATCTGCCGAGCGGTTTCCGAGGTCGTCGAGCGCAGGAAGGAACTGGTCGATACGCAGACCCGGTAGCCGTGTGGTGATCTTTCTGGCCACTGCAGTGAGTACCTCTGTCTTTGCCTGGGCCTGGATGTCACTTACAGTGTATGCAGGTCTGAGCGCAGGGGTGTGCTGAGCGCGCCGCGTGATAGTGGCCGCGCGTCGACCGTACTCGAGCGAGTTGCGCGTTTCGTCGAAATGCGAGAATGATGGGGACAGACACACGATCATTGCTGTGTGGCAGTTGCCAGTGAGCGAATGGCGTAGCAGCCGCGTGAGCTTCGACTCACGGAACGGAATGTGACGCTGCTGCGAGCAGCACGCATTAATGACGTTGCCGAGCGCCAAAAGCGAGCGGTTAATGCACGCGCCCTCAGCAAGCCGCGCGCCGCGGTTCTGCGTATTCTGCGCGCGCTCGCTGCCGGCGAGGTCGATAACACTCAGGCAAGACGTCGTCATGACGCCGCTCTGGGAGCGCTGGATGTGTAGCGAAAGCACGGCGTGGCTCCTAGAAGATACAGAGTTAGCCTTTGTTGCCGCAATGCTCCGGTTTTGGTTCCCGCGCGCGCAAAGATCCGCCAGCTCCGCGGCGTTGGCAGGGTGGTACTCGCAGAGCCCCGGGACGCGCGACTCGCCCGGCTGGTCGGGGTTCATATCGCGCAAATCCAGGCCCACGCCGGCTCGCCTCGAGCTTCTTCCCGAGTGTGCATCAGCCGGCAGCAAGTCCTCCAGTCGCTCCTGGTAGAGCTGCACATACGTCATGGTCACAGTAATGGCGGCCGAGCCGCGCAGCTGGTCGATGCGGTCAAACAGATCGTCGGCCAGCCGTTCCAGAATGCCTGTGATTGTGTACGACTTGCCGCAGCCGGTGGCGCCGTAGGCAAAGATCGAGGCGTTGTGGCCGGCCATGGCTGTGTCGAGCAGCGGCTGGGCCACATCACCGTACACGTCCTGCTGGGCGGCGTCCGGGCCGAACACACCGTCGAAGGAGAATGCCTGGTCGTAAGTGAGCCGCCTGCGCGTCGCAGTGAATCGCGTTTGCGGGGCAATAGCCTTCAGCCGCGCCGGATTGAAGACGAGGTTCTGTTTGTCGAGAATGTCGATCGCAGAGTACCAACTGTGGGCGCCGCCGGATCCGTCCTGGCAGCTCTCGCTCTCGTTCAACGGCCGGACCCGCGCATAGACGTTAAGGGCCAGCGGCGCGGCCATGGTTGAGATGTTTACTTTTCAAGGCTATGTACAAAATAAAGGGAGGCCCGGGGCAAGGGCCACAGGCTAGGGTTACACGCAGCCACCAGGGCCCGAGTGGTGCGAATCGGTGCGAGTTGGGGCTCTCGTGCAGGACAAAATTGCCGCACGCGCACGCACGCGTGCACGCGTTCTCCTTGAGATTTTCATGACGGAAGACCAGCTTCCTTGATTATGTGGTCGGCCTTCTTGAGCACGCGCCGCGTGGGCCGCTGCAGCACAAGCTGGCTAATGGTATCCCTGCTTGGTCTTGTTTTGGCGGCCAGATCAAGCAGCAAAAGCACAGTGTCTTCGTTTAGCGAAATATCGTGCTCGCGCCCGAGGCGTGTGATGCCCACAACCTGGTCCATATCAGTATCTTCACGGCTCAGTTCCGCAGCAAGCAGCAGGTTCTGGGTGAGTCTCTTTACCTCAATGCTCACGGACGCATCCTCAAGAATCGCGGAGAACATATCCTGGAAGTACTCGCGGTTCTCGTTGCTATTAGCCAGTGCTTCGACGACCTGCGGAAGCTCGGCGAGCCGCACCTGCGAGGCCGCGGAGCCCAAACGCACTAGATAGCGGCTCACGGCACGGATACTGGCCTGGATGTTTTCCGTGCGCGTGAGAGACGACCGCGCAGCAGCCTCCACGAGACAGATGTAGAGCTCGAGCGACTGCGACGAGCTTGCCGACCCGAACGCCTTCTGGCGACGGCGCATGCGCAGTGCCGCCCACTCGCAGATGCGAAGATCGCCGTTGCGCGACGCGAGCCGCGCCATGCGCATGTACGACTCGTCGTCGAGCACGACGTACCCGGGCTTCAGAGCATTATCATACACCCACGCCAGCGTCTCGTAGTGCTGTGTGTCGAGGGCCAGCTGGATGAGCATCCCCCACGAGCGCGCGTAGACGTGCGGGTGGATGTCCAGCATGATTTGCACGCACTGCAGTGCAATCTCAACGTCCTGATGCCACTTCGCCGCCACGAGGAGGGCCTCTAGCGTGTCGTACGGCAGCTGCAACTCGCCGCGGTTAGCAAGCTCAAGCTCGCGCACAAACTGCAGACACTGCTCCCAGTTCTGCACGGCGAGATGCAGCTTGATGACGCGGCTCGCGTTGGCGATGAAGTGCCGGCTGCCGACCTGGTCGACGGTGACAAGGCTGGCAAATAGATGCACGGCAAGCGGGTTGCGCAGCCGCTTCACGACATTGAAAAAGTCCACCATGAGCCCATTGGGGATCGTCTGCTTGCGCTGCGCGTACGCGAGCAGCAGGTCGTACGCCTGCAGCGGCTCCTGGGAGCTGAGGGCCTGCGCCACGCGGCGGCGATGGTCCTCAGCGAGCGCGGCCGCGCCCTGCGAGTACCAGCGTCTGACTGCTCCCCATTTTGGGAGCGCTACGCGTAACATCGCATGCTGTTTGAGGCCAGGGACGGCGGTCGAGGTTTCGCGGGGGGCCAGTGAAAAATCAGTTACTAAGAGAGCGTCGACTCCCACCACACTGGAAAAAATGCTGGCTCGCAGGCTCGGACTCGGGCTAAGGCCCGCAGGATTGCTTGGCGTGCAGGCGCGGCCGCTGTTCATGCGAGCACCGGCGGCTCGGCTTGCAGCGCCGCTGGGCGGCGGCGTGGGCGTGCGGTACAAATCGGAGATCGCGACTGAGATCGGCAAGATCGGCTCGTCCGCGTCTGAGACGGCCTCCGACGCCGTGCAGGCCGTCGCGCAGGCCGCGCCCGTGTCTCCCGACCAAATTGGCTACTTCCAGAGCGTCGGGCTTGCGCAGTCGTGGTACTGGCCCGAGGGCTTCTTCCAGCACATGTTCGAGTACGTGCACACCATGGGCGGCCTGCCGTGGTGGGGCACGATTCTGACGGTGACGGTCGCGACGCGTCTGCTCATGCTTCCTATTTATATGTCATCGTCGGACGCGGCCGCGAAGATGGCGCGCATCAAGCCCGAGCTGACGCAGATCATGGAGAAGACGAAGAACGCGACGGACCAGAAGGCGATCCAGGAGTCCATGATCGAGCGCCGCAAGCTCATGCTGAAGCACGAGGTCAAGGTGCTGAACATGGCGAAGCCGCTGCTCGGCGTACCGATCTTCCTTGGCGTGTTCAACGCGCTGCGCGGCATGTCGCACGTCCCCGTCGAGGGCTTCACGACGCAGGGCCTCGCGTGGTTCTCCAACCTGGCGGTGGCCGACCCGTACTGCGGCCTGCAGATCATCACGGCCGTGCTGTACGCCGCGACGTTCAAGTTCTTCGGCGGTGAGACCGGCGCGGCGCAGGTGTCGCCCGTCATGAAGAAGGTGTTTACATATATGCCGTTCATTGCCGTGCCGATGACGATGGCGCTGCCCGCGAGCGTGTGCTTCTACTTCGCAATCAACTCCGTGTTCTCGATTGTGCAGTCCAACATCCTGAAGTCGCCATCCATGCGCAAGACGTTTGGCCTCGCGCCCATGGTCACGCCCGAGGAGCAGGCGCAGATCAACAAGCGGCTTGGCATTGTTGCTGGCGAGAACAACAACGACTCGATCATCTCGGCGCTGCGCAAGAAGTACGACGACGCGAAGGAGCAGGCCGAGCGCAAGGTCGAGCAGCAGGAGCGCCAGAAGGCGGCGGAGCTGCGCGCGAAGCAGGAGGCTGAGCTGCGCTACGTCCAGATTGTGGGCAAGAAGGCCGCCCGCCAGATGAAGTCCAAGCAGGCTTCGAAATGAGTTGTACATATAGACCGATCTGTACATAAACTACTCCTAGAGTTCATCGATTTATGCGAGTTCATTCGAATATTTAGGGATTATGCCAGATAGCAGTTGCATGATTCCATTGTTGCAAGCTTCTACTGATGAACAGTTCTCCTGATGCAAGTTTCTATGGGTACGATATCTATGGGTACTGTATCTATGCGTTAGAGCTTGCTGAGGGTGGGCGGCCGCTCGCCCTTCCCCTGCGGCGAAACGGTGCTCAGGAAGCGCTGCTCGGGCGTGGGGCCCCACTGCTTGTCGACCTCGGCGCGGTGCGCGAGATCGGCTTTGAACTCGCGCGTGATGAAGCCCTTGACTGCGTTAAAGCACTCGTCGGGCTTCGTGTAGGGAATAAGGTGTCCGCCGCCCGGGATGGCGGCGCGCTCGGACTTGAGCAGGATCTCTTCGAGCGACTCATTGCTTCCGGGCGGGTTGAAGTCGTTAACGTCGCCGTGGAACAACATGACCGGCACGTTCACACGGTGGATGATGGACTGGCCGAGCCCCACAACAGAAAGACCCCCGTAGTAGCTGGCCGCTTGCAGCGCTCGCGGCACCTTCATGCGCACGCGTCCGTTGTCGGTGCGGCACAGGCCATCAGACATGTCCTTTTTAATCTGCGGGTGCATCTGCGCCGTAATGAACTTCTTGTCCATAAACTCGCGGTAGTCGTCGAGGCTCTCGAACTCGTCGCGGGCGCGGCGGTGGACGGCGAGCGACAGCCGTGCAAACGCGCGGCCGTAAACGTCGACCTCGGCAAGCTTTGCGTCGGCACCAATCCACACGGGATCCGCCAGCACGAGCGCCGTGACAAGCCCCGGATCAAACACGCTGAGGCACATCGACGCGGCGCCACCCATCGAGTGCGCAACGACAATGAGCGGCGCGCGCGGGCTGATCTCGCCGCGCCGGATCGCGTCGCGGATGACGACGCCGGCGTCGCGGCCCAAGTCGTCCCACGGAATGAAGAAGCTCACGCGGCCCTCGTTCGCGACGGCGGAGTCGCCGTGGTGGACGTGGTCCAGAGCAATGCACTTGTCGAGCTGCGCGCCCCACTCCTTGTAGCACAGGTCAATCCAGTAGTTCCAGCCCTCCTTCGAGCACTGCGCGCCGTGCACAAACAGCAGGTTCAGCTTCGAGTCCGACGGCGGGTTCGGCGGCAGCTCTTGGCTGTGCACCTGGTAAACTACGTCCAGACGCGCGTCCCGGTACTGTACGCTGCGCGAGTCCGTGCGCGGCCAGTATGCCGGAGTCGTGAAGGTGCGAGTGAGACGCATCGGCTGTACCAATGATATGCAACGGAATAAAACTTCTTAGCCACCGGGCCGCCCAGCGTAGGGTTGTAGTGCTGCATATATATGCATCCCCTATCGTCACGTGGATGACGGATGTACCGAGGCATACTCTCGTGGTGGGGGTGCGGCGGTGCGCGGGCAGAACAACACTGCCGAGCAGTGGCACGCAGTAAAAACAAAGGAAACCCAAAAGAAAGCAAACCTACTTTTAAAGACAAATAGCAACCTAGAGGGGAGGCCGAGGCGTAACACACCGAAGGACTGACATCGGGTGCTGATGAAACTCATTAGAAATCGCGCCGCGGCCGCCTCGGCGCGCGCGCATGTAAATTCAGGATTATAGCTGATGTTTATGCGCCGTATTACACGGCGATTAGGGGGCGTCCTTGCCGACGAGGTACGTGATGTCGTCCCACGGGTGGCGGTATAGGCCCGTCTTCAGACGCTTCTGGTCGAGGTGGTGACCAATGAAGCCGATGGAGCGGCCGAGCACAAACAGGCCGTTCAGCACACCGTTGCGCAGGTACTCGGCGGTCTCCTCGGGCGTGAACGCGCCGGACGAGCGCATCATGTCGACAAACGACACGGCAATGGCGCCGTCGACGTTCAGAATCAGGTTATCCTTCTTGGACGTCGTAACGTCTTCGACGGCGACGGCGTAGTCGAGAAGCGTCGTCTTCGGGAAATGCTTGTGCACGAAGTCCTTCACTACCTCGACGCGGAAGTCCGGGTTGTTGCGCGACTTCACCTTGTGGCCGATGCCGGGGATGAGCTTGTTCTGCTTGCGCATCGTGTCGACGAACTGGCGCGGCGACCAGCCCTGGTCGTACGCGCCCGTGAACTCCTTCGCGGCGCCGTCCAGCGCGCCGCCAAAGCGGGGTCCAATCGTCAAGAGGCCAGACACAAGCGACGAGATGAGGTCCTTGCCGGCGCGCGTCGTGATGATTGTGTTCATCGCACCAGACACGGCCGGGCCGTGGTCGGCCGTGAGCATGAGCACCATCTCGAGGAACTTCGTCGCGTAGTCAGGCAGCACGCGGCGGAACCACAGCAGCGACAGCACGCCGCCGACGCCGAGCTGCTGCTTGAACACGTCAGAGATCGGCATGCCGGCGTACGACAGCTCCGGGCCACGGTCGTCGCTGATCGTCGAGATGAACGCCGCGGGCTTGCGGATCATGCCGAGCTGCTGCGCCCAGCTGTAGTCCACAGGAATCTTGGGCACCTCCGGCTCGGGCTCCTCAACGATCTCGCCCTTGGCCAGCAAGTCCTTGTAGACCTTGGCCAGCGTCTCGGGCATGTCCTCGAACGTCTCCGGGACGTAGAAGCCGGCGTCACGCATGGCCTTGTTTTTCATGGCCGCCGTCTCGAGCTTCGAGTTCGCCAGCGCGCCAGCGTGGCCAAACTGAACCTCGGTCTTGAACATGTCGGCAACAGTGCCGATGGCCCACGCCACGATCGGCTTCGTGATCTTTCCGGACTTCACCGCCTCAATAACACGGTACTCCTCGACACCGCCGACCTCACCAAGCAGCACGATAATCTTCGCCTTCGGGTCCGCCTGGTAGCGCAGAATGTGGTCGATGAACGTCGTGCCTGGGTAGCGGTCGCCGCCAATGGCCACGCCCTCATAGACACCGTTCGTGGTCTGGGCGATGATGTTGTTCAGCTCATTCGACATGCCACCGCTCTTCGAAACGTACGCAACCGAACCGGGACGGTACAGCTTCGAGGCCACGATGTTGTCCATCATGCCGCCCGTGTTGCCGATCTTGAAGCAGCCGGGCTTGATGCCACCGACCGTCGCGGGGCCAATGATGACGACGCCCTTCTCGTTGGCCTTTACCATGATTTCGCGAGCGCGGCGCTCAGGCACGCCCTCAGCGATGATGGCAATCGCGCGGAACTGCGGGTACTCGAGAAGCTCCATCGTCGACGAGTAGACGCTGCGGCTCGACGCGAAGTTCACAACAACGTCCACATCCGGGTGCTTAGCCACGGCCTTCGAGACCTCCTGGTACATGGGAATCAGCGTCTCCTTCGTGCCCCAGTACATCTTCGTGCTGGAGGCAGAGCCGAACGGATAAATGACGCCGGCCACGCTGGGCGTCTCGCGCTGGCAGATGAAGTCGAAGTCCAGCATGCCCTGGCAGGCGCGCTGCTGCATGCCATACACGAACGCTCGTGTCTTTTTGTGGAACAACTCTTGGCTCATTTCGAAGTACGCGCTTGAGTTAGGTGACACGGATGTTGGGGTGGTGTTCTTGAGGGGACATTTCACATGGGGGGCCGCGGCGATCAAGAGCCACTTCGGTGGTCCCACCCCAAAGCGCGTCGCGTGGACCAACAACGACTGTCTGTTTAGGGAAACTGGTCCCACATCGGAACGTGGGTCTCCGCTGCGCGCGAAGAAAATCCGGCGCACGTCATTCTGCACTTGCAGCTAAGGCTAGTCTAATTCATTGTTAGCGTTTACAAATGACTGAGACTAGGCGCCGTATATGGCTTTTTATTCACGATGGTGTACAGCGCCTGGGGGCTGAACCAAATATGTAAACTGGGCGAGGTGAGCGCTGCCGGCGACTCGACGAATCGGCATCAAACTGCGGCAGCTTCCGGGGTAGGTTCCGGAATATAAGCCGGGCTCAACGGCTCAGCTACGCCCACCGATGATAAGCGCTTACTACTTCGAGATAATTACACTAATAATAGGCGTCGATAAGGGCGGGTCGAGCGGCCTCGTCATGACCCCAGCTCGCCCCGATCACGAATCCGCCGTTGCGCAGTGCGTAAACAATTTTGATCGCTGTGTTGTGTAGTTTCCACATAGGAAACTCCAGCTCCAAGTGCTGTGAGACGCGACGGGGTCCGCCTTGAAGTCTGTCCTACTGTGAAGCGCCCGCCTTATTTCCATTGCGTTGAGAGCTTGCCAGAAAGCATTATATGTGACTATGAGGCATTCGCTAGTGCGTGGCTATGATTCGCAGTCTACTTACAGAGTCCAGCGCGCATGACCTCGATGCATGTGGTGGTGCCACACTTGGCAACCTTGTCGCGCCCTAACCCAACACATGTCAAGAGCCGGCGAAGTTGGGCACGGCCGAATGCTTCTCGGTAAAGAAGTACCGACGTCCGCTCTTACGGATACTTTCGTATCGGATTGCTTCTTCTTGTGTGCTGCTGAACAAGCGCCCCCGCACCACGAATTGTAGTCGCCTCGGGGTAGGGTACCATCACATGCCACTCCCACACACTTCACCTCATACGAGCGCACAAATGAGTGGAGAGCGGCCACAAGTGCCAGGAAAATGGTTTTTTTACAACCTGAAGCAGTCCATTGATGACCCACATAAGGCCTACTCCGCCGCGGCGTTGGACTCCTGTACCAGCTGCTTCGCGGACCCTGCGGGTGCAGCCGCCGAGCCTGCACCGCCGCAATACTCGACGAGCTCCATCCGCAAGGCAATTTATCCCATTTCTGAGTGGATTGCATTTAACCCAAGCGATAACCGGCGGCTCAATAACGCCTCGCCCGACGGCAGTCCCGTGGCCGTCGGCCATGACCGCTTGCTGTTCGAGGTCCACAACCACGACACGTTGCGGCCCATCTACTGGACTATGCGCTACTCGACGAAGGTCACGAGCTGCCATTGGTCGTTTGCAAGCACTTTAACGCCAATTGATCCCGCCTGGGATAACATTCTGCTTGAGCACTTCAACAACTTCGTGGCAAACATAGACACATACTCAGAGACCCTTGAGATGGCCGTAAACGAGCCGGCACTAGTGCGTGTCATCTCTCCGCGGGTCGAGCTTAAGCAGAACGGGAAGGATATGATTCTTGATGTTGCATTCTCCCCAATGAACAACCACATCTACTTGTTCAAGGGCAGCTCGTCACTATGCACGACAGCAACGGCGACTGCATTGCTTCAAGGCGAGGAGCCACGCGGCGCGCTAGTTACGCTGCGCCCGTTTGACTTCGAGGAGTTCAAGAAACTCTATCGCAAGCCGCTTGAGCTCAAGGACCGACCCAGCGACAACCCAGACTACGAGCCGGTGCCTGTAAACCGCCTCATTCTCGTGTTCCATGGAATCGGCCAGAAACTCAGTGACAACTACAGCCGTATCAACTTTGTCTATGCAATCGATAAGTTGCGCGTGCTGGTAACGCGCGCCGCGGAGTCGCCCGACATATACAAGCACTTTCCGGGCGGCACTGACGCGAGCACACGCTTTCTGGTTCTGCCAATTAACTGGCGGAATGCTCTGAACTCTGATGTTGACTTCGACCTTGACACAATCACTGTCCCATCTATCCTTTCCGTGCGCCAGGCCGTTGGTGACGCGCTGCTCGACATTCCGCTCTACATGTCCGAGAATTGGCGCCCGCGCATGCTGTCTGCTGCTGCCAAGGAGGCCAACAGAATCTATGATATCGTACTGAAAAACCATCCGACCTTCAAGGAGCATGGCAAGGTCAATATTCTCGGTCACTCGCTAGGCTCGCTGATCACAGCCGACTTGCTCACCCACCAGCCAACTCATCTGAACGAAAAGACTGCTCCGCAAGCCCCGCTCAAGTTTCAAACAGACAACTTGTTTTTGACTGGAAGCATGCTCGGTCTTTTCATGTTGCTCAAGGGAGAGCGGCTGAGAGCACGATCGGAATTCGACAAAACCCACGCCGACATCGATCCCAAGGATCGCCCCTTTGGATGCTTTGCCGTGCGCAACTTATACAACGTCATAAATCAAAGCGACGTGCTGTGCTTCCTCATAAACTCCACCGTTGACGGGGCGCAAGAGGTCGGAAGCATGGGCCTGGTCGGCGATTCTGGTCTGCCGCTAGAGTCGGATACCCTTCCAGCGGCGACGTTTGACAAGCCCAGCTCTAAAACCACCTCGGAAGAGTCGACATCAACGTCGACTGAGCCAACGATGAGGCGGTCTTCTATCGGCAAATTCCTCAGCGCCCAGCTTTCGCGTGCAACCAAGGGATCGCCAGAACCAGACCCTGAGGAAAAGGTACAAAAGGAATCTGTGGCCGAACCTCCGGCGAAAGTTCACGAGGTGCTAGCTCGATTCAAAGCGCTTAACGAGAATGGGCAGCTCGACTACAAAATTCCCAGCTCCGCCAGTTTTATGTCGAGCCACTACCTAAAGATGTTCACGGCTCACTTTGAGTATTGGTCGAACCGCGAGCTAGCGCAGCTGCTGGCACTGGAAAGCGGCCGTGAGCCGGGAATTACGCATAGTATTCCTGAGTACCGCACAAAATGGACGTACAAGCCGAAAAGCCCATAGCGGAGCCCAAAAGTTGATAGATTTCCATTGCATTATCGCACCCTTGCATTTGACCGACTCTGGGATTCTAATTATCACTGGGGGTAGAGTCTCAGTATTCTTATTACTTCTAGACTCATTTATATAGTCAACTTATCGATTGCATAGAAGTTGCGTGCGAAACAGCGATGTGAACAATGCCCTCGAGTGATCACTTATCCCTATAGTATGTGGGATTGAGACAACAGCACAGTACGCGGGCTGGACAAAAGATTACTGCAGTGTTTGGTTTCCACACTGGTACAAAATGGCTACGTAAATGTTCCTGGGTGACTTTAGTAACTGCGCACCTCCAATTCATTGTATGTGGTTACCGGCGAATGAAACGCAGGAGAATATAATACGCACCTGAGGGTACGGGTATCAACACGTCGCTGCGATCTCGAAGTCGAAATGGTTTCTTTAAGAAGCAGCCGATTCATCCAGTCGAGTTCGAAATCAGAGTTTGAGTGATCTCGTTTGCACTAATGCTCTGTATATAAAGAGGTGTACGGGCTCTTTAATATTACGCTGCGACACAGGCTCGACGGGCCACCCTCGTTGACTGCGTCGGAGGGCGCAATTGCTTAACATTTATTATTCTCAGAGTTGCATTGTGGAGCTATGAGTACTTAAATAGGGGTCTTATGGAGATCCCTTGACAATGTTGGTTGGAATGCCTACCATTCTATCCACGCTTACTACACCAAAAAATACACGCTTATTACATTAAAATAATACAAAAATAGTTACAAGCATCTCAGGTGGTACGGCCTTGATCAGGAAATTCTCGCTAAATCGTTATTTCGCATGAAGATTGGAACACACAGTGGCCACTTCCACGCCGATGAGGCGCTTGCCGTATGGATGCTCAAGCAACTTCCCAAGTTCGCCGGTGCCGAGGTCGTGCGTTCGCGGGACCCTGCCGTGCTTGAGACCTGCGACATTGTTGTGGATGTTGGCGGAAAGTACGAGCCGCCTAAGTGGTACGACCACCACCAGCGCGAGTTCGAGACGACTTTCGACGCCGAGCACACGACCACTAAGCTGAGCTCGGCCGGACTTGTCTACAAGCACTACGGCCGTGAAGTTTTGTCGGAGGTGCTGTCGCACGCGCTGAAGGCGGTGAACAGCAACCCGGCAAAGAAGCAGAAGTTCGACGTGGCCAGCATTGTTGACGCTGTGTACATTGATCTCTACGACACGTTTGTTGAGGCCGTGGACGGGCTCGACAACGGCGTCAACGCGTACACGGAGAAGCCGAAGTACAACATGCGCGGCATGTATCTGCAGACGGTCGTTGGTAACCTGAGCCCGAACCCGCTGGAGGACGGCAGCGACGAGGTTCTCGACCGCGAATTCCAGAAAGCGTCGGACCTGATGGGCATGGCCTTCGAGGGCGAGATCCGTGCCGCGGGCCTGGGCTGGTACCCTGCGCGCGAGACGGTTGCGAAAGCCTTCCGCGAGCGCCACCAGTTCGACGCCTCGGGCCGCATTGTCGTGCTCGACGAGGCAACGTACTGGAAGGAGCACCTCGGGAACTTCGAGCAGAGCGAGGGCGCCGGCCAGAAGATTCTGTATGTGCTGTACCCGACCAGCGACTCGTACCGCATCCAGGCCGTCAGCGTGGAGCCCGGGAGCTTCGAGTCGCGCAAGGCGCTGCCGTCGCCGTGGCGCGGGCTGCGCGACGACGGGCTCAGCGAGCAGACGGGTGTGCCGGGCGGCGTGTTTGTGCACGCGTCTGGCTTCATTGGCGGCAACAAGACGCGCGAGGGCGCTATTAAGATGGCCCAGATCGCGGCCGACTTCTAAAGTGTTGTTGTACAAAAGAACGCAAAATTTTGGACATAATAAATAGGACTACAGAAATTGCATCAGCAGTTTGACAAAATGTAAGCTAAGAAACACAACACAGGAGCTCATGCCTCGCTTTTGGCCGTGCGACTATGCGTCGTACGCCGGAGGAAGCTCGTCGATATCTTGCACGGGCAGCGGCCACAACTCGCTTTGTATGCTCGGAGGGAACACAAGGCGCTGAGGCGTATGCAAGAGAGGTGCAACGCCCTTTCTGTCTCTGATGAGAGGAGCCAGCGGAATGCGCTGTACGAACTGGCTGTGATGATACGACCGTGTTGACGCGCTGGACTCGCGCGGGGACTCCGGGGCTGGTGTCGATTTTGCGGTCGGGCTTGGCGCGGGGGGCTCGGGCGCCTGCGGCTTTCGCAACTTCACAACCCGGCGCTTCGGCGGGTTTTGCGCTGCCGCCTTCGCATTGACGTGTCGCGCATAGAAATAGAGCTGGTCGTAAAGAGCCTGGCCGCCGCTGAATAGGCTCAATGACGGCGTGTGCAGCTTGGACGCAAGCGAGCGCTGGTGCAGCTCCGAGCGTACAATGGCCGCAGGCATGACTGGCGTCTGCAGCGACAGTGTGCGCCGTGAGGACAGCATAGCCTCGACGTGCAGCACGTTCACGAGACTCACAGGCTTCTCTGTGTCAATCTCTGCAAACGCAACGGGCTCTGCGCCGCTCCTGACCCGGCTGTAGCCGTGCTGTATGCTGGAGTTTGGCAGATATTTTAGACTGAGCTCGTACAGAACAGCAGGCACTTCTTCCCGGAACAGCCCGCGAATCTGGTTTTCGATCTGCTGCTGTAGGAACCCAGCAATGGTTGGGAAAATGTCAAAGGTCGAGCTGACTTCAATGCTTTGGAGCGGGTCGTTGCGGAATACGAGCGTCAGGCCCTTCGACTTGCTGAACACAACAATAACGGTGCCCTGTAGCCGAATATTACGCAGCGTGAGATGCAGCGGGATAGGAAATGATGCCGGTGCGCCCACAAACTTCGGCATGATGAATTGCGACGGCGCGCTCTGCTCATAAACATTGAGCAAATTCGCCTGCACCTTTGTGGCGACCGTAATCGTGGCGCCGCCCGTATAGTTAAGCTTAAACACGCCGCGGAAACGGTCGTTGGCCATGTCACCTATTTCTAGCATCTCAAGTGATGGTGCCTCCGTACCCCAGTCAAGGTGCGAGACATGGATTTTATCCTCGAGAATGAGCGGCCTCGTTTTGTTTAGCGCGTTCGTGAGCATTTCTCGTATCCGCGTCTGAAAGGCCTCCTCATGGGCGAACGCATCCCAATTGAACGCGAAAGACATTTATCGCACTGGGCCTAGCCGGCTCCCCCACAATCGGCTATTAAGATATTTAGTGGGCTACAGAAGAATTATCTAAATACGACGGATTATAGGGCAGGCTGTGTTGTGTCACGTGCAACACACTAACCCCGTTAGAAGCCGGTACATTCCATATAGGGCTAAGGCATGATGGGCTGGCGCACGCGCCTGCGACGCGTAGATAAGCGACGCGGCCCTCGCCTGTTTACTGGTTGCACCGTTTTCTGGGTGTGATTGGTGCTCTGTATCGTAGCTTGAGCGTGCACAGCTTCAGCTTGTCACTGCTTTGAAATATCACTGCCCCGGCTTGGCACAGCTCTTTCTAGCTTGGCTCTGCAGTAGGGGGGTAATCTTGAGTATTCATATTAAATTAATTGGGCTACATTAAAAGGCTCTCATGCGTGAGTCGAGTGCCTTTGGGTTATGAGAGGGGCAATGAGGCATCGGTTCCGAACAACTCATCGCGCTGAAGTACTAGCGCGTTAACAATCTGTTGCATGCGCCCCATCTGGTCCATTGCCGTGGGTGGCAACAGATTCACACTAAAAACAATTCCAATATTCTGCACGTTCATTTTGTTGACCGCTGCATGGTCAACCACAAGCCTCAGGTGCGAGGAGATGCGATTCAGCACATGGTAGTTCGGAGAAGGCAGTTTCTCTATGACGCCCTTCAGCCGCGGCACGTCCACTGACGTCATGCTCGTGGTCTCCAAAAACTCGGGAAGTAGGTCCGTTGTGAGAATTGGCTGCGGAAGCTCTCGCAAGTACAACTTGAGACAACCTGCGACAGCGTGGATGTCCGACCAGCGCGAGTCATCAGGCTTTAGCTTCATCTTGCCTTGGTCGAACAGAGCCTTTAGTGTGTTGACGGCGGCCAACGATCCTGAAATACGGTAAACGCCGACCTCGTCGAGCCCGCGCTCCTCCACGCGGCCGAGCAATATCTCCAGCACCGAAGGGATGTCGCTTTTCTCTCTTGCACAGACCACGTCCAGGGGTACTCCAAATACACGAGTCGACTGCATCAAAATGCGTCGAGTTGCATTCTCGATACTACGCGCCCACTCCTGAGCTTCCTCGGGTGAGGGTGCTCGCAACACTATAACCTCAGGCTTCGCGGAAACCTTAAATGTTATCAGCAAGTGCGCAGGGCTCCGTGTCGTCACATCGCCAATGCTGTCTAATTCCAGTTGTGAAAGTTTCCTGCAATTGTTAATAGAAACTTCGCTGATAGGCGGCTGAGCAGTCAGGTTAATGGATTCGTCTGCCATCCACTCGTCCTCTTCATCTTCTGACTGGCTTTGCAAGGAGACCCCAGAGCCGGTCTGATGTGAATACATGCTTGAGCCAGAAGGTGCAGTAGCGCTTGAAGGCGGTGAGATGTGAGTGCTAGACACTGAGGCACTTATCATAGACAAAGGCCGTACTGCCTTAAGAAGACCTCCCAGACGTGAGCGCTTGTGCTGGCTCTGAGTAGGTTGCCTTCTCGGTGGTGATGTGGAGGGGGCACTCAAAGGGCTGCTGGTGGTCCCTGGAGAATGCGATAGCCCACCAGAGACATCGTGAGACGAGCTTGATGGCAGCAGACGTGAGAGCCTGCGAGAATAAATCGATGTAGAACTCTGGGAAACTGGAAGGCCATACAACCCAGAAGAGTTTGAAGCCGCAGTCAATTGGCTCAGCCGATCAAACTGGCGCGCTTCAAGCTTGATCTTTTCAATCTCCTGCAAGACTACATCGACAAAAACACGCATCTTACCTGAACGACCCGGGTTCTCGCGAGCAACGCACTCCTTCAAGGGTCGTCGCTCCACTACGGACGCAGGAACGCAGCCCTGCGCCGTGGGATCACCAAACAAATATGCATGCTTTTGAACAACTTCCCACGGCACTGTCACAGGATTCTGCGCCTGGAACTCGCCACACATGTTTTTGACAAGGTTGTACGCGTAACGGCGTTTGTCAAAGTTGATAAGGTCTGGATGATACACGGAAGTGTTAGGGACACAGCATCCGATTTCCAATATGCGCTCAATCATCCATCCCAAACATGGCGTTAAGGGCTGGCCCGGAGTCATGGGGACGGTAGGAATGAACAGCGTACGAGCATTTGGCGCTCCGAGATCCTCGTATGCTCCAGGATAGATTCTTGCCACGTCTGCACCAGCAGCGAGCCATGACGACACAAAGCAGCGCGACTCTGGTCTCAAGACGGCCGACACAACGGCACGCTCTAAGAATGACGGTACGCTCTGCAGTGACTGATGCGGATTGGAACTGTCCGGTCCGAACTCAGGGAAAAGGTCGAAGAACCGCATGCGTGCTCGCAAAATGCCAAGCATTTTGAGAAGCAGCGACATGCGGTCCTGCCTATCATGAGCGTGAGTGAGACTCGGGTCAGCTATCTGGGACGTGAAATACGTCACAAGTCCAGCATGCAGCTTGATGAGAGCAGCTACGGGCTCGGGCAAAATATCCAGAACACGCGTCTTGCCACCAGGTGTATGCAAGGTACTAAGCCAAGAGTAGATGTCCTGGACGATAACTTCAGATTCGGACGTATGGCTAGATGGCGCATAACAGAACAGGCCAGTACGACTAACTGTTTGGAGCTCCAAAATTTCGAACAGCTTCATCCAATCAACCAGAGTAATGCGGCTAAACGCGTCACTCACAATGTGGTCAAGCTCGTCGACTAGGCCATTGATTAGCTCCAATCCACCATCCGGCTCAAGGTTTGTGACAGGAAGCTCAGCCGGTGCAATATTTCGAGGCTTGTAAAGCAAGCACACCCAAGAAGGCGGCGAGGGCGAGCTGAGGCTGGACACGCGGAACTGGTACCTAAGGAACAAGCCGGTAGTCCGTCTAAGCTGCGAATAGACCGAATCAGAGTACTCTGCCGTCTCGATTTCTGTTTTCAAAGCAGCAAGCAGCACCTTTCCAGCCTCCATGACACGCGAATCATCGGCAAAGTCGAAAAAGTAGTCTGTGATCCAGACTTGTAGCGTCTCTAGAATGCTGAGCAGAACGCGCTGGCTCACAGCATCCGCAGGCTCCTTTGGCGCACTCGTAGTCCACAGCTGTCCTACGTGAGGACCGCGACGCGATGCCAGCAAGTAAGCCGCGTGTCGAGCGCCACGCACTCGCGTTTGGAACATCTCGAGCAACTCTGCCGGCGAGCAAAAGCTGCGATACGTTGCAAGCAAAGTTGATCTGTGCGTGTTCATGTCAAGGCTGATGCCGTGGCCGAATTCGCGCGCGCCAAGCACGAGAACGTCGACCAAGCGCACAAGGCTGGCACTCTTGACGACCACCTGTCGTCCTTGTGGTGGACGGCGGCCGAGATTCTCAATTATGGAGGAGGTGCGGGAGCTACGAGAACCAGTCTCTTCGCCAGGAAATGATTTGAAGACAATGCCCATTCGAGTGTCTATTGTTTCGGTGCCGACGTTAAGCAGATCACGGACAACACGGGCCAGAACATGTACGCTGGCGACATTCTCGAACGTTTCTCGTGCGTCGCTCTCGACCTCTGAGACACCCGTCGCGAGAGACGGGCCAGCCGCCGGCGGAAAGCTCGAGCTTCGGCGCAGCTGGTTCTTCTGTGGAACCTTTGGCTGGCTTGCCAGGAGCAGAGCACCGCGCGGAAAGAGCCTGAAACTGGGCACAGCCTCAGTGAACAATAAGGGGAGCATTCCGCCTGCATTCAAAGGCAACGTCTGATTATAGAAGTGGGTGAGGTAGTGGCCCAGCAGGCGAGGCTGTGCTACGAGGGACAAACTTGTGAGGTCTGTCGTAGTGATGGGTTGTTGAGACCAAGCCAACAGCAGCTTCTGGACGGTGGGGTCCTCCTGCACAGCAGACACGGGTACCTCGTCCGGAGCGGCGTCGTAGTAGGCGCGCCAGCCCTCTATGATGGCCTTGAGGCGCGATAATTGTCGCGCCACGGTATCGGGGGCTCCTGGCTCACTGACAACAGCATCGCCGAAATACGGGACGCAGTTCTCCTTGGGATACGTGCGGCCGATGCCCTCAGCGTCGGTGCGGAACGCAGTCTTGCGCATAAAGGGGATCCCTGCGCGCTTGCGCAACTCGAAGACCTCGAACCCCCACTCGTTCGTTAGCTGGTCGATCGCCTTGAGGTCAGCGTGTCTCCAGACAGAGCTAAGGCGCATGATGGACATATCAAAGAGAACCGTGGCGATGCCGAGCCAGCCGACGCTGTCGCCAAGAGTGCGAAGACGACTTGCGAGGCGGATCCACTGCTCCAAGAGTTTGGCTCGCACGGGCTCGCTAAGGCCCGGGCTGAGGGCGTGTTGTGCGGCGAGAAGCCCGAGAAAGTGCGGCGCCGAGACGTCGAAGACGAGCGGGTTGAGGCGCCACACGGAGGCGCTCTGCTGCGTGTGAAACAAAAGACTTGGGTCTGAGATCGGGGACCAGTTGTGCCAGAGCCGACGGTGGTATGCGGCGACCTGGTCTGCGAATGCGGCGACAAACGCATCGTCGAGCATGACGTCCGGGGGGATGCCCGAGCCGCTGCCGCGCTGCAGCCGAGAGACCCAGGGCTGCACAGACTTGGAAGCGGCGAGGGCTGGCTGAGGCGCCAGCGCCCGTTGCCAGAGTTTCTGGGCGCCCTCCTGGGCGCGCACGATGGCGAGCTTGAGCTGGTCGACGCGCGGCGCGTCGAGCGAGCCGAGCGAGCTGACGAGACGATGTACGGCAGCTAGCACGCGCTCGTTGAGTACAAGGCCCTGGTACGCGAGCACAGCGAGGCAGAACTCTGACGTGCG
The DNA here is from genome assembly GCA_030566975.1 of Entelexis potacharoeniae. Taxonomy (NCBI): domain Eukaryota; kingdom Fungi; phylum Ascomycota; class Dipodascomycetes; order Dipodascales; family Trichomonascaceae; genus Entelexis; species Entelexis potacharoeniae. The sequence goes on from JAKUBX010000005.1 coordinate 80,345, forward strand.
CACGGCAATCGGCGGCTCGACACTCGGCACGGCGCCGGACTCGGCGCCGGCCAGCGCGTGGTCGAGCAGCATCTCAATGTAGATGTGGAGGGCCTGGGCGATCTCGTCGACCGGAGCAGCGAACGCAACGGCCTCGTACGACGCCGGCGGCTCGGGGCCGAACAGCAGCGAGTGCGCGAGACACTCTGGCGAGGGCAGCTTTCCGGCGGCCAGGTCCGGGTGGGGCTCGATGGAGCGGTGGCGGACGTGCGCGGCCGGGAGGGCAATTTGCTGCGCGGCCGGCTCCCCTGCAAAGCTGGCAGCAGCGCGCGCAGCCGGGCCCGCGTAGATGCACAGCGAGGAGTCGGTGAGCACGGCGCGGACAAGCTTGCCGGACCCGGGGGGCTGAGAGCCCTGAAGGCACAGCCAGCCGTCCTTTTCAGCCGCTTTGCTGCGCTCCTTGGGCATCTCGCTAGACGCTAGACAGGGCGTTCGCACCAGCTGGTAGTTGACGCGTGTGGGCAGCCAGCTTCCAGGCTGCGCGGGTTTGGGGTCCCGGGTCCCGCGCAAGTCACGTGCGCGCACTTGGCGCCTGATCCCAGGGATCCGGCGACTTTTGTCGGAGGTGAGGTAATGTGGCCATGGCTAGGGTCGGGGATTACCGTGGTCCGGCAGCTAGGCACAGGTTGTCGGGATGTCTAGGACCATAATATCGGGCCTAAAGGTTCAAGGTAACGCAGAAAGTAGATATTAGAGGATAGTTAATAGAGAAGTAGGGATCAGCCTTATAAAGGCTGATGCATGCCAGAGATTACGTCATACGTCCTCTCTGTCACTCCCTTGTTTATATATATTATTATTTATTGTCCTATTTCATATCCATGTTGTCTACATTACATCAAAGATCATTACCACTGGTACAAGTCAAAGGATTGGTCCATCCCCTTTTCTGACCCCCGCTCGGCAACTTATCCTTACTCCCATGAACCGCCCAGTACGACAGAATATTATTACCGACACACCTTGTGGTTTAGCCTTCACAGTTAATTTATTATCATACGTTTCTTTAGATGGCCCACTACCATTTATAGCACATTGGTGATGCCACCATACCATCATATTAACCTCATTCGGATCGCCATTGTTATAGTACACTGATTTGCCGCTCCTACCTGAGAACTGCATACAAACATCTGTAACTGTCGTCGTGCATAGTTGACCACGTTTGCTGTCTTTGCAGTTGTTTCCGGCCCACTGTTGGGCTGACATCGGTATTGTCACTGAGTCCTTAATTACTGGTCCTCCAGAGCGGCTAACGTTTAAGCCTAGACGCTCACCACTCACGCCGGAGTCCTGACTGACCATGTCCAATGACCATTGTATAGGCTGATTGAACCTTGGGTGCCAATTTCCTTCGATCATTTCCTCATACCTGTACCATTCTCCGAGCATAATCTCTATATCGTAGAGTTGTTCTTTAGCACAATCGTAAAATGCATCGTAAACCGCATTATACACTTCATTATATGGGTTGAGCTCACTAGTGTCAACATATCCCATGGTGGATTCACCGAAAGTTTGTGCTGTCATGTTGTATCCTTTCTGTGCCACACACAGAAGTATGGCTGTAGCGTTCAATGCCATGCTTGATATTAATCTCGTACAAAGTTAATCTAGTCAAATAGTTTTATCGTGGAGAAATACGCCGTATCGTGGAGACATAAGCCGTATCGTGGAGAAATAATAAGGCTGATCCCTACTTCTTTATCAACTAGCCTCTAATATCTACTTTCTGCGTTACCTTGAACATTTAGGCCCGATATTATGGTCCTAGACACCCCGGCAACATGTGCCTAGCTGCCGGACCACGGTAATCCCCGACCCTAGCCATGGTCACATTACCTCACCTCCGACAACTTTGTAAACAGGGCGACGCGTGCGCGCGGTGGGCCAGGGAAGGTAATTATAACTAAGTGACATCATTCCTGCGGCCATCGTCGATCGGGGCTTGGCCGGCTGGCCCACCACGCCAGTCAGCCAACGCCGCGCGACGGTCGAGAGCGCGTCAATTGGGCGCGCTCGGCCGGCACGAGTAATAATACGGCAAGTGAGACCGGCTGCGGAGCCCCTGGCTCCGGTTTCACCGCGCTATGTCGTGCGGCATCTGCGGCCGCGGCATAGGCCGTTAAACCTAGCCGCGACCTTACGGCTCTCATAGGTATGACGTTGATCTAGTCTACGAAATAAGTGAGCGTGCTCCGGCGTACTACAAATCAAAAGCGCTGCAACTACGCATATGAGTTACGACCGAGATATAAGAAATCGAACAGACAGTTCTAACATTACAATTTTCAGCATCGGAGGTTCAGCCAAACGCTTGAATGCCCGCGTCAATGCCGCTCTAATCAGAGTGTGGCACGAATTGTCTCGGCCTGCGTACAGTGCGCACGGGGACAGTATGGATAAATAATGCAGTACATGGCCTTAGATGCCCTCAATGGGGCTGTAGAGAATCTGCGTCACGTACTTCGCGTGGTACCGCGACACGGACGCGACGGCCAGCACGTTGTGCTTGATGGACGTCGTGGCCAGGTGGTTCAGGACGACGTGGTTCGGGATCGGCAGCACCGAGTTGTTGTCCTTCTCGCTCCAGTTCGTGTTGAGAATCACGCCGTCGAGGTGCGGCGGCAGCTGCGGCGGCGGCGTGAACTCGATCGACGAGTAGCGGTCAAGCGCCTCGGGATCGGCAAAGATCTCCGGAATCACGCGCGTGTACTCGTGCTCGGGCTCGACGCCGTCGCCCTCGGCAAACTCGTCGTACTCGCTCGGCGCCGCGGGCTCCACCTCCATGTAGTTCACGAGGTTGCCCATCGAGTCCGTGGCCGTGTTCATGTCGTCCGAGCACCTCAGCTCGCCGTCAACGACAAACCGCAGGCGGTGCGTCCCGGGCGTCAGCTTCAGCACGACGGCAAACACATTGTCGTCGAACCGCCGCAGCGGAATCATCTGCCGCCAGCCCGTGAAGCTGCCCGTCACAAACACGCTCTGACCGCCCTGCTTCCACTCTATTACTGTCTCGACAAGCCCGTCGCGAGGCTCGCCGCTGCTGTGGTCGAGATCGACTTGGTCGCCCTCGCGCGCGCGGCTCAGCGGGCCCTCCTCGGGCTCCTGGTGGCTCACGGTCGGAAGCTCGTCCTCGCGCAGCATCATCGTGCTGCGCCGGCTCAGCGACGGCCGCGACGACTGGCTCCCGAGCTCGGCTTCGTCGGCGTGCTCAGCGTGTTCTGTGTGCTCCGCGTGCTCGCTGTGTTCTGCATGCTCGCTGTGCTCCGCGTGTTCCGCGTGATCGGCGTACTCTGTAAAGTCGCTGTCGTTGCCGTGCTCGACGTGCTCAGCGTGGTGTGGCTGCTCGGCGTGCTCCGTGTGCCGGCCGTCATCGACGTCCTCCGTGTGGTGTCTGTCCAGCTCGGGCTCCGCCGGAATCGTCTTCGGTGACGGCGGGTAAGCGCTGGGCGACGGCGCGTCCGAATGCTCGACGTACTCGGCGTCAGGCATTGCTTCTTAGCGCTGTGTGGAGGCGAGCAGGCTGCTGCCGAATCCCAAGTACCTCGCGTCACATGATGCCCGCCCCGCGGGGTACCCTTCACCGGTGAGCTGAACCGCCTGTCGAACCGCCAAAAAAACTCGTGTGCAGGCGCACGGGCGTGGACTCAGTGCCACTAATTGAGTTCAGTTTACACCATTTGAATTTGTGCGCTGAAAATGAGTGCAGTGGGCCTCTGCTGCACAAAATCATGTTGCTCAGGCAGCGTGCCCAAGCCGCAAACCGCTTAACTACACAAATTCTCATATACGCAATACACTGGGATGCCGTTTTCTCGTAGTGGTGATGTTAGTTTGTTTTCTTAGATCCTGTGGTGCTACACTTGTCGCGCCGGATCCTCTGAGGCGTCGTCGTGTCCGCCGCCCATTACAAATATGCGTCACGACTCATACTCTTGAAAACCTACCACCATCAAACGCACAATGTCTGAGGCCAAGCCGTGGGACAAGCAGATGGACCTTATTGGTCGCAACCTGCAGGAGGTCCTCAACAAGCCCATTCTCGAGAAGGCGTTCGAGGAGGGCCGCCAGCCGCGCATTTACTGGGGCACCGCACCGACGGGCAAGACGCACTGCGGCTACCTCGTGCCCATGACGAAAATCGCCGACTTTCTGCGGGCCGGCTGCTCCGTCACTGTGCTGCTTGCCGACTTGCACGCCTACCTCGACAACATGAAGGCGCCGCTCGAGGTTCTCGAGTGGCGCGTGAAGTACTACGAGCGCACCGTCAAAGCCATGCTCACAGCCATCGGCGTCTCCGTCGACAAGCTGCACTTTGTTGTCGGCAAGTCGTACCAGCTGCAGGCAGACTACACGATGGATATCTTCAAGATGAGCAACCTCGTGTCGCAGAACGACGCGCGCCGTGCCGGCGCCGAGGTCGTGAAGCAGACCGACAACCCGCTGCTTAGCGGCCTTATTTATCCCCTCATGCAGTCTCTTGACGAGCAGTACTTGCAGGTCGACGCGCAGTTCGGTGGCGTCGACCAGCGCAAGATCTTCGTGCTCGCCGAGGAGTACCTGCCCTCGCTCGGCTACCAGAAGCGCGCCCACCTCATGAACCCCATGGTTCCGGGCCTCACCCAGACCGGCAAGATGAGCGCCAGCGACGCAAACTCGAAGATCGACCTCTGCGAGGAGCCTGCGTCCGTCAAAAAGAAGATCGCTAAGGCCTACGCCGCCCCGGGCGAGGTCGAGGGCAATGGCATCATCGGCTTCCTCGAGTACGTCGTGTTCCCCGTCGCCGACATTAAGGGCAAGGACGTGCCTTTCTACATCAACCGCGACGAGAAGTGGGGCGGGCCCATCTCCTACCAGAACATCGAGCAGGTGAAGGCCGACTACGCAAGCGAGAAGCTCAGCCCAGCCGACCTCAAGATCGGCATTGTTGACGCCATCAACGAGATCCTTGCTCCCATTCGCGACATCCTCCTCAACGACAAGGAGTTCGCCGAGATCGAGGCAAAGGCCTACCCGCCCGAGGACGACGGCAAGAAAAAGAAGGTCAAGGTAAAGAAGATTGGCACGCACTACAAACCGAAGGAAGACAAGAAGCCCAAGCAGTCGAGCCCGGCCACCGGGGCAGAGAAGGCCGCCGACGCAGAGAAGGCTGCTGCTAACCTCAAAATAGAGTAGAGTAGAGTATATGCTGTAATTCCATAGGCTTTGGCTCATTAATTTGCCCTTATATTTTCTCCTAAGTTGAGTTCACAATGTCTCCCACCCGCCGTTGTCTTGGTTCTGGTCAAGGCGTCGCGCAATTGTGCTCGGTAGCCCATTCTGCAGCCAGATCTCGCGCGCCATCGTGTCGTATCGCAGCGGTTGCAAATAGTGCGGCCGCATGCGACGCATCGTCTCGTCCTGCTCACCATGCAGATCAAGGTACGGCGCCGGAATAAACGTCCCGCGGCCATCTGGCAGCAACAGCAATATGTAGTTGCGTCGCGGCAGCAGGAAAATGCCCTCCGAGCCGACGCAGTGTGCAATGTGCTCGTTACATGGCCCAATGCCCTCGCCATCATCAGTATCCTGAATAGAACACATGTACCCGCAGAACAAGCAAAGGGCAGGATCCGTAGGCACCGTCCTTCCGGACAAATGGAACATGGTATCCAGCCGATTAGGAAGCTTGATGAGTCGGTACACACCTGGATACTCGAGACGGCAGTCCAGCTGCTGGTTGGCATAGCTCTCTCTGGCAAATCGCCGCGCAGCAAGTCCCTCGGCAGTATCCTTGCCAAAGTTCTTCAAGAAAGTCTCCAGTGGAGGCAACTGAAGATACGCCATCAGCCGGTCATGCTCAGGCAAATGCATCATACCCGCATAGTCATCCGGATCGTAGCGCCCGCACATCGCAAACACCAGGATTGCTGCTCGGCGCAGTGTCACTGTTGCTTGATACCGCAGTACGCTGTATACGACGCGGGGATCACAATTGGTCCACTTCGAAATTTCCGCCGCGAGCTCCGGATCAATCGGCGGCAAGTCTCTGGGAATCTGTGAAATGTTCAGTTTCTGCACAGAAAGTAACGAGCCAATTAAACGGCTAACAAGGCCTGCTCGAAGTACCGTGATTGGCTGTAATCCATACACAGGCGCCCCAAACACAAAGAGCTCTACTATCTTACAGGGGTCAGACAGGGCCGCAATAGGGGCAAGACCAAGCTTCACCGGCTCAGCCTGCAATTGCATGCTGCTCGACATGATGAACCCAGTCAGAGTGCTCACGTATTTGGCAAAGACGCGCAAAAACTGAGTCGTACGGGTGGGCAGCTGATCAATAACAAGACCACCAAACGGAGTCGCATGCTTCTGTCCACGAAGCTCGATCTCGGCCTGCGCAACTGTCGATAACAAACTGCGGTAGACCGTGCGCAGACCATACACTTCCGCAGAGTCATTTTCACAAACCTCCTTGATTTTCAGCATCTGCTCTAACAAAACAACGCGCACATTGCTCGGCAACGACTCGCTGAAGTCCTGGTGCTCAATTGCGTAGAGGAATCGATCACTCAAAGTCGACAACCCGCTTGCCACAACTGCCCGTAAATTCTCAGGCTGCGGCGACTCGTCGAGTGCATTTTTCATGTTTTCCAAGGCGTCATCGGCCTCAGCTAAAAATGTCTCGGCATCAAGATTGTTTGTAGCCCACAGCACAGGCATGAACCCATTGTTTAGTCCACGACAAAGCGGGCACAAGAACTCGCGCTTTTTAGGGTTCTCGGGCGAGAAACGCATCGCAGATCGCTGGCTTTGCTGCTGCTCCAAGAACTGGCGGTAGCAGCGGTAATGAACACCATGGCCACATCCTTGAACGACGGTTGTCTTGCAAGTGTGCTCCGATGGGAACGCTGGGCCCCACATGGGTCCGTCAGACCCTTCCAGCGTGGGTGTCGACAACGGATGCTCCACATCAAGCGATGCATCTTCCGCGTAAGCCTGTTCAACCCAGTAAGCGTCCTCCAGGGGTAAGTCACGTTGCACGCGGGTCTCCGCTGTGTAGGTCATGATGCCAAAAATGGACTCGGCATCGTCAGGGATGCGACACAAGACACACTGCTTTGGGAAAACATACTCCTCTGTGCTGGTCTCCATCTCGAACTCCTCATCATCGCTTGCCTCCGGCTCGAAATTGCCTTGACGCTGCATGAATTCCTCTTGCTGGCGGGTGAAGTCTTCCAAAATCTTTTTCTGCATCGCACGCCCCTTTTCCTTGCGACGATTTTGTTCCTCGGCCTCCGTATCACTTTCCGAAACGCTTGAGGAGATTAGGGGAACCGTGTTGTCAAGCTGATGAAGCACCTCGTACAGATACTTGATGCGCATGTGCACTGAGCGCAGCTCAGGTGTATTATAGATGTGGTTCAGCCTCTCTGCGATTGAAGTGAGGTTCTTGTTATCAAAAATGAGCTGAGCCAAGGTTCCGTAGCATCTGTCGACAGGTTCCCGGTTGGTGCGCTGAAGATCATCCTTAGCAGCGATGATGAGTAGATACAGAAGACGCCCTAAGATTTGCTCAGCCTGGGCTAGCTCGAATTGCGAAACATTCATAAGAATGTTATTCACGAATGTTCCAAATCCAGCAGACAATGTGAATGCTCCTAACTGGGCCCAAGGGCCATAAAGGGGCAGCAACGGCGGCGTATGATTCTTGTGGCCAGTGCGGCTCTGCATGACGCGCTCCGCCTCTTCAGTGCGAGCCAGCGTGAAATAGGTGTATTGTGGGTCAAACTGGTCGTAAAGCTCCGGCTTCAAAGAGTACATACCAACACCACGAGCTCCCCTCGGCGGGGTGAAATTTGCACACTCTGCCAAAACCATGTCAAAAAGCTCGTCGACCACCATGTGATCCGGAACTTGTCTAGTGAGCTCAGAGTACGGTGCGGCGCCGAATCCTAGAACCTGTATAATCTCGCGTGCTAGCATTGCGTGTCTCAAGTCGTCGCTCGACAATGACTGGAAACGGAGTCGATCGCATAACAAGGACGTGCAACAGTGCAAAAACTCCTCTAGCAGATAAACCTTCTGATGTTCATCGCCCAAAGTCTCGTTAGGCCATTTTTTTACGCCGAATAACTCGACCATTTCCTTGAACGTTTGATGCGGGTCCAGAACGCAAAGCGCCACTTGCGTCATAAACACATCACGCGCATAGGCCAAGTCACGAAGCTGGTTCTCCCGGTAACACTGCAACTGGATTCGCATGACGTAGCCATTGCGCACCCAGAGTCCGACGGATATCTGCGTGAGTAGTGCTAGTGTGCGAATTGGTGCGGCAAAGAGCCCCAAGAGCATGGGGTTGTCAACAACAAGAGCGTATTGTAGCGTGCGAAGGTCTTCGAATCGAGAGTACTCGACGAGCCATGACAGAAACGAGTGGACAGTATGCAACATTGACACGGGGTCGTATTCGACAATAGGACCTCGGGGATAGTTTGTGCCATCAGAAATGCCTATTTCGATGTGAAGTGCATTTTCCCAGCAAGCAAGCGCAGCAGCCACGGCACGTATTCCTTCTAATGGAGGTCTCTTGCATTCCTGGACGCCTCTAGCGACGCTACGAGCAAGCTCCAGTGCGAACGGAACATTGGCAAAGCAGTAAACCCACCGGTCGTTTTCGTACTCTACGTGCTGGTCTGTCTGTCTCTGCATGGGTGCCATGCCCTGGAAGAGAGATAGGAAGTTTGCAGTCTGCGCGAGCCTTATACTATCACCACCAACAGACTCCTTATGAGTGTTTCTCCACAAAAGGTAGCCGAGTTCATGAAAGACTTGGACAATTCGGCGGTTGCGAAAGACGGCAGGGTCGATTTTACCCTTCTTGACAAACAAGTCACGCAGCATCTTGCAATAAACGTAGAAAGCGTCCGTACGCATCAGGTTTGTTGCTACCGATGGGGTGGTGAAAAGCTGTGTGGAAAGCACCGTCGTCACACTCAAGTCTGGTTCGCGATCTATGTTCATGTACTGTTCCACAAGAAGCGGGTACAAATCCGCATAGACGAGAGCGAGATCCATTTTGAGCTGCGCATCGGACATGAGTGCGGCCACATACAGATCAGTGAGAGTTTGGCGCAGAGTCTTGAACAGCCTAATGTCGTAGAAAATGAGATGCTTTACGCGTGACGGTCGCGTGCCCAGCGGCCATTTCGGCTGGACGTCTGTGTTCAAACACTCGGAAAGTTGCTGTGAAAGTCTAGCGTAGAGCCCTACGGGGCCGGCCTGGTCTTCGTCGGTAGCCGATGCAGCAGGGCCCAGGTCATCGCCCATGGCCTCGTCGCCGCCGTCAACGTTTTCAGTCAACGCCGTGACCGCCTCGCGGTCAGCTTCCGTAGGGATGTGCAGGCCCACCAGGTCGCTGAGCGACCAGACCTCCGAGTAGGTTGTTGGAGCAGCCTCCACAGCTATGGACGGGTCGCGAGCATCGATACCCGGGCGCCAGTCTGCAAGCAGAGCCTCGCCCACGAGCTTCGTGAGCGCGCCTGCTTCAGCGCCGTCAATGCGGCACTTTGTGAGGTCGAGCGCGACCTGTAGAAGCTCAGCAACCATCTCCTCGCGCATGACGTCCCTTATTGAACGGATCGAGGTGGTGAAATGCCTAACCTTCGAGCGAACCATGATGAGATCGAGGAACTCCGGGGACACCGCGATGGTTGCGCGGCCTGTGGTCTGGACGTGGTTTAAGATCATGCGCACAAACTCCTCGCTGCGCTCCGTGGCGAGTTGCACGGTGTTGCGGAGGTCGGTGGGCGAGCGCTTGTCGTCGTCCCACAACAGAAGGCACCAGCGCACGCCCGCCGGAAGATCGTGCTCGCTGCCGTACGCAGCCGGGTTAAGTCGTGCTGCTGCAGAGATGCACTCGATCTGGTCTTGAGTGACGACGTTCTGTGCAGCGAGCGAGGCGCCCGAGAGCACGTCCACGGCAAAATCGAGCGCGACATTCAGGACACGGCGCGCCGTCTGGACGAACCCGTCCGGCAGCGGCGCGCGGGCCTGAGGGCCGTGGTCGGACAGGCAGTGCACCTCGCGCGTCCACGCCTCGTGGTCGCCGCAGTCGCAAATGCCGCCGTCGTCGCGGCTGCTGATCTTGACAAACACGTTGTGGCCCTCGTGGTCGGCCGGGTTGTAGCAGTACTTGCACAGAACACATGTGTCGTCGAGGCCGCAGGTGAGGCAGCGGTGCGTAGGCTCGCCGCGGCCGAGCTTGAGGGCGCAGGGCCGGCCGTGGTGCGAGTGCATGTCTGTGTCAGGCTTCGGAAGCCACTCGCGCGGTGGCAGGAATGCGCGCGACTCGATTGTCTCGTTGCCAAATAGCATTGGAGCGTAGGCGCCACACAGCTCGCGCAGCAGCGTGACCCTCAGATCGCGGCGCATGAGGCGGATCTGCTCGTGCTTGAAGCCATAGACCTCTGGCAGATGGAGCAGATACCGCTTCAGGGGCAGCTCATCGGGAGGCACGGCCATGACAATTACTGTCGAGGGTGCTTAACCGAGTTACACAACGCCTCTGCTGTTAATGTAAAGAGAGAGCAGCAGGCTAAGGGCTGGGGCCGCACCCTAAGGCTGACACATGAGGCCGCCCGGGTGCCACCGCGCCACTGCCACAAACACCGCGCGAAGCGCCGCACTCATGGCTGGAGCGCCCAAAATTGCGCGCTTAAACGAATACGTTTGGACAAGCAAGCAGCAGCGCGGTTGAAACTGTGCCTCCGCGCGCCATTAATTCAATACACAACTAAGAACATGTTACAGGCACATCTCAGATCCAGAGGATGGATAGAAAGCATAAATAAGAAATAAATAGACCGGCTAGTCGTCTGCGGTGATGGGCTGCCACGACGATGTCGCCATGCGGAACTGCTGCATACGCGAGTCCATCACGCACACCGCGTGCTGAAGCTTCATGACCATGCGCTCCAGCTCGTCAATACGCGTGAGAAGAAAGTCGCGCTCTCCCGTAGACATCCGACTCGCGTCGTGGCGGCGCGCCTTCGGAGGCGGCGTGGGCAGTAAGGCCGGGCGGCGGGTGCTGAGCGGCTTCGTGAGCGGCGTGCTCACCAGCGTGGGGTCGTGCGCGCCGGTATTATACGGAACGCGCCTCGGCGCCGCGTGCGCGTGCTCGGGCTGCCACTCCTCGTCGTCATTGTCGCTCAGCGCTGCGGGCGGTTCGGAGTAGTACGTATGCTGAACCGCACTCTTTTTATCCACTGTGTCGGCCGGTGTCGGCTCCGCGACGTGTTCCAGTGGCCCCATGTGCGGCCGCTGTGTGTGCTGTGGCTGTGGGCTCCGAGGACGCGTGAGGGAAGCGGTCGTTGACGCGTCGCCGCTGTGAGCCTTGCACCGCTCGACGTGCCGCTTGAAGTTAGAAAGCTTTGTCGTCTCGTACTCATTGCAATTGGAACAGCGCGACAGTGGCATTGCTATTGGTTCAATGGGCCGTCCGTGGTCGTGTTCTTCTTCTCGCCAGACCGCGCGTAGTGCGTGGTGCCTGGTTTATTTCTGGTGATATTCGTGCGCGCTGGGCTAGGGTATGCGCGAAGGTGTGGTCGACGGCACGCGGAGGCATTTGTGGATGCTGAATCGTAGCACGCTCGGATCCACGAGTTGCGGAACTCGAATATACTGCTCACTGCTGGATCGAGTGATGCACGTGCGGCACCTAAGGGGCGGCACCGCAATTGACGCAGATGTACTCTAACGGTAAATGTTATTCTATCTCTCGGCATGAAAGCCGCGCTTGCAGCAATGTAAACCAATCTAACACTTTTGCGAACCGTTCACTCGGTGCTAAGCACAGAATGCTTGGGTCACTTGCACGGAATAGCGAACCAGCCAAAGTCAACCCTCGTTCACTCAACTCCGTGCGCTCACACAAGCCAGCTAAAACACAGCTCTAAAAAACTCAAAGGTAAATATGTATTATTTTTAGCCCCCAAAAGGGGTCGAGGAACGTCGCCAGGACGGGCGTGCCTCTCAGATCAGTCGAGTGCACGTTTACTCGTCATCGTCTCCATCATCATCGCCATCCTTGATGTACCGGTCGCGGATGTCCTTCCACTGCTTGCCCTTGTTCAGGCTATCGAAGTACTTGTCGACGGTCGTGTTGAATGCAATGTCCGTGAAGAACGCCGTCACGAAAATGGTGCCCACGAACACAGAGTTCCGGCGGAAAACCAGGTTGTAGAGGTTCGTTGCGAAGGTCTGCGATTGCGTGTTAGTATTTCTGTCACCGTGTATCCTGCGAATTCGACTCAAACACTTACCATTTGATGCACAGGGTTTTCCTTGCGGGCTATCTCTTGGGGAGACTTGATCAAAGTGGTCGGCGTTTCGCTTAGTCCTCATTGGCGACTGGGAGCGTCACGTGGGGTAAAGTGAAATTCAGAAGTTACGCAATATGGCTGTAGCTGGCTATAGCCGCGGATGCTGGTGTGAGTAGGCTTCGTGGGTTGCGGCAACTCCACATCGGCGTTTTGCGTACTGCACGCGGCGACTGGGCTGGTCCTGGATACAATGGGGCTACTGTCGTCTATACTATCATTTTTTTAGCTAGATATCATTGTCGCTTTGCGCTGAGCTTGAGCAGCGTCGACAGCAAATGGCTGGACGAGGGTCCCGTGGCTCCAACTTGCCCGTTGTGGGCCTTGATTGAGGTCCACGCACCAGACCGGTCACTGTACTCATATTCAGTACCTGTAGAGTAGTCCTCGACTCTAAGAGATTTTATAGCGAATGTGAATGGCCCGTTGTCAAAGTTGACCGGTCCGCCCGCCCATTGCACTGTTCCGTGCTCGTTCAATGTCGGATCGCCTGCCGGCCAGACGCCGAGTCGAACAGACATCGGCGTCTGCGGGAATATCTCAGGCCGATCGGACGAATGGAGCGTTCGAACAAGCCGGTTGTCCACGTACCATTTCACAGAGTCTGCCGTCCACTCAACCGTGTACTTGTGGAACTGCGATGTAACATCACCCCCTGGAACAGCGTGATACAGGCCGCGATCGTACGTTGATGTGTCCCCCTTACTGAAGTAGTTGGACTGCATGTTTATAGGGTCGTTCCCGACAAATTCAATGTCGATCTCGTCAAGGTCGTCGCTCTGGAGGACAATACTCGATACGATGCCGCCTCCCTGAGCAGCCCGCGCAACAGCCTCAATTTTTCCGAACATGATATACCACTTGGACTGCAGCGTGGGATTATGCCCCCGGGCCGCAATGCTGAACTGGGCACCGTTGTTTTTATCATAAACCAGAGTGGCGCTGCCGCTCCTTTTGAGTTCTGCGCTTGGACCATCCGATGCAAAGTCGATGTCCACAACACGCCCCAGAGCTGGATTTGGTGTACAGTCGCTGTGCAAAGGATTGCATTGTGTATAAGTCTGAGAACGGACGAGGCTCAGCAGTAAACAAGAGCTTAGCAGTAGATGACTCGTTACCCACATATACCTTGTTGCTGTTTGCTTCTCGGTCCATATCTTCTTTATAAACGACTCCATTCTGGTAATGTTTCCCAGTTTGAGCCGCTTCGGGAAATTTATACTGTGCATGAGTGGTCTAAGTCTTAAATGCGGCAAGTCCTTGCGAGTCCTGCAAAAGCAATTAGAGTCTGTGAAACAGTGCTATCATTCCCATGACTGCGGAGTGACTTGTCTGATCATGAAAGAGGAGATCGTCGAGCTGATCATTAATGGGGAGACCGTGTCGGCGAGGTCGCGCGGCATGACCGTGCGAAGTCTTCTTACATCTCTGGGTACATCTGCAGTCCTTTGTGCTGTCTACGTACTCATATTTTCGGCACTACGGAAGAAAATGCGTTCCATATATGAACCGCGAACATTCATTGTGGCCAAGCATCTTCGAATAGCTTCAACTTCAGACTCCTTTCTAGGCTGGATTCCACCCACGTACTCGATGTCAATGAAGTCAATTCTTCACATGGTGGGCTTGGATGCGTACTTCTTCCTACGGTATTTAATCTTCGTCATGTCCTTGTGCGGCTGCATGGCAGTGTTAATGATCCCCACCTTGCTTCCTCTTCATGTCACAAGTAGTAAAGAAGGTGTCCTTGGGCTTGACAAGTTATCAATTGCGAACATCTCTGAAGATCATGCCGCAAGGCATATCGCGCACCTCGTACTCTGCACATTCAGCACAATAGCTTCTTTGTTTATGTTCAGGCGTGAACTACTTGCCTATTTCCGCATTAGAGCCGAGCATTTGGTGAGCCAAGATATCCCGCATTCATCCTCCACTCTTCTAATTAAAGGGCTCTATCCGGAACTTATGACGTCCGAGACAGCTCTTCGAGCTTTTTACAGCGGTTTGTCGTCACACGACGATCATGAAGCTGTAAAACGCATTTGGTTCAATCGTGACTACACAAAATTGCATAGACTCGTTTCCGAACAATCTCGGGTTCTTGAAAAGCTAGAGAAACAAGAACTCTGGCTCATCCAGCTCTGTTTAGGAATTGGGGTAAAAGCACCTTGTGAAGAACAGGAACAGTATGACAAGTGCGAAAACATCACCGGCAGCTTGTGGAGGCGATACTTGAGTGACGCTGATAAGGCTTTGCTTGACGGATACAAGGGTGACGCACTCATCACTCTTAAAAGCGAACTGAGCGGGCTCAATTCGCAAATTATGAACATGCGATCAAATATCAGCTTGTTCCCTAAAGTCAACTCATGCTTTGTGGAGTTCGACAGTAAGCTGACCTGTTTCAGCGCCGCGCGCTCGATGGGACCCGGGTCTAGAATTTTGCCGGGAATTGAAGTTTTCGACAGGGTGTACCCAGCAGATGTCATCTGGTCAAGTTTGAGCACAGCGACTTGGGTTGAGAAAGCCTGCAAAGCAGGTGCCGTGACGCTGAACTATCTATTTGTGTTTGGATGGGCGTTTCCGATTGCATTTGTTAGCGTCATAACGCAAGTAGAGATGATGGCAAGGTGGATGCCGGAAGTGCAGTGGATGGTAAGAATTCCCAAAGCAACTCAGGTCATGACGAGTGTTGTGTCACCGCTTTTGATGTCGGGTCTGACAGCGCAAGTTCCAACAATATTCAGAGGTCTTTCTCGTATGAAGGGGTTTCCGACAAATACCCTTGTAGAAATGGATGTGCAGAAGTATTTGTTTCTTTTCCTATTCTTCCAACTGTTTTTGATTGTGACCCTTGCTACAGGACTCCCCAGTCTAGTGGTCAAAATCATGCTCAATACAAGTGAGGGAGCGATTACACTGGCTAGTAGCCTTCCTAAGGCGTCGACCTTCTTCATGTCGTATCTCATTGCAAGCTCACTTACCGCAGCAGGCAACGCACTTCTTCAAACGCAGCAGCTGTTCTTGCGGGCATGGGATAACTGTTTCAGTACAACACCACGACAAAAGCTGAGAAGCATGTGTCGCTATTCAATGCTATACTGGGGATCGACGTTTCCGCTGGCGACTAACGTTGGTGCAATCGCTATCGCATACTCACTCATTAATCCGATCATTCTCGTATCGGCAGTAGTGGGTTGCTGTACTTTGTTCATTGCGTATAAGTATCGCATTATCTACTGCTATGTCCCACGATGTATTGCAGATGGCGATTACTATCCACGAGCAATTTTTCAGCTATTCTCTGGTATTTATTGCCAGCAAATTTCCTTGCTTGGGACTCTGCTTGTGTCAAGGCAACTGCTACTGGCCTTCATAATGTCGGTGCTGCTTATTGGTACAATTATATTCCACCACAGGCTGCATAGACTTTATCTCGATATGAACAACCGCATACCACTACCGGGGCCGTCGTCCATTGGTTTGAACGATGACCTCGAGGCGCAAAAATCAACGGCAAATCGGTCAGTGAGATCAGCCTCTAGCGCACGTTCCTTCCCTCAAGGAAGCAGTCATTCGAGCCCTGCAGTGCAAAGTCTGAGAAGTCCTACATCGTTACGCAGCTTTGCAGCTTCGCGTAACAGCAATATCACCCTTGTTAATGAATTAGGGGCTCTTGGAACAGTAACAAGTACAGCCAGCACACCTGAGATTCAATCGAGTGCGAGCGCGGCTGTTCAGGATGCATGGCTGGGAATCTTCGATGCCCTGGCCACCGATTTCAGCAGTCTAGATGCGGAACAACAGGAGCACATTGCAAATGAGATGTTTCAGCATCCGGACTGTCGAGACCATCGGCCCTGTGTTTGGATTCCGCGGGACGAGAAGGGAGTAGCCGTTGATCAAGTTGCCCATATGCAAGGCTGCTTGTCTGACATGAAAGCATCGTGCAGTGGAGCATCGATTGACGCACAGGGAAGGATCACGGTAACACTCGCGCCTCCTGACTTTGAGCCACGAGAAATCATGAAAATATGATCCATTAAATTCCTTATACGTGCTACATAAGTTAAACCACGAGGCATTCGTTTACCTCATCGTCATACTCCTCCTGTGTTGCCCAAAAATAAGTTATCCACAAACTGTCCTTATATGTGCATGTATGTACTAGACGCTCCACGCAAAAATCAAAATAAGGAAGAACTTCATTAGCAAATCTTATATGTATCTAAGCCCGTTTTGGAAATTGTATGTCTAAAGACTCAGCTTATTTGTGGCCGACCTTGAGCTGCCACTCGCCGATCTTGTAAGCACCCCAGGCGGCGCCAACAACGACGTTCTGGCGAAGAACAGGCGGGTAGTCGAACTTGTCCATCACAATCTCGACAAGCTGCAGCTTGTTCGAGTCAGTGAACTCCTTGTTCTCAGAGAGCTTGATAAGCTCCTCGAGCGTGTTGACCTTGAAGTTCTGGACATCCTCGGGCCTGGCGCCGAAGGCCTCGTAGAGCTTGGTCCACTGGAAGTTCTCAGGAATGTCATTGTAATCCTGGTTGGGGCCCCAGATGCAGCGCTCAATCGAGTAGCCGGTGTTGTTAATAAGGTACATCGTGATGGGCACCTTGTGGCGGACCATGGTCGCCATCTCCTGGATCGTCATCATGGCACTGCCATCACCCTCGACGAGGTGCACACGCTTGCTCTGCTGGCCGATGACACGCTTGCCAAGAGCCGAGCCGAGAGCGGCAGGGAGTGCGAAGCCAATGCACGAGTAGTAGTACTGAGCGTAGTACTTAGCATCGTGGGGTAGCGCAGTCGCGCGGCTGCCGTACTGGTAAGTGCCGGTCTCGGCAATGAGAGTGTCGCTGGGCTTCAGGAAGCGCGACAGAACGTGGGGAAGCGTGAGCTGCGTGATCGGGCCCTTAAGCTCCGGGTTGGGCTTGATGATGCGAGGCGGCGTCTGGTCGACATGCGAGCCCGGCTGCGCGGGCAAGCGCTCGAGCACACGGTCAAGCACGTGGCCAAAGTAGACATTCTCGTAGCTCTTGCCGTAGACCTTCGCATAGAAGGCGTGAACGATGATGAGCTTCTCGTCGGGGATATCGCGCGACATGGCACCGGAGTTGAAGTCGGAGACATGGGCGCCAATGTTGAGCACGAAATCGCTCTTGTTCTCAACGGCGTCGACAACGCCCTCGAAAGAAGCATGGCCGTTGTAGAGGCCTGCGAAGTGCGGGTGCTCCTCATCGATGGACGAGCGGCCCATGAACGTAACGTAGCCATAGGCGCCAGTGCGGTCGAGCAGCTTGTGCGTGCGCTCGCGCATGTTGAAGCGCGTGGCAAAAGCATCGTTCAGAATGACCGGGCGCGTCGACTTGGCGAAAGCCTCGACGATCTTGTCGGCGACCTCGTCGGTGGCCGGGTGCACAGGAATCTCGGCGTCGATCGGCTTCGAAAGGCGCTCAGCAGAGACCTCGAGGTTAACCATGTCAAGCGGGATGAACAGCGTGCCGGGCTCCTTCAGGCGGATGATCGTGCGCAGGACGTTGTCAATCTGCTCCGGCGCGCGGTCGGGGTGCCACAGCTTCTCCATGGCGGCATTCACGGGCGCACTCATGCGCTCGTAAGCCGTGTGGTCGTTGGGCTTGAGACCGTGCGGCGCCGTGGAGTGGTGCAGCAGAATGTGGCCGTCCTGGGCGAAACGCTGCGACTGGCCGACAATGTGCAGCACAGGAACGTTCTCAGCAGAGGCGCCGCTGATGCCGTTCAGGGCGCTCAGCTCACCGACGCCGAACGTGGTGACAATGGCACCGGGAACGTTTGCCTCACGAGCATAGCCGTCCGCGGCGTAGGCACCGTTCAGCTCGTTACAGGTGCCGACCCACTCAATGCCGTCGACATTGTAGATGTGGTCGAGCAACTTGAGGTTGAAGTCACCCGGGCAACCAAAGACGTGCTCAGTGCCGACCTGCTTCAGACGAGTGAAGAGATAAGTACCGAGAGGAACTGTGGGCTCAGACATTTGTGGAAATTCTAGTGTGTGGTGATGATGCGAATTGGTGTCAACAGTAGCGCCCTTTTATATATTGATGAGCAGCGGGCGAGTTCCAGGGCATGGGCCGGTTGCATCAAGCATTATCCGCGGCCAGGGTTGCTGGGCCTTGTCGCCCCAGCCCTATGCAGCGTTGTACGAGGTAGATCGTGGCAAATGCGATTTTCAGCGCCTCTTATACTACTGAATATGTCGAATTGCGCGAGAAACGTGCCAGTCCGGTAGCGGCTTTGGGGCCGCAACAGGTTTTGGCCGGCAGTAGAAGGCCCATGCATCTGCGCATCTTTAAATTAACACGTATCTTAGGCCCGCCGCGTGACTGTCTGCGTTCGTATTGGTACTGTCGCGATCGTCTACTTTGCTCTTGAGGGCAAGGGGTCATGCGCGTGTCCAAGTGGCCGTTGGGACTGGCACAGATGGAGCCGCTGCGCGGCACTTAGTGTACATGATTACCGCCAATCGGCTCACGTGGCCTCGAGCGAGGGAGCGCGACCAGGGAAATATACGCAGTATACGGTGCGACCGAGCCATAGCCCTAGGCGTGCATGCCGCGAGGTGACGTTTAGGCTGCGAGTGCGTCGAGATCGCTAGCTCCGCGCAGTCCTCTCGTGCGTGGTGGCTTATCTCAAGCTCCGATACCGGAGCCGAAGCTCGCATTGGCCATCGATAGTCAAGTGCTAATCTATATTATTCAATCAGAATCGGTCTAAGGTTTCACGACGGCGGCCCTGTGACATTTGCCACATGCACGCGCCGGAAAAACCTCATGACTCGTCGTCCTATGACTCGTGCTCGCCACAGACGCAATTCACGTGGACGGCGCGTGCCTGCATCGCGTTGTTTTTTTTTTTTCGTTTTGACCACCCTTGGCCCGTGTTCCCAAATGGAGGGTTCGCCTCACTCGCCTGAGGCCCTTCCTCCATTTGGCAGCCCCGTGCGCTGGGTTCTGCCCTCCGTATGGGAACCGCGCACATGCTTCTGTGCACGTGACGGCTCGTCGCCCGGGGTGGGCCCTGCTCCACTCCAGGATTCGCTGCTGCTCGAGACCCCGCGTTGAAGCGCTGCTGCCTTGCTTGAAACGTACGTGGCAGCCAACGAGCGTCTTTTTTTTTTGGAAACACGCGCTGAAGCAGACGCCAATATATCAGCCATGGCACCGAGCAGAAAACGCTCGGCAGACGAATCGACTGCCGTGAGCAATGCGAAGCGCGGCCGCGGTAGTAACGAGCACGGCAACCGCGGCCAGGCGGCAAAGCAGCTGCTGAAATCGCTGATCACGCTGGACTCCTACGAGCAGGACATCTCCGACAACGTGCAGCTCGAGGGCGTGTGGAATGAGGCCCAGTCGACGCAGCCCGCGCCGGTCGCGAGGGCCGCGGCGCAGCCTGCCGAGGCCGACGACGACGATGACGAGTCGTCCGAGGAGGCGCAGGCGCCTGCGCGCCGCGAGGAAACCGAGCGCAAGACGGCCGAGGCCGAGGCATTTGCGCAGCGCGAGAAGGAGCTCGACGAGGCGCTGCCGCCGCAGTACCGCAAGTTCCGTCCGCGCGGCTACGGATTTAAGCTGCCGCCCACGGACCGACCCGTGCGCGTCTATGCCGACGGCGTGTTCGACCTTTTCCACCTCGGACACATGAAGCAGCTTGAGCAGGCGAAGAAGTCGCTGCCGAACGTGACGATGATCGTCGGCGTGCCGAACGACGAGCTCACGCACAAGTACAAGGGCATGACGGTGCTCAAGGACGTGCACCGATACGAGAGTCTGCGGCATTGCCGCTGGGTCGATGAGGTCGTGCCGAACGCGCCGTGGATTGTGAACCAGGAGTTCCTCGACGAGCACCAGATCGACTACGTTGCCCACGACGATGAGCCGTACGCCGGACCTAATGGCACAAACGACGTATACAAGTTTGTGAAGGAGCGAGGCCAGTTCCTGACGACGCAGCGCACGGACGGCATCTCGACGTCGGACATCATCACGCGCATCGTCAAGGACTACGACCTGTATCTCATGCGCAACTTCAAGCGCGGTGTGTCGCGCAAGGAGCTGAACGTTTCGTGGATGAAGAAAAACGAGCTAGACATCAAGCGCCATGTCAACGCGTTCCGCGAGTCGTGGCGCCACAACGTAGAGACAACAACAAAGGACCTGTACGCGGATCTCCTGGCATTTGCGCTCAACGCGCCGCCCAACTCCGTGCTGGGCCGCGCGCGCGACTGGGTGTCGAAGCGCATCGAGTCGCATCAGGGTTCCCCGGACGCGTCGCAAGCCGGCTCCGGGGAGAGTTCGCCGCACGAACTTTCCTCCAATGAATCCCAGGACGGCGATCTCAGCGGAAAGGAGACGAGCGACAAGGAGTCTAGCGATAAGGAGTTCAGCGACAAAGAACCCAGTGACAGGGACACGAGCGAGGAGTCCGGCGATGGCGAGGACAGCAAGCTCGAGAACGTCGCGGAGCTCGAGCCGCTCAGTCGCAAACCCAAGTCGCCACGCCGCAAGCGAGCGCGAACAAGCAAGTAGGCGCTTGGCTAATTTTTATGATTACATTTTTAATGGCTCCTTGCGCGGGCCTTTTTTCATGATTCAGGCACGGACATTGCCAGTTGATATAAATATTCGCCCTGCCGAAACCCGTCTAAATCTGTCGGCGCAGGCTGGCAGGTTTTTGAAGTTCACCTTATCGCAGGTGTAGAATTGATAGAATAGAAAGACACTGCGCTAAACGCAAGTAATAATCGGCAGCAACGAAGGTACCCAGCAGCGTCAGCAGCGCGCAACAGCAGATGAACTTGGTAAAAACGATATGTGTGGCCTTTATAATTCTACACAGCGGCCAGAAGCTGAATTTAGTGGTGGCTACTCAGCAGTGTCCCCAAAAATCATACGATGAAGTAGTGATTATGCACTTGGGTAGCATTAGCATTCGCAATGGTGTGGCGTTGTCTTCGGAACGCATGGCATCCATCTAGCAGCGGACTCAATCGTAAAAGCCGCTTATAAAATCCTCAGTAAAATCGTCTTTGCCGGCAAACGTGTACGCCCAATTGCTGAATCCGCCATCTAAGACGTAGACCTCCTGGTGGTCCTCTTCTCGTGCCCTGCGCGCGTAATGGGATGCGCAAGACGGCCCGCGCTGCTGTGATAATTGGCAGTAAAACACAACACGGTCCGCGGCGCTGGTTTTCTCGCGAACTTGCGGAATCATATTCAGAAAGTTTGCGGACGGCGCGTGCAGCGAGCCGCGCACATGGCCGCCAATGTGGTCCTCGTCGCGCACGTCCACAACCGCGGGCGGATTCGGGCTCTTGAGCCAGCTTTGGAGTGTTTCCGGCGATATGCGCTTTACTGACATTGCGTGCACTCCGACGCCAACTTTTTGGTCTATAGATGTTTTCTTCTGGTGAGATCCGGGTCTAGGGTACTCTGCATATGACCGCATCTCAGTGCCTTTAATGCAGACTAATTGCGACGCGATTTGGCCGTTATGAGCCGCTTTCTAGCCTAATTGGGTAAGGAGAAAGTGAGGCTCCAGTCTGAGCTTGTACGCCCAGCACTGGTAAAGACGTGTGTGATTAATCCGGCTCACGCATTTTCCATCCGGCTACTCGTTGTTTTCAGCCCGCCTCTTTGAGCGGCGGGCCCAGAAGCAAATCAGCCCGTTGTCCCGAACCCAAGCCCTCCTCTCGTGCGCGGTCGCTGGCACGCAGGCCCGAATTGGACCTGCGCCGCCCCTGCGCATATCTGAAACATTTATAATTTAGATGCCACTTCTAACATACATTTTCAAAAATCGTTGTTTCGAATGCGTTTGAGAGAATGACCTATTGAGTGCAACCCCGGGCCCTCCTGCCCTTTCACTATGTGCACTGATTGCGCAACATACCCGTTCCGAGTTATGTCACTCTTGCTTTTCGCTCGGAACAATTTGGACAAGTGGGTACTCACATTTTCTCGATGTATACTAAATGAAAGATTGCATTAAGATGCAACAGCTTAAAGCGCTATAGGTATATACAATTGAGCACATATAACGCTATGGATGCACAGCGCTATCTCTTAACTCGCTTGCGCAGCGTTGAAGTCGCCTTTGCAGCACGTTTGCTTTGCAGTTCAGGGTTTTGCACGACTGTGCTGTAGTAGTCGTCTAGGCGGGACTGCGAGAGCGCCGCTCCGGTTTTCTGCTGCAGCTCGCGCCGCTTCGCCTCTTGCACAACCGGGAGAAGTGCCATGTTGATTTTCTCAACAGGCCACCCAGCGGCAACAGACATGAACTTGCGCAGCCCATCGATATCCGGAATGCCCCAGTTGAATTTTGTCGCGTCCTTGTCTACTGCTGGGTGTAAATAAGCGTCAACTACGGCCTCGCTGGGAAACTCTTCAGGCAGAAAGAGCTTCGTTTTGAACTGCTTGAAGAGACGGCGCCGCAGGCGTGTATCGAGGCCTGCACTATCCGGAAACCGCTGTGCCTCGTTCCACCACTTCGCGAACTCTTCCAACGATCCAAACTCGGCGAGAATCTCCACACCGGTCACAGGGCCAATGCCTAGAATACCCTCCGTATAGTCTGAGCCAAGTAGAAAGGCCAAGTCAATGAGACCACGCCTATCCAATCCGAGCTTCTCCTTAATTTGTTTTGTTGTGTAGCACTCCACGAATCGCGATTGGCTGAACATGTTTCTATAGACAACAGTATCGTCATCGAACAAAAAGGTATCACCGTCGTCTGTCACGACGCCGTCAACCAACTTGAGATGCCTGAGCTCTGCACACTGTGCCTCAGCCTCTCCAGGAGCAGTGATGTACGGGATACCAAAAAACTGCAAAAGCTCCTGACACTCTTGAACCATTTCTTGCGTTACTGTATCCGCGTCTCGCGTCTCCTTAGCGAACTGATTCCGCAACGTGCTTATTTGAGCGGTATAGTCCAATTGGTCCGCCTCTGTCCAGGCTTTATGATTCTGTTCTGCGAGCTCCTTTGCAAACCTTTCGTTTTCTTCCGCTTCGGCAATAAGCATGGAAGCGATGTCCTCATCCTCATCTACGGCAGCCTTTGCTTCTTCCTCTGCCCTTTCAGCAGCCTCTGGAGAAAGCGGTACAGGCTCGGCCTCTCCCACATTGACTGCTTCATTGGATTGAGACGATTCGGATGGCAAAGTAGGTTCATCAAATTCAGCAGATTTAGGAGGCTCAGCAGAGCCAGCGGCGTTGGTAGGCTCACGAAGCTCCGCACCCTCGTCAGAAGCAGACCCAGTGTGGCTGGGCCCAGGAGGTTCGACAGCGTCATCATGTGCGACAGGCTTGGCAGTTTTGACGGGCTCAGCTGACGGCTTAGCTGGTTGAACAGGCTCAGCAGCACTGACAGGCTCAGCGGGACCGGCAGGCTCAATGGGTTGAGAAGGCTCAGCAGTACTGACAGGCTCACTAGGGTGTAGTTGCTCAAGGGATTCGGTGATCTGAGCAGGACGTGTAGGTTCCGTAGGGCGCAGAGACTCAGCAGATTCGCTAAGGTCGGCAACCTCAGGAGTGATAGACTTCGAAGCAACAGATTTAGATTCAACTCGTGAGGACGTGTCATCCGATTGCTTCGCACGCTTCTCGCCAGAATCCTGCCTAGACAAGTCCACTTCTTCGAATGCTTCGTCCTCTTCGGACTCACTTAAGTCTCTGAGCTCTTCGTAGGGCACAAGATGCGGATCTTCACGCTTGTCCTGAATCCGCATTTCCTCAAAATTGTCGCCTGCCCTTTCGAACCATGGCAATGGAGCCGGCGCATCCTTTCCGGGCTCTTTTGCTTCACTAACCTTCTCGCCCTTTTGTACTGGCTTGCTAGATGCAGGGCTACCAAAGAGGAATGAGCGCGGTTTCCAATCTTTGGGCTTTGAAGATTCAGCGTTTGGAGCATCGTGCGGGTCATTGTGTTCACCACTTGCGCCCACCTCTGCCATCATTTTATCGTAAAGGTCTTCGCGCGACAGTTTGGCTTCAAATCCAAACAGCTCATCGAGCCGCGCAGAATCTTCGGCAGTCAGATCCAAGTTCTGGTCATCAGCTGCCAGTTCAGCGGGCTCAATGGGAGAAGCAGCATCCTTAGACGGCTCGATATCCACATCCTCGAACTCATCCTCACTTAATTCCTCCTTGATTTCAACGGGTGGCTGAGGTTTTTGAGGTTTAGTGCTGCCGACGCCATCGGCGTCACTGGCGGTAGCACCTGCACCCTTCGTGGTGTCCTCCAAACTGAGAGTCCAACCCTCTTCATTGCGCTTCAGCATGTACTCCTTGTTCTTCTCGCTCGACACGCGCCGCGTAAGGTCCTCCTCGAGACCAACAAGGTTCATGAGCCGCTGCGTGAAGAAGTTGCGCTGCGCAACACGGTTGATCTGGAACCGCGAGAAATCCATCTCGTTCGGAAACATGTGTTCGAGCTCCTCGGCCGTATACCCCATTCGCAGGCGCGACTTCAGGCGGGCCATGTTGAGGAGCTGGTACTGTGTCTCAATGGGAAGACGCTGGAACTCAGGCGAGTGGAAGTCGACTGTCGATGTGTCGATGAACCCGGCGCGCGCCTGAGCAGAGAAGTCGCGCGAGTACTCCTGCAGCTCTTCTTCAGTGAGCATGCGCTGGTCGTTAGAGTTCACGGGGGCAATCTTGCTGAGCTCGGGGAGGTGGTATTGGTCCATCCGCACGAAGTTTGCCGGTCCCGGCTGGGCTGATGATGCTGGCACTCCGGGCTGACCGCCGACCTCATCCATGTACACCGCGCCGGACGGAACCGAGCCAGTTACCTCGACTTGCTGCGGGCGTGCGCCGGCTTCCTTTTCCTGCTGCATTGCCCGCTGCAATTGCAGGGTGAGAAGCTTGTTTGCCGTAGCGCGCGCGTTCACCTCACGGCCCTGGCGGCGCTCGCCGCGCTTTTGCGTCGTCTGCTTCTTGAGGATCGGCGCGGCGCCGTCAAATACGAACACGGGCCGGATCTCGAAGAACAGCAGCTTGCAAATGCGGCGGAAGAAGCCGATGATGTGGGCAGCGGCCAGGATTGTGCCCTTGGAGTCGCGCATGGCCTTCAGGAAATGGTAGATCCAAATCGAGGCATCAATGGCAAGGACTTTGCCCCGCAGATTGCCCAATTGGACGGGCTTCGCCGTCGGCTCCAGGACCCGCCACAGTCCTTGGACTCCCATTGCGATCGGAGAGTTGTGGTGGTCACGAGACCTAAAGTGGCAGCGGCAGACGTGGGTCGGTGCGTGAAATATTCCAAATCGGCGGTTCGTGCTTTCCGCGCCAGCAGCTCTTGACCCCCGCAGAATGGCGCTGGAACAGAAGGCGCAGATCATGGACAGGATCCTGAGCCTGAAGGACTACTCGCCCTTTATTCTCGTGTGCGACAGCCTGGCCCAAACCGCGGACCAGCTGCTGTCGGTCATGAAGGCGCGCCGCGACACGAAGCGCGAGCTCGTTGTAGTGTCCGACTTGGGAAGCATAGATAACGTCGGGCCGCACCTGCAGTCCATCATTCGACCGGGCGTCTCCGTTGTGGGCGTGTTTCATACCGACGACGAGTTCAAACCCCCAGACACCCGCACCGCATACGCACCGCACGGCCTTCCGCTGCTGGAGTATATGGCGACGAGCATCATACGAGTGATTCCTGGCGAGCAGGCCCAGCAGCGGCTCGCGGACGAGCCCATCACGGGCCCCTTTGACTTCAGCGGCTCGCTGTTCAACCGGCCCGTCTTCAGAGTCGAGGTCGAACACCGCCGCAAAACAGGACGCTCGCTCACGGGAATGTTTGACATCGACGCGCGCGCAAACACTGCGAAGTTCGTGAGCCCTCAGGCGCTTCAGGCTGAGGAGGGCGACATCCCGGAGAACCTCACAACGTTCAACCTGAGCCTCAGCGAGAAGCAGCGCAAGGACCGGGAAAACGTGGAGCTTCCGTTCATGGAGGCACAACAGGGCCCCGATGGCGGCGGAGCGATTATTTATGAGTTCGAGAAGGACGACGACTACGACGAGGACGATCCGTACGAGGATCCGTTCTAACTTATTTAACTAGGTTCGCAAAACAAGCAAGCGCGGACAAGAACATAGACAGGAATATTAATACGCATTTTCAGGCCCGTTGAATGAGCGGTGCACGGACTTCTAACACCGCATAAGAAGGCAGCCTCTGTGGCTACCGTACAAATCAAAACAGGGGACGTAAACCTTGATCACAACGCTAGTTACTAGAATTACTAGTTATTAGAATTGCGTGAATTGCATGCTGCCGTAGCGGTTAAAAAGCGGTTCAGGAGCCTCGTGCGTTCGTTCTGCGCATCAGGGCTAGGTCGCGCGCACTGCTGGGCGCACTCACGTCCGTCGATCTCGAGCGCCAGCTAGCACTCCGGCAGCCGCGTTCACGTAGCCGCACCTAGCCAGCCGCACCCAGGTACTCGTGTCCGTTTTGCGCCCTGATGCCGCTGCAGCTCGTGTTCAACTCGACGCAATTAACGCTCGGCGGCGGGTCCGCGGGCAGCTTCCTCGAGACATCGCCGCCAGACGACGCCGCGATCCGCCGCATGCTGAACTCGGCGAGCGAGCGCGAGAAGGAGAACGGCATGCGGGCAATTCTCGCCCAGATCGCCGAGGGCAAGCCGGCCAGCGAGTTCTTTGCCGACGTGGTCAAGAACGTGCAGTCGCGCGACCTCACCGTCCAGGAAATGGTCGCCTCGTACCTTGTTCTGTACTCGGACCGCGAGCCGGACCTCGCGCTCATGGCCGTTAACTCCGTTCAGCGCATGCTCAGTGACTCGAGCGCCGTCGTCCGCGTGCAGGCCATCCGCCTCGTGTCGGCGCTGCGCGTCGCCAGCGTCGCCCCGATTGTCACGCACTTTATCCGCGACCTCGTCAACGACGTGAGTCCGCTTGTGCGCATTGCCTGCTGCCAGGCCGCGGGCAAGTGTCGCGAGCTCGACCCGTCACTCAGCCTTGAGCTGCTTGACCTCATTTCGTCCATTCTGCGCTCGCCGCGTCAGCTCAACGGAGACTACACTGTGGCCGGTTGGGCTCTGGCCATTCTCGCCGTGTACTGGCCGCAGCGCCTTGATGTCGTACACACAGTGTTCCGCTCGTACGTCCCGCACATTGCCGAGTTCGACGAGTGGTGCCAGATCACTGTTTGCCGCATGCTTGTGCGCTACTGTCGCCACTACATGACGGGACCCGAGGACAAGGATTGCCGGCTTTTTGTCAAGGCTCTGGAGCCGCTCATGTTCTCCCACAACGACGCCGTGGTCATCGAGGCCGCGGCGGCCATCCTGTACATCGGCACGGAAGACGACTTCGCGCAGTTCGACGTTGCACATCGCGTGCTCAACCTAAAGCCGACGACGGCCGTGTGGTCGAGCGTCGTATCGCTTTGCGCGGCCCTGCCGGATCAGTTCCAACCTCACCGCTCGCATATTATTCTCGGGCTCATGCCCAGCGACCCGCCCGAGCTGCGCGTGCTAGTGCTGAAAACGGCGCTGCTGTGCCAGGGGGCCGAGCTGCGTAAGGCGGAAATCTCGCATCTCAAGTTCTGTGCCTTGGCATGGCAGAACGACCAGCCAAGCGTGCGCGCTGCGATGGAAACGCTGGCTGCTCTTTGTGGCAGTAACGATGCTCCACGGCTTGCGCGCTGGCTCATGAACATAGCCTCGAGCTCGAGCCAGTCGCCCGCACTCATGTCAGAGGCACTCATGGTTCTGCGGGTGCTGGTACAGCAGCACAAGCTTGCAAAGGCAGCTAGCACGCTGGCGCACCTCGCAGAGCTGGCGACGAAGGAGCAGATTTTGCCAAATGCAAAGGCCACTATTCTGTGGCTTCTCGGTACACACTGCACAGACCAGCCCGCGCTGGCTACCGATCTGCTGCGGCGGAGCTTGGCAACTATGGCTGCTCAGGCGCCTGAGGTCAGACTCGAGATCGTGCAGCTTGCCGCTAAAGTGTACAACGCATATCGGAATGACTCGAGCCAATTCGATGACCGGGTGCCGCAGTTCTTTTCTTACGCGATTCAGCTTGCGCGCTACGACCCCGAGATCGATGTGCGAGACCGAGCCCGCATGTTCGGCCCCCTCCTTTCGCGTGACGACAACACCATGGCGACGCTGCTTTTGCAGGCCGTGAAGCCCCCGCCGCTTTCGGGTGACACCGAAGTAGCGGAACATTTGCCAAATTTCATGGTCGACACTACCAGTGCATATTTCGGTAAGCGCATGGACGGTTACACTGATCTGGAGAACTGGGGGCTCGAGGATACAAGCGCTGCGCGTGACGTGGCTCCTTATGACCCGCGACAAAGCGAGACCTCGCTGACCACAAAGCCCGTGCCGAGAGTCTCGTCAACAACGGCGTCGGTAAAAAAGATGAGCTTGGAGGAATTTCTGAATACGCCAGAGGAGAGCGAGTCCAGCGACGATTCGGAAAGCGAAGAAGACTCGTCTGAAGATGAGTCGGGGTCATCTAGCGAGGCGGACTCGAAGGGGGACGAGCAAGCTGCTGTAAACGGCCATAACACAGCGTCTAAAAGCACGCCTACAACGCCAGCAAGCCCAACATAGCCCACAAAGTTCAGCAAATGTAATAAATATAGACCGTAGCATTAAATTTAAGGGCTAAACCCAAAGATCCCGAATGTCTTCGTTCGCGTCGTCGAGACTCGGAACCTTGACGGGGTAGAACGGAACAAGCGCATCGCTATTATGAACATATAACAGGTTCCAGATGTTCCAATAAGCGGTGCGGACCTTTCGAGCTGGATGGAACAAACCAGGCCACAGATAGTTCACCATGGCCGGCGTACCGATGACGAGATGGATAGCTTCAATTGCCTCGAGCACTCGGTCTATAACATGAGGCGAAGTCTCGAAAATACTCGGCAACAGTTCATTCAGGAAGTGGACAAAAATAGCCTCCTTACCTTGTCCCACGCATCCTAGCGCCAAGTGCTGTACAATATTGGCCGCTGTTTGACGGTGGACTTGGTTCTGTTCAAGCAATGCATGGTCAACGAGCGTCACCACACTGTCCACATACAAAGCAGCTTGGCCTTTTTCGACAAACTCGAACAGAAAGGCCAGTGTTTTGAGGATCCCGTGCTGTATAACGATGTTTTGCGAACGATACTCATTAAGCACGATCGGTAGTACTGTGAATGGCCCAGTCTGCGCTCCGATCGCCGCAATGGCTGCAGCAGAAGTGACGCGAAGCTGTCTGTCGTTCGAACGCAGTTGGCCTAGCAGACTGACCACGACATCCTGCGGGCCTATGATGCTTGCAATGGCCGCAAAAGTGGACGTCGCGAGACGGCGCACGGTGACACGGTGTGAGGATTGTAGTTGTAAAAGTTCGAAACACACGTTTATCCACTCGCGCGCAGAGACGGACTCGCCGCCGATTTCGGCAAGGGTATTCATCAGCCGGATGCACGCCTCTTGCACATTCTCGTTGCGGTTGCGTAAGACAGGCGAGACGCGGGGGATGAGCGTGCTCACAGGCGGGTCTGTTGGCCCCTCGACTGAGTACACAACCGAGTTTAACGCGTTGAGAAGTTCGGCAAGTACGTCAGGATACTCCTCACCAAGCTGCTCGTACAAATGGCGCTGCAGCACGTGGAGCTCGGCTTGTGATAACTCTGGCGCCAGCGCCTTGATCAGTTGCGCGCTGAACTCACGCTGCATGGGATCCGGGTGTGCTTGCTGCTCCATAAGGGACTGGACCCAAGTGCGTGCGTGGGCATTGAGCCGCTCAGGTCCCAGAGACTGCGCAATATTGACAACCGCGGGTACGGCGACCTTTACAGGTGGCACAGCCATGAGCGCGTCCATGAGTCGTTCCTCTTGACGGCGGTCGAGGAGCAGCGGCGCAGTGCCCAGCTTGGCCAGCAGATTCAGACCCATTGTCTGGAGCTCCACGTAGTCGCTGACCAGAACATTACGGTTGACGAGTTCGGCAACAATCTTCGAGTACTCGGCGGGCAATTCAGATGTTGTGCGGACTACAAGCCCAGCTAGTTGGTAGTCTTCAGCAACGTTCGGAGTCCAGAAGTGGTCATACAGCTTCGGCAGGAGGTCAACAGCAAGTTCTGCGGGAGCCGTACCGGCACACAGCTGCGTCACAATCAGTGCGACGCGGCGCACCTCATCGTCGGTGCTTGAATAGTCTCTGACGGCATGGGAAATCAAGGGAACAGCGAAGTCTGAGGCTTCGGATGGGTCGACGAGCGGCACCAGAGTCGCGAGCGTACGCAGAAACGCCGACGCGGGCCTGCCGTTTCGGCGCCGCAGGCCCGTCCAGAGCGGCTCGAGCGCAGGCTCGAATGCCTCGATGCCGAACGGCGAGACTGCCTCAGCGAACGCGCGCAGCGCCGCACAGGAAGCCGAGCTGAGGTGCGGCTCCGAGAGCGACGGAAGACAGCACTCAACGAGAGGGCCCAAAAAGGGCAGGACTCCGTTGCCAGCCCGGCTCGGCAGGCGGCGCAGCGTGAGAAGGCCCAGTAAACGCACGTTCTGTGCGTCGTCGTTGGTCAGGGCACGCATTAAAGGGAGGAGCAGCGGGATGCCGAAGGCAAACGCAATCGAGGCAATTGACACGGCGCATGCAACACGCGTCTTGTCGTTTGTAGTGTCGAAGTGCGGCCGCAGAGCGCCGAGCAGCGCACGCAGGCCCACGACACGAGACAGGCTCGTGAGCAGCTCCTGGCCCATTGCGCGCGTGAACTTGTCGGCGTCGAGGAGAAGCGACTGAGCCATGCGCAGCAGCGGCTCGGTGAGTGACGTGACGGCCTTGGCGGACGCGCTGTCGTGGCTGCGAAGCAGCACGCGCGACACAAGCTTGATCACGCGGTGCCGCTCCACGTCGGGCACATCCGTGTCTTCAATTGTGTTCACAGCCATGTCGAGCAGCGCGCGCACATGCGCGGTTCCGGCAAGCTGCCGCAGCGCCTGTTTTCGCGCGGCGGGCGCGCCCTGACGGACCTTGAGAAGCTGGGGCGCGAGGCGGTCGGCCTGCTCGACGTCGGCCATGAACGAGTCGGCGAACGCGGCAGCACCATCGTCAGCCATCTCGTCGGCCGCGGCGTCGCGCGCTGGCGCGGACATGAAAGAGCTGAGCAGAGTACACTGGCCGATCTGAGGACTTAAACCTAACCTGACGAAATCTCGACGGCCTGGCCGGTGATGGGATGTGATCTATAGCTATGTACGGGAGCCGCCGGCAGCAGGCTCATATAGGATGTAGATGCTTTATGTGCAAATGGTGAAATTGGCAGCGCGCGCGCGCGTGTGCCAGAGGCGCAATTACTCCTCGTCAACGGAGCGCGCCTGCAGCGGGGCGTCGAGCGGCTCGTAGCCGCGCTTCTCGAGCTCCTTGATGCGCATGAGCTTTGCGTGGTCGGCGACGCGCTTTTGCTTGAAGTAGTCGACCCACACGCCGACGCAGGCCTCCTCAAACTCCTTGATCTCGGGTGGGCACGCCTTGCGCGCCTTCGAGTCGTCTTTGGCCGGGTCGAGGATGCGGTGGGCGTCGAGACACTCGAAGAATCTGTCGCGCGCAGCCCAGCAGCGCTTGCGCTCGCCCGTGTGGATCACCTTCGGCTCCTCCTTCTTGCTGAACGGCCACCACATTTGCGTCGAGATCGCACGAGATACGCTGACAATTAGAAATACCCCGGACCGGGAAGGCGAACGCGCGGAGCAGTGGATTTAGGTAGGCGGTAAGGGGCGCCGAGCGAGGCTACCATTGCTATGCTCGGCCGAATTAGCTAGATTAATTTTCTTGTTTTGGCTGCCAGAGCATCCTGTTCTCGGCTCGCCGCAGCCGTAGCTCGAACAGCACGGCCCGTAACTGTGCGGTGCTCTTCACTGCTGCTGCTGCGGCGGCGCAAAGGCGGAGAACTGCACCGCCGCCTAGCGTTATTATTTAAACACGTTTCCGTGCGGACCGCATCAGTCGGCTCACGACGGTGCATCTACAGTTTAGCAATCCACGCGCTGATCTCTTTCTCGAGCTCCTCGCCGCCGTTGCTCTGCGGCGACAAGCGGCTCACGGGCTCGCCGCCTTCGAGCGCAACAATGGTCGGCAGCTTGGAGACAAGGTAGCGCTGCGTGAGCCCGGCGGTGCCCGGCTCGTCGACCTCGACGTCGACGGTGCTCAATGGCTTCTCAGCGGCCGGGACCAGCTTGGCCAGCGCCGCGCTGACGTTCTTGCACTTTGCGTCGGTGAGAATTCCGAAGTTCGCGAGCAGCGGGTTCGGGAGAATGAGCAGGCTGTTTAGCTCGAACTCGTTGCGCACGCTCACGTACACGCGGTTCGAGCCTGCTTGGGCCGAGAACGGCCGAGCCAGGCTGATGCCGACAAGCGCGGACGTTGTTCCAATCAGCCGCCAGTACGGAGCCAGCATCTTAACTTTGAATGCTGTACCTGCTGTGCTTATTATCTACGTAAGCCTCCTCGGGGCCCCGTGGGCGCGGTCCAGCGCGGCTGCAACCAGAGGCAACCGCCGAGGCATTGGGCCGCGTTCTTGCGCTCAACGTCTTTCTTTATTCTATGTACATCTTGAGCGCGCCGTACGGGCCGCCCGCGCGCCGGAAGCGAGATGCCGCGCAGCACGGCACTGCGATCCCGGTGCTGCTACTTAGCATTACCGTTTGGAACCCGATTGCCCTGCATGAAGACGAGGCGGACATGCACTAAGCCGCAGAGCTTAAGTGCGGCGACAACAAAAAAAGGTACATAACCAGCGCTGCCGCGGCGGTGGCCGAGATTTCCAGCGCAGGTGCAGCTTCCCCGGATCTCCGACTGAGCGCCATGTTCCAAACCCACGCGTCCAGTAATCACCGGCGGCGACTGTCGGAGACGGTTCAGGCGTTAGTCATGGACCTGGCGCCTCTTCCCGCCGACCTGGACCTGCGTTTAGCTGCCGGGCCACACTCGTCACTCAGCGCCGAAAAACACAGAAGGATAATGAGCGGCGAAGGCCACGCGCCACAGCTTGAGAGCGCCGGCGCCGTCGACATGAACATGTCGCTCGTGTCGCCGCCGTTCACGCCGACGCCGTCGCAGCTCGATCTGCACGCCCACTCGCCCGAGCCGCTGTCGCTGCCGCAGTCCGTCGAGACGCAGGCCGCGCAGGCCGAGGTCCGCGCCAAGCTCGACGACGAGCTGCCGCAGGTCTTCTGCGAGTCGCGAGCGCGCATCCCCACAACCAGCGGCACCGAGATCTTTTTGCACGTGTACCGTAACAACATCGATGCGAAGGAGCACCTCGCAATCGTGTTTGGCCAGGACATCCACTCGCGCACGCTGTTTGCGCCGCGGCCGGGCGAGACCGAGCACGACCGCATGACGCGCGGCGCGTACTCGGGCCGCCTGTATCCGGGCCGCCAGACGTCGGGCCCCGAGCCGGGCGACGACGTCGTGCCGGCAAACAAGAACGTGCTGTGCAGAATACACTCCGAGTGCTACACGGGCGAGACGGCGTGGAGCGCGCGGTGCGACTGCGGCGAGCAGCTCGACGAGGCGGCGCGCCTCATGTCCGAGGAGGGCCACGGCGTCATTGTGTATCTGCGCCAGGAGGGCCGCGGCATCGGCCTTGGCGAGAAGCTGAAGGCGTACAACTTGCAGGACCTCGGTGCCGACACCGTGCAGGCGAACCTCATGTTGCGGCATCCTGCCGACGGGCGCACGTTCGGACTGGCAACCGCGATCCTGCTTGATCTCGGGCTCGACCACATCCGGCTCATGACCAACAACCCGGACAAGATTGTGGCTGTCGAGGGCAAGAACAAGGACATCACTGTGACGGAGCGCGTGCCGATGATTCCGCTGTCGTGGCAGAACAAGGGCGGCTTCCAGAGCAAGGAGGTCGACAAGTACCTGGCAACCAAGATCGAGCGCATGGGGCATCTCCTCAAGCATGGACAATAGGTCCTAAAGCGCAGACGATAGGCCCTAAAGCACGGACAACGGGCTCAAAAGCACGGACAATAGGCCCTAAAGAGCGGACAACGATGCACGGACAGTAGGCTCTCAGGCACGGCCAATAGGCTGCTGTACGGCTGTTTCGGGCGACGGGCCCTCGCTACACATACATACATACACCCAGGCATAATGCTGGCGGCC
Organism: Entelexis potacharoeniae; assembly: GCA_030566975.1. NCBI lineage: Eukaryota > Fungi > Ascomycota > Dipodascomycetes > Dipodascales > Trichomonascaceae > Entelexis > Entelexis potacharoeniae. Next base: position 114,939 of record JAKUBX010000005.1, read on the forward strand.
GCCAGAGGCAGCCTGGCATAAAAGGAGCATATTTGATGAAGGAGGAATGAACGGACTGCCTTTAGCTATAGAGCAGCCTTTAGCTAGAAATAACCTAGTGATACGAGTGCAAGATGCAGCAGACGTAGTATACCGCGCAGCGAATCGCCGATAAATGTAGAGGCGCTGAGCCAAAATGCGCCTCGTGCAGCGCGCACGCCGCGAAAGAAAGTATGTGTGCCCCGGAGCCGAGGGCTGAGGCCTTAGAGAGTGTTGGTTAAAGAGCGTTGCACTCGACACACTCCTCGGGCCACTCGCGCTTCGGCTTCGGCGCGCCGTTGTGGTTGTCGCCGTTGTGGTTATCGCCGGTGTTGTTGTTGCCGTTGTTGTTGTTGCCGTTGTTATTGTTGCCGTGGTTGTTGTTGCCGTGGTTCCCGCTGCCCACGTTGTTGTTGCCGTGGTTGTCGTCGCCGCGGTTGTTGTTTCCCACGTTGTTGCTTCCGTGGTTGTTGTTGCCAATGTTGTCGTTTCCGTAGTTGTTGTTGCCGTCGTTGCCCGTGCCGTGGTTGCCGGTTCCGCGGTTCGGCTTGCCACCCAACGACAGGCTCTCGGACCGCGACGGCTTCTCGGACAGCGGCGCGCCGGCGTTCGCCGCATTGCCCGCGCTCCGGGGCGGAGGGACGTCTTGCGCCTTGTACTCTGGCGGCGCCGTGTCCTGGGCCTCCTTTGCCGCGGGCGGGCTGCTCAATTGCGACTTGCGGTCCGAGTGACCGAGGCTCTTCTCGGGGTCAATGACGTCGCGCACAAGCTGCTTCAGGTCCTTCGAGTCCGGGAACCCGCCGCGCTGCTTGCGGTCCCACAGCAACAGCTCGGGGCTCGCGGCGTTGAGCTGCAAATATACCTGGAACACGCCCGACTCGGCCGGCGCCATAGCCACCTCGCCGAGGTCGCTGCCAAACGTGCTCAGCAGCTCCTGCAGGTACCACGCCGCGCGCAGGTTCCAGCGGCACTTGGTGCAAAATCGGATATCGACTCGAGGATAGTGGATCATGATGACGAAGACCAGCGCAAGGCAGCCTGTATATATGCATGTGGTAGCGTTTTTTTATAGAGTATGAGGCACAGCCAGCATTCAACCGAGTTCAGGAAAGGGCGCGCGCGCGAAACCGCTGCGGCCGGCGCACTGGCGGCAGACGCGGCCCCGCATTGTTTCTCCAAGATCGCCGATGTGGTCCTGCCCCGCTACCCCTACCCGCGGCTCCTGCGACGCGCGTCGCTTGGCGCCACCATTGCACGCGCGATTGTGCGGTTCGCGGGCCAACCGCGCAGTGCAAACACCACTGAAACACTCGCAGCACTGCCGCCAATGCATAAACGAAAAGTTCGGCCGCCGCGCAGGAGCCCCTGCAGGATCAGGCCCCGCTGCCGGGCCGATCTCGCTACTTAGGGGAAGCTCTCCTGCTTACGTTTCTGCCAGCACAATGTTCGCCGCGCGGTTCTGGTCGCCAGGCTATGCCGATGGGCTAGACGCGCTGTTTGTGAAGCTCAAGCAGGGCGTGGTCGAGAACTCGGAGCTGCTCGCGCTCGCGCAGGCGCGCGCCGACGCCGAGGAGGCCCACGGCCTGCGGCTCAAGCAGATCCCGGACCAGCTCGCGCCGCGCAAGTCCGGCTTTGCGCGCGACGACGGCGCCACGCTGCGCAAGGCGTACGAGGGCATTCTCGGCCAGATGGAGGAGGAGGGCGAGCAGCACCTGCACGTCGCGCAATCGATCCGCACGATGGTCGTCACGCCGTTCACCACCTGGGCCGCGCAGCACAAGACGCGCATTGAGAAGTGCCAGACGGAGCTGCGCGCAAACGTGAAGCACTACGATCGTGAGCTTGCCGAGGTCCACCGCGCGCAGCAGCGCTACTTCAACCGGTGCCGCCTCGAGGAGGACGGCGGCGGGGCTGGCGGCGAGGAGGCCGAGGCCGACGAGCCCGCGCAGGACGCCGACGCGTCGGCTGCCGACTCGAGCACCGCGTCGTCGAGCGAAGAGACGAGCGAGGAGCTCGTGCTTGGCGACCACCGGTACTCGGCCGAGGAGAGCCAGGAGCTCATGTCGCGCATGCTGCGCGAGATCCCGCAGACGAGCACGAAGGTCACGATCCTCGGCGTCTACGAGAACACGAGCTCGGGCGCAGACATCACGGCGTGGTTGCAGAAGCACACGGCCGCGGCCGAGCTTGGCGACGCCGAGGCCACGGGCCAGCGCCTGCTGCAGGCCGGGTTCTTCCGCCTCATTGGCCAGGTCGGCTCGCGCTTCGTCAACTCGAGCGTGTTCATGTACCAGTGGCGGCCCAAGGCGTGGCAGTTTGCCGGGCTGAGCTCAGGCACCGCGCAGAGCTCCGCGCAGCAGCTCTACTCCGAGCTCACGAGCCGGTGGACGGCCGGCCGCGCCGACCCGGCCACGCAGAGCATCCGGGAGCTCGACCAGAAGTACCGTAAGGCCGTCGCGATTCTCGACAACACGCGCTGCGAGCTCGAGCAGAGCATGTTCACCATCCTGAACTACCTCGAGACGTGCGAGCGCGAGCGGCTCACGGCGTTCAAGGCCGTCATCCTCGACTTCGCCGCCGCCGTCTCGAACATCGTGCCGGCAATCTCGGCCAGCGTCGACAAGCTGCTGCTGTTCCACGAGACGGCCGACGTCACGCGCGACCTGCGCTTCCTTGTCGAGAGCTACCAGACGGGCCACTACTCGCCGCGCGTCGTGGTGTACGACAACTACTACTCGTCCGTGGACGGCGCCAGCGTGTTTGGCTTCGACCTGGACCTGCGTGCGCGCGGCGACAAGAAGCGCGTGCCCGTGCTCGTGTCGGCGGCGCTCGGCGCCATGGACGACGCATACCCACAGATGGACAACGATGAGGTCCGGCTCGAGGTGTGGCAGGCCCCCATCGCGACGAAGCTGAAGGAGGCGCAGGAGCTGCGCCGCGAGCTGAACGTCGGCGGGCAGAGCTCCGCGCAAGTGCGCGAGATTTTGCGCGGTGTCGAGCCGATGATTGTTGTGCAGGTCCTCAAGCTGTACCTGCTTGAGCTGCCGACGAGCGTCATCAGCGGCCAGTTCTACGACATCCTGCGCGTCATCTACTCGAAGTACAGCGAGGTCGAGGAGTCGCGCGTGCAGGCGCTGCAGAATACGCTGGCCCAGCTGAACATCAGCCACATTGCAACGCTTGACGCGCTGACGGCGCACATCAAGCGGCTGGTCACGATCGCGAACGCGTCGCCGGACGACATCAAACGCCTCGCGCGCGTGCTGGGACCCATGCTGTGCCGCCCCAAGACGCCGAGCGCGCTCTCGCTGGACGACGTGTTCCCGGCGCAGATCGTCACGGACCTGCTTGGCGAGCGCGACCGCATGTTTGCCGAGCTGAAGCGGCAGGCCGTGCTGTCGCCGCAGTCGTCGGTCACGTCGCACGCGTCGCAGCGCTCGCGGCGCGACCCGCGCAGCCGCATCGCCAGCGCGCGCTCACTGCAGGGCAGCCCGAGCCTGAACCAGAGCCCGAGCCGCACGCAGAGCCCGAGCCTCGGCCAGAGCGCGCACTTGCACCAGCAGCCGCACAGCCAGCAGCCGCACTCCCAGGCACAGGCGCGCTCGCTGTCGCAAAACTCGCATTCCCACAGCTCAGATACCCTGGTGCGCGCGTCGCCGCCGTCGGCCGAGCGGCCTGGCACAGACGCCGTATCCGAGCCCTCAAGGGCCTCGTCCGCTGGTACGGACCGGTCCCGCGGGCTCTCGGTCGGCTCGGCGTCGTCCGGCTCGGCGCACGGAGTCGCCCCGGCCGCGGCGTCGTCGCCGCCGACCCAGCCGCGTGCTGCGTCGCCCGACGCAGAGTTCGCAGACGCTCACGAGGGCGCCTAACTGCCTCACTCTTAGGCGGCTAGACTCTTAACCCTGTAGTCAGAAAGCTAGTTGTAACAAGTCATGAACCCCGAGTCAAGTCATAGCGGGCAAGACAAAGGCGAAAACTAGATAGAGAGCCTCGGGCTCTCGAATAATTAAATATATCGGTAAGTGAATGTCAATAAATTAAAGTTAAGCGCCAGCAACGCCGGCAAAGGAGGACTCTTAGAGCGTGTGCTCGACGTCGGTATCCTCCTCGGACTCGGCAACGCGCTGCTGCTGCTGCTCCGCAATCTCTTTCTTGAAGAGCGTCACAGGCTCCATGGGCTTGGCGCCTGCCGGCAGCGGGCGGAACACCTTCTTGCCGCGGAAGACGTACCACATGCCCGGCACGTTTGGTGGAGGCTTGTCCTGGTGCGGGTGGCCCCAGTCCACGTACGGCTCGGCCGCTTTTTGATGTGTTCTGGCGTCGTGTGCGCCGGGCGCCGCGTCCCGTTGTGCTGCCCGTATTGGCCGCACGGCGCTTTGTATTGGCTCTTTTATTGGCCTCTGTATTGGTTCTGGGCGCCGCGGCTCTGTCGGTTCCGGCCCAGACTCCTCGGCGGATTCCTCCGACTCGTTCTCCTCGCTCAGGTCGAAGCCCGCGTCGTCTGTCTCGGCCTCGGTCTCGGCCTCCTCGTGCTCGGCGTCGTCCTCCTCCACAAGACTGAGCTCGGGCTCCTTGAAGAGCAGCTGCTGCCGCGGCGTCACAACAACCTTGCGCTTGTGCGGGGTCTGGCGCGGCGTCGCGAGCTCCGCAGCCGACCGTTTTCTTCGATGCGGAGTGCGCGTGCGCGCGTGCTTGCGCTCGGCCCCGGGCAGGTCCTCAAACGTGCCAAAGCGCGGCGTCGCAGGCGTCGCAGGCACGCCCCGCGAGCTGTGCGAACTAGGCGGCGTGCTGGGCTCCATTCCACGACGTCCTAGATTGGGTTTCCGTCCGTGGTGACCGGCTGGAGATGGCTGGATCCGACGCGTCCGCTACCTAGTCAAGTGACATAAGTGGCTGGCTCCCACACTGGGCTCCCCTTACTTAAGGGGTTGGGTTGGGTTGGGACGCGTCCCGATGGGGAGCGTAATTGCGTATCGCATGATTCGCATCCGCCCGTACTGAACACTTTATCTATAGCCGATACTATTAATATGTTGCATGGTTGCTCTAAAACGGGCTCAGCGTATGCTCGTGCGCCGTCTTCGTATGCCTCGGTGTGCATAAAACGCGTTTTGCGGACCCGCTCCCGCTTTCGGCTATGCGGCTTGTACCGCGCTTTAAATAAGTAAAACATTTTAATTCATGGAATGGGTTTGTTCTTGGGAAGGCTGCGCGTCTCCGGCTACGTGTTTCCGCTCGTCCGCCGCTAGGGCCACGCATCACTAAGAGTTAGCTCCTCACCCCTCCACACTATGGCGGGCCAGGAACAAGCCTTGGGACGGCGCGTAACATACGTCGTGAGCAAGGACGGCACGACGGACCCGACCGACCACTTGAAGGCCGTTAATAAGGACACGGTCGCTGTGAAAGAGCTCCCGGCAAGCAAGCATGTCCGCATCCGGCTGCCTTTGGACACAGACTCCGAGCTGGACGTTGTGTCTCTACAGTGGGCGCGCACGCGTCTGCTAGACCTCCCATTTGATCCGCCGGCGGAGCTGAACACGCACATCGACGCAAGCCTTGCCGCAAGCGCATCCGCCGTCCAGGAATGGGCGGCAAAGCTCGGGCTCACTCTTGGCGCGCCCATTGAGGCCGACAGCTGGCTCTCTTGGTACAGTGGCAGCGCGCCAGACGTATTACTTGCAGGATACGCTGAGCTTGAGGGTGCAGATGCCGTCCGCATCTCGACAAATCCGAGCACAAACGAGGTCCTTGCCGAGGCGTGGTTCGCGCCTGCGTCGTGGACAGAGACCATACAAACGCCGGCCGAGGTTGGTGTGTTCACCGCGCAGAGCTCTACGGGGGGAATGCGGCTCCACGGCCGCGTGCGCAAGCTCGGGGTCGACCAGATCAGCGGCCCAATGCTGTTGCATTGGTACCCGCGGCACCGCGCAGCTCCGGGGCATGCTGCTGCCAGATTCGTCGAGCCGTATGGCCTGCACCCTACTCTGGAGCTGCAGATTGATGCCGTGCAACCGCTGCCTGTGTGCCGGCTATACGCGAAGCTGGATCTTCCTCCCGAGGTGTTCATAGACCAGTACCAGCTCGACGATCTGCCGCGCTACGACCCGCCTAGCGAACTAGTTGGAGTGTGGGGCGAGACCGATCTCGAGCTCCCCGTGTGGGCCGTCGATAAGGGCTCGGTTGGCCTGTTCTTGCTCAGCACGCCTGCTACACATCAGATTCCTCTGCATTTCCGCTACGCGCAGCCAAACGCTTCGCTCGAGCTTCGTGGCACGCTTCCCGAGCCATCGCTCTACTGGGCCTGTCGCGACGACGGAATGCCTACGCGCAGGAATCTCGAGGACCGCGAATCAATTGGCGTCGCGTCCGCATACCCACTCGAGGACACCGCGTTCTACGTCATAGACTCGAACTCCGTGGATTACAGGCTACCTGCAATTGCACCGCAGCACGCCCGAACTGCAGAGCTCTCCACCCTTGTGGTAGTAGCCTTAGGCTTCCTTGCAATAATGATTGCTGTTTTGCGCAACCACCGAGGGCCGAAAATGAAGAAGGAGTAGGACTGCGCAGCACTTCAGCAATATAAAAAGTGCGTCTGTGTCTCCGACCAGAATAATGATTTCCATGTCTAAAGATCTGACAGAACTCGCGCCGTTGGCTGCGAATGACTTCACCGCGCCACATTACGCCCGCGGAGACAACAATTGCGGATCAACGTTCCTGAGGACTTGAGCCCAGTCTCTCAAACGTGCCGCGACTCGTAATCTGCCCTGATATTGAGTTGCTCAGTATAATAAAAATTAGATCTCGTAGCTACAAATATAAATAGTCTATGCCATCAATACTGGTGTCCGCGATTTTTTTCAAACGTTCGCGTATAACTCTTGAAGCCTGGATCCCTCTCATCTCGGCCTAATTGAGGGTGCGCGGGTTAGGTCTTCTTCACCACGTCGATGGACGCTAACGAGAAGCCGCGGATGCTGCCGAAGCACCGCGCGCGCACCGACACGATTCGAATCACGCCGGTGCGGCGAACCACCATCACACCCGATGCGTGGGGGTTTCACAGCGTTCCGGGCATGCTCAGTGACTTCCAGAGGCACACGTCACAGCGCGTCCCGTCTCAACGCGTTTCTGCGGCGACAGACAGTCCCATGTCGCTTGGTGACCGGCTATCCACGATGCTTGCATTCGGCGCACTCCCCACGGCCATTACGGCCATCCACTTTGCCTCGGCTTCTGCTAGCTCTCTTAGGCCAGCTTTAGGATCAAGCCTCTTCACGCTAGGCGCCATTCTCGGCGTGGCCGCAGTATGCTCACAGCAACACTTGCCGCAGACGATAATAGGCTGCGCGTGTCTTGTGTTGGCAGCAATAGTGTGTGGCCCTGTTTGCACACCCCTTGTTGCTGCACTCACGGTGCTGCCGCTGCCCCGACCAAGAGAGTGGCAATATTGGCAGTGGGGATGGTCTGTCATGGTCACAATACTCATGACCTATCTTGCAGGCACTGCTGTGGCACCCGTGCCGATTTTTGGGCTGATTTGGTCACAGATATACAGCGTACCCTCGGTGCAGCGTAAGCGCACACACAACGAGGCCTTGGCCATTGGTGGACTCGCGTTGGCCTGCTGTGGCACGGGAATCGTAGCTCTTAGCCCGCCACTTGTTTCATTGCTGGCGGGCTTGGTGGCTGCTGGATCAAGCGCCGTGTATTTCCTTGTAGGTGAGTCTACAGTCCCGTCACGCTATGACTCGCTGGTTTGTGGGGTTATGAGCGTGGTTGTCGATAGTATACTCAGGTCGTCGATTGATGTCGTAGCCATCCTACAGCTCCTTGTGCTGGCCCCCACCGTTTGGGGAGACCGGGCAGTGGACTCGTCTGCCACGCCTGTGACGTCTTCGGCGTCAGTCCTGGACTCGATTCTTGCGCACGATGATACGCGAGGCATTTTCTACTTCTTTCTGCTGAACTTCGGGTTCATGCTGGTCCAGCTTCTGTACTCGATGCTATCGCACTCCCTAGGACTTCTCAGCGACAGTATTCACATGTTTTTCGACTGTCTTGCTCTACTTGTTGGACTTGTCGCCAGCATTCTGGCGAAGTTTCCACCTTCGTCGCGGTTTCCTTACGGCCTCGCCATGGTGGAGACGGTGTCTGGCTTCGCGAACGGGTGCTTGCTCTTGGCTATCTCGGTTGGAGTACTTTTTGAGGCTTTCGAGCGCATATCGAACCCGGTTCAACTAGAAAAGATGACCGAGCTCATAGCCGTTAGTATTCTTGGGCTGCTTGTCAACCTCGTGGGTATTTTTGCCTTCAACCACGGCCATGCCCACGGACACTCGCACGGCCATTCACATTCACATGGAAGCGACCACAGTTCTGTGCTTCCAGTGAAAGATGCGGACTGCCACAAGGATCATGGCCACGGTGAACACTCGCATACCCATGGCTCTACACCATCGCCGTCGCACTCGCATTCGCACGCGGATGCAGCGTCGCCTGCATCTTCCCCGCCGAACTCTCATTCTCACTCTCACTCGCATTCCCACTCAGACTCCCACAGTCATAGCAGTGATAACCTGGAGGGTATTTTCTTGCACATTGTTGCCGATACCCTCGGTTCAGTGGGAGTGATCATCTCGACTGTGCTCACATATATCTTCGGATGGTCTGGCTTTGATGCGATTGCCTCCATTATCATTTCGGTACTGATTTTTGCGTCGGCAGTACCGCTTGTCAAAAGTTCGGCTAAGTCGCTCTTGCTCAGCCTGAGCGATACGGACGAGTATGCTTTAAGAGGGGTGCTGAATGACATATATATGGCGCCTGGAGTTGTGTCATATACAGTGCCGAAATTCTGGAATGACGGCCATGGGATTCGCGGCACCATTCATGTGCAGTACGCATCGAGTTCGACCGCGAATGCAGTGCGCGACCGCGTGCGAGCAGCATTAACTAAAGGTGGCATTGAGAACTTCGTAATCCAGATGGAGGAGGAGGGCGCCCCATGCTGGTGCCAGCAAGAAAATTCTGTCCCAAGCTGAGCTTTAACGATGCACCAAGCATGGCTGAGCATGGCTAAACGCGCGTAGTTCGTGTGGTACCCACCTAGCCCTGGTGCGCTTACTTAATTTTTTTCCAGTGACCGCCACTTCCACTACTCAGGGCCAAAGCGATCAGACCTGCCTCGCTCTGCACAACGATGTCCAGGGTAGGCGTGCTTGTGATGGGCCCTGCCGGCGCCGGCAAGTCGACGTTCTGTAATTCCCTAATCAGGCAAATCACGCAGATGGGCCGCCGCGCCCACATTGTGAACTTGGACCCTGCGGCAAACCCCAAAGATTATGAGTTCACTGTGGACATCAAGGATCTGATCTCGCTTGAGGACACCATGGAGGAGCTCGATCTTGGTCCCAATGGCGGGCTCATGTACTGCTTTGAGTTTCTTCTGGCAAACTTGGACTGGCTAGATGAGGAGATTGGTGACTACGACGAAGAGTACCTTATCTTCGACTGCCCCGGACAAATTGAGCTCTACAGCCATTTCCCGGTAGTACCACAAATTGTAAAACATTTGAAGGATAACCTTCAATTCCACCTGTGCGCCTGTTACCTGCTTGAAGCGTCGTTTGTGCTCGACCGCTCCAAGTTCTTTTCGGGCGTGCTGTCGGCCATGTCGGCCATGCTGCTTCTGGAGACTCCGCACCTGAACATTATGAGCAAGATAGATATGCTCAAGGACGTGCCGCGACGCGATCTGAAACGGTACCTGAATCCAGACCCGTTGTTGATGGCCGACACAGCAGCCGAGACATCCGAGCTGAACCCAAAGTACGCCGACCTGAGCCAGTCCATAGCGCGACTCACCGAGGAGTTTGGCATGGTTCAGTTCCTACCCCTTCATGCTCAGAACAGCGATTCAGTCGAGACAATTCTCAGCTATATAGACGACGTGACGCAGTGGCAGGAGTCTCAGGAGCCAAAAGAGCCTGCTGAAGACGTGGAGCTCGAGGAGCCGGACTTCTAATGAGCTCTGCGTGTTAAGAGTACGCTCAAGTATCCCACTCTATGTATAAACACTTTATGCATCCAATGCCGCACTTGCTCGCTGTTGGAAAAGCCAAACACTTCTCCTAACGGAGCATAGTACACTCAGTAGTTACCCAATGCTGATGTACAATGCTGATGTGACGAACGCCCCACACTTCCTCTATAATGTATACGGCAAGAAAATAGCCCGCAAGCTTTTTTCTATTTTGCAGATTTAACATTTATGCCTCCGTATTTTTATTGTAGCCATTCCAGTCCGTTTCCTGACGCCCTCGAGGGATCATCATATTTATCTACAGTTCCGTCCGTTCGCACCTGACTAAACTTTTCATGGTCGAGATCGGGGAAGTTCAGACGACCGGCGTGAGCAGCACAGCGCTGGCTCGCGACCGCGCCGCGGCACACACGCACATTCGCGGGCTTGGCCTCGACGACGATGGCGTTGCTCGGCCCATTGATGGCGGCTTTGTCGGCCAGGAGGCCGCGCGCGAGGCGTGCGGCGTTGTTGTGGACATGATCAAGGCCAAGAAGCTCAGCGGCAAGGCCATGCTTCTAGCCGGCGGGCCCGGCACTGGTAAAACAGCATTGGCGCTGGCTGTGTCGCAGGAGCTCGGCCCCAAGGTCCCGTTCTGCCCGATTGTGGGCAGCGAGCTCTACAGCGCCGAAGTCAAGAAGACCGAGGCGCTCATGGAGAACTTCCGACGGGCGATTGGCATCCGCATCAAGGAGACGAAGGAAGTTTACGAGGGCGAGGTGACCGAGCTCACGCCCGAGGAGGCCGAGAACCCGCTTGGCGGCTACGGCAAGTCTGTGAGCCACGTCCTTGTTGGTCTGAAGACCGCCAAGGGAACCAAGACGCTGCGGCTGGACCCTTCGATTTACGAGAGCATTCAGAAGGAGAAGGTTGCCATTGGCGACGTCGTATATATCGAGGCGAACACAGGCGCGATCAAGCGCGTGGGCCGCAGCGATGTCTACGCGACGGAGTTCGACCTCGAGGCGGAGGAGTACGTGCCGCTGCCGAAGGGAGAGGTCCACAAAAAGAAGGAGATTGTGCAGGACGTGACGCTGCATGACCTCGACATGGCGAACGCGCGGCCGCAGGGTGGCCAGGACATCATGTCGATGATGGGCCAGCTCATGAAGCCGCGCAAGACGGAGATCACCGACAAGCTGCGCACAGAGATCAACAAGGTTGTGCAGCGCTACATTGACCAGGGCGTGGCCGAGCTGATTCCTGGCGTGCTGTTCATCGACGAGGTACACATGCTTGATCTCGAGTGCTTCACGTACCTCAACCGCGCCCTCGAGTCCCAGATTGCGCCGGTGGTGATCCTCGCTACGAACCGCGGCCGTGCAATCGTGAAGGGCACGGACGACATTGTTGCGCCGCACGGCATTCCGCCCGACCTCATCGACCGCCTGCTTATTGTGCGCACGCTGCCCTACACGCTTGAAGAGACGCGGGCAATCATCGAGCGCCGGTCGAGGGTCGAGGAGTCGCCGCTCAGTGCCGAGGCCCTGGACCTGCTCGCCACGACAGCCGAGCAGACGTCCATGCGCTACTCGCTGCAGCTGCTGGCTCCGGCGTTTGTGCTCACAGAGATGCGCAAGGCGACGGAGATCGACGTCGACGCGGTCGAGGAGGCGAAGCTGCTGTTCCTGGACGCGCGCCGCTCGACGCGCATCCTCGAGCAGGACTCACGCTTCCTTGTGTAGAATTGTTCTCTTACCTATATAAAATTATTCTCTTTTTTCTCACCGCTGTAGACCTCTTCGTGCACTGCTTCAGACTTGCGGCATGGCCGCGCCGTCGCCGCGCGGATCGCTGCCCGCGTGCAGCGCGTGTCTTCCCTGCTGCGTGTCGCGCTGGATCACCTGTCCGCGGCCAAACAGCGAGCGCTGCGCGCCGTAGATAAACTGCACCGCATGGCCCATGGCCTCGAGCTGCTTGCCCACCTCGGGGTCGATACCCTCCTCGAGGTTCAGCACGACGCCGTGCTTCTCGTGCGGCGTGGGCATGCCGCCCTTCGCGTCCGTGGCCGGCGTCAGGCACAGGCGTGGCGCATCGAGCGACGACTGCGGGTCGAAGCCGAATCTCAGCAAGTTGAGCGCGACCTGGACGTGGCCCTGCGGCTGCATGAAGCCGCCCATCACGCCGTACGCAGCAAGAAGGTCGCCCTTCGTCGTGAGCATGGCCGGAATGATCGTATGGTACGAGCGCTTGCCCGGGCCGAGCACGTTGTGCGATGCCGGGTTCAGCGAGAAGTTGCAGCCGCGGTTGTGCAGTGCAAAGCCCAGGCCCTTGGGCACAATGCCCGAGCCGAAGCCATGGTACAGGCTCGAGATCATCGAGCACGCGTTGCCCTGCGAGTCGACGACCGTGTAGTACGAGGTGTCGGAGCGCGCCTCCTCGGGAATGACGTTTTTCTTCTCGTATCCCTTGTTTGCCTGTTTGGGGTCAAACAGCTTGGCCAGCTGCGCGGCAAATGCCTCGCTGAGCATGTGCGGAGGCAGCGCGCGCTGCTCCGGATCGGCAACCCAGTGCTCGGCCTCCTGGAACGCGTACTTAAGCGCCTCGGCCACCTTGTGGATGTGCGCCGCCGAGTTGTGCGGCACGCTGGCGAGCTCTGGGTACAGCAGCTCGATCTGCTTGATGATGTTCAGCGTCAGCAGAGCAACGATGCCGTTGTTGTTGGGCGGTAGCTCCCACAGGTCCGCCTCGGTCCCGGGCACCTGCACATGCACGGGTTCGACCGGCAGCGACGTGTGCTTGCGCAGGTCCTCATGGTCGAGCACGCCGCCGCGCGCTTGGACGGCATCAACAATGGCGTCGGCGGTGGGGCCCGCGTAGAAGCCGTTCTTGCCGCGCTCGGCAATGCGCTCGTACGTGCGCGCGAGGTCCTCGTTCACAAAGATCTCGCCCTCATAGGGCGCGCGCTCGCCATTAACCAACAGCGACGTGCCCTTCAGCTTCGGCTCGGCCGCCTTCCAGATGCGAGCGCTGATTTTCGACACGGGGAACCCGTTGCGGGCGAGGTCGATCGCCGGCGCCAGAATCTCCGCCAGCGAGAAGTGCCCGTCGCCCCACGTCTCGACGATGTCTACCCACGCTGCGGCAGCGCCGGGCACGTTCACGCTGAACGCGCTGTCGTAAGGCAGAAAGTGTCTGTCGCCAACGGCGTTGCGTACCTTCGCGAGGTCGATGTTGCAGCTCGACTTGCCGCTGCCATTGAGGCCCTCGACGGTGCGCGCGGCCTGGTTGAAATAGAGGCAGAACGCGTCGCCGAGCGACGTCATGCCGGGCTCGACGACGCCGAGCGCGGCGCTGCACCCGACGGCGGCCTCGGCAGCGTTGCAGCCCTTCTCAAGCAGCTTCACGGCCACGGCGGCCGCCAATGGCTGCGTGGACGCAGCCATGCCTTTCGTGGAATGCACAACAGAGCGCCGACTTGGAAATTCCATGCTTGGTAGCGGCTAATTAATGCGGGGGAGTGACGGAGCGGCTGGGATAAGCAGCTGCTTAGATCGTACTTGGCACCGACGTGAACCCTTATCACCGCATACTGGCCCGCCCTGATCTGCCTTTTCTGCTAGCGTTGATTAGCCAGCATCAATGAGCTCAGTTAGGTTAGCCAAGGCTATTTAGCCAACATAGATTAATCTAAAGTAGCGAGTACGGGAGACAGAGATTCAATCCTATAGTCTATTAGTTGGCGTGTACCGGTGGGGCGTGTCGATGCATTGGCCCGGCGGCTGCGGTTGCCGAGTGCTCTAGCGTCCGGCCCGGGCCGCACGACTGCACTACAGCTGCGCTTTGCATTAGCCATTCCTTTTTGAGTCCAGTTAAAACTGCGCGCCAAGCTCGGCGCACTCCTCGAGGAATACATGCGGGCTCGGGATATCCGTTGCGCCGTACAGCACGCGGTCGCCGAACTCGTCCACGACGTTCGCGTACTCCGCGTAGTTCCCGCCGCCGACCATGAACACAATGGCCTGGTCGTACGCCGTGCGCTTGGGCGGCGGCCGCGTGAGCGAGCCGCGCGAGTCCCGCGGGTCGAAGTAGAGAAAGTCCTCGGTCACGCCGGCGCCACTGCTGCCGCCGCTGGTGCTGCCCTGCGGATCAAGCAGCTGCTGTGTGATCTTCGTGACGGGCAGGTCCTTGCTGGCCGGCAGGAAGTTGCGCAGGCCCGTGATGATATTGCCGAAGCCCTCGGTCAACGAGCCCTGGTTCAGACGTTCGGTCAGTTTGCCCGTGAACCGCGAAAACAGGTCCGGCGACGTGACGGGCTGCGACGACGCCGATCCGCTCGCGGCCATGCTCATGCGCGCAATCTCCTTCGTGCGCTTTATGTATTTGAGTGCGCGCAGATCCGCGCCCTCTTCGCCTCCAAGCTTCTGCAGCGCGCTCTCCAGCATCTCTTGGTCGCTGGCGCTCAGCTTCTTGCCTGTGGGGCCGAACGCCGTGATGTAGTACACAAGGTAGAGCCGGAGCTTGTCCTCTGTCGTGCCCATTGCCGGGTCCTGCAGAATGTCCAGAATGCTCTTTGGTGTCTGCCGGCTCGCGGTCTCCTCAGCCTCGAAGAACTGCGCAAGCTGGCGGTCCTTGATGGCGTAAAGCACAACCGTCGCGATGTTGGTATGCATGTCGATGATTTGCTTGCGCGCAGTGAGCTCGGGGAGCGCAGTGAGCGCGTTCTTCAGCGACGTCGTCGTGTGCTCCGGGTCCACGCCAGCAATGTCGTCCTGGCCGGTTAGCCGCTTCGCGTCGGTTTTGTATTTGGTCAGGGCCTGCTCCAAGTTCTCGGCCATGACCGGGAACGGCAGGCGCTGGTTCGTCTCCCAAAACGTGTCCGACGGATCAAGGTCATACACAGTGCCGTCGGGCGTCTTGATGGCGTTGCGCTTGAACGTGCAGGTGTCGTTGATGATGCTCTGATACGTCCACGAATGCGAGAACATCGACACGAGGTCGATGTTGCGGTCCACGAGCGTCAGCACGACGCGCTTATCGTCCATGCTCTGTGGCAGCTCGCCGCGCTTATTCACAACGTAGCTGCGCAGCCGCTCGTCAAGCACCTGCGCGACCATCTCGGCAGCGTTGCCGCGCGATGCGCGGATAACTGGAATGACGCCGAGCGTTAGAAGCATGCAAAACAGCCCATCCGCAGTCTTGTTGACAAGCGCAGTGATCTCTGACTCGCTGGTGCGCGGGTCCGACAGCGTGCGGTATGTATTCGGCAGCTCCAGGCTGAACACGTTGGGCTCGAGCACCATGAACTGCAGGTACTGCTCGTAGACCTGGTTGATTCGCGCCGACGAGTGCAGCGTCTTGGCCGCGAGATCCTCGAGTAGGCTGCGGCTGAGCGGCCGCGTGAAGTTAAGGCTCCACGACGCGTAGAGGCCCGCTGCCACGTCGCGGCCTATGATCTCGATGTTCTCCGCCGTCGGCTCAACAAAGTACACGGCAGGCACATCCGGAATCTGGTGTCGCTGCGAGTTGAGCAGCATGTGCAGCGTAACGCCGTTCTTGAACAGGTCGCTCATGCGCAGCACGCTCGACACAATGTCGCGCCCCGTCGTGTCGAACACAAGCACCTTCCAGGCGACGGCATTGCCCGCGTCCTCTTGCGGGTCCTGATTAAAGTGGAGCATCCGCTCGAGCGCGGCGACCTGCGCCGCTCGCAACGATTCGTTGGCCATATCAGAAGCGCTGTCTCCACACGTCCGAACCAGGTGTTCGCAGCGCCTGTCTGCCAGTTTACGTGTTCTGTCACGTGAACACTGCGTGACCCCAGCGACCGTCGTCGCCAGAGCATGATCTACGCGAGGTGCGGCGTTCAATTTTGTGGCACGCAGTCGCTGCGTCGCGGCAGCTGGCCCTTTGGTTTTGTTGAGAGGCACTAATTCGGACTCCAGCCGTGTATGCAGCCGCCGTGCTGGGCCGTGCATGCCCCTGTGCATCGCTAACTTCTGACTTGCGTCAGCGCGTCTGCTCAAAGAGCGACGCGCGACGCATTCGGGCGAGACAAGCCAGTTCCTAGTGCGGTAATAATGCTTTCCAATCTGTGCCAAACGCGGGCGTTGCGGCGCCTATGCACGCTGTTTAAACGACGATCACGTTATCGCCCGCTGAAAAATTGGTCATGCATATCATGCAGGTCCGCCTGCCGTATATATATGGGACAGATCTGACCTCGATCTATTTCGCCACACACATTATAGATCGAAGTGCTGCTACGGGTGCCCGAACTAGAGGCTGAGATCATACCGTTAGAACTCGAACAAGACAATACTTGCGTGAGAAATGCAGCAAACTGACCTTTCTATTGAGAAGGTGCCCATCGAGGATGCCGACTCGGCCCAGACCTCGTCGAACGCCTCTAGCGTCAACGAGGAGTCCGAGTTCGGTACAAAAATCGACCCGTCGATTCCGGACGGCGGAGTCATGGCCTGGCTCCAGGTACTCGGTGCCTGGACCGCCATCGTGATGACGTTCGGCTTCTCGAGCGGCACGTCCGTGCTCATGTCGTGGCTCGAGAAGAACTATCTCGCGGATTACTCGCCGTCCCGCATTGGCTGGATGTTTTCGGTCCAGCTATTCCTCATGTACTTTGGCGGCATTGAAGTCGGCCCCATCTTTGATGCTTATGGTGCTCGTGTGCTGATCATTCCGGGTTGCATTGGTTTCACGGCGGCCATCTTCATTCTGTCAGCCTGCAAGCGCTACTACGAGTTTGTATTGTGCTACTCCATTCTCGGCGGCTTGTCGAGCGCGCTTATTTTCAACCCCTGTGTCACGGTTCTTACCCATTGGTTTTCGAAAAGGCGCGGCTTTGCCATCGGCATTGCTGCCTCTGGCAGTGGCATTGGCGGAATCATCTTTTCCCAGATGTCCAACCGGTTGCTGACCCAGGTTGGCTACGGCTGGACCGTGCGCGCTATGGCCTTTGTTGTGCTTGCCTGTGCAGCGACCAGCGTTCTGACCTTGCGTTCGCGGCACAAGGCGAAGTCGATCAATTGGCAAGATGCGAAGCCGGACTTGCGAGCGCTGCTCGAGCTTCCGTTCGTGTTTTGTGTCATTGGCCTGTTTCTTGTCGAGTGGGGTATTTTCGTGCCCATGCAGTTCATCGTCAGTTACGCAGTGGACCGCGGGTTCACGCGCACGTTTGGCACTGATCTTGTCGCGTACTTGAGCACTGCTTCGGTAGTGACCCGCGTCTGTGTTGGTTTTTTGTCGGACAGGCTTGGTAGCTTCAACATGATGAGTGTTTCAGCGTTCATGGCCGGCCTCATGTGCTTGACGGTGTGGCTAACTGTGGGTGATACGAAAGGCGGGCTTGTTACGTTCTGTGTCATCTTTGGTATTTTTTCGGGTGCCGTGGTCTCACTCACGCTCATTTGTGTGCCGCAGCTTGCCCACGTCAAGAACGCCGGCCGTCGCTATGGAACTGCGTATATGATTGCCAGTTTTGCTGTTCTTACAGGAATTCCTATTGCCGGAGCTCTTACAGCGCACCATTACATTGGCGTTGTGATCTTCTCTGGCGTGGTGTATCTGGCGGGCGCCGTGAGCTTCTTGTTGAGCCGCTACTTTGCCGTGCGTTGGCAACCAATTTACTAAACATAGAAGTTACACATTTGTAGAGAGAAGCCTTTAGCGCAATCAATGACACGGCGAATATCACTTGTTGCGTCCCTGTCATATCCACCATCCTTGATATGCCACTAAAACACGGCTCATACCTAGTCCGCGAGCCTTCTGCACTGAGTAGACAGATCGTGAACGTACGTGATTTCAAATGAATATATATAGAGTGTTGATAAATTAAATGCGAGTTTTCTCTGTGAATATTTACTTACACGGCACCACACTAAGCAGCGTGCCAAATAAAATATGATGAGTCTCAGCTCCTCGCCCGATGATGAACAAGCCGTAGCTAAAGTTCAAGCTTAATCACCACGAATATTCGCCGTTTGGTTCCTTAAGCTATTAATACCTCCACCTGCTGAGTGCAATAAGATCGCCTGCTGGATCAAAGTTAGAGCTTGCTAATCATTAGCCACAACGGAAGTCGAAGCCTTGATCGATGAGCTCCGTCCAATCTACATGGCGAGTGCCACACTGATCCAGCCGCCAAACATGCAGCAGTAGGTTTTTTACGCGCCCTACGCTGCGCGTGTGGATAATCAAGAACAGTCGGTCAAAATGTTGCAAGATATGCTGGCGCATCAATGCGTTCGAGGAGTTAACTCCAAGAATAAACAGAGGAAACACAAGCATGCCGGCGACATTTGAGTCTATTAGATCTTCTATAGTACGGAGCAAGCGCCGCGCGAGCACCTGGATTGGCGTCGCGGCCGCGTTCATGCAAAGCGCACTTTGATAGAGATGTAGAACTGCGACGAGCTTAAACGCATCGAACTGTCGTATTTGCAGTCGCTGCTCCGCCGCTGACAAGTGAGCAATTTTGTCTACAACTGGTTGCTGAGCCCATGCCTGCTCCTCAATGGCGTGCGCAGAGTTATACAACTCCTCGAGATTATCACCCGAGGCGTGCGCTGCGCGCATCTGCCTCGACAGCTCATTAACTTGTTCGATCATGAGCAGCAAGGGCTCGCAACATGAGCAGAGCGACTCAGAGAGCGTTGGTGACGGCGGGCGGCGAAATATAAACTCGAAGTCTTTGGCGCTGAGGAGCTTCGGCGTTGTGCTTGACGTGACCGACAAGATGTCAAGATAAGCAAAATGCAGCAAAAGCCAGCGCGATGTCTCGGTCTCCATGAAGCTGGAGACGCCACCGTGCCGTTTGAGCAGGCCCGAAGCCCACTTGAGATACGCCGGCCAGCTCTCCGCCTGGCCGGAGGAGATTTTCGCCGAGGTGAGCACAAGCAGGGCCACTAGTAGTTCTTCTTTTGAGACCGATGTATTTCGCTCGAGCTGTTCAGAGGCTAAGTGAAAGTACTTTTGAGCGACGCTCTTGCTGCCCCGGTGCCAAGCCGTCCAAGACAATAACCCAAATAGGTTTGTGCGCGAACGCAGCGAGAAGAGCAGCGCAACAGACCTGAAGCATTTTAAGGGCGAGACGCTGCGGATGTGCGCCTGCTGCGAGTGGAAGTACTGGAGTAAGTCTAAGGCAGTAGCGTCGAGATCTGGATACGCGTCGTGAAACTCTTCGCACGTTGGCGGTTCAAGGTCGTCGAGAACGACGGGATTGCGCGGCGAAAATAAAGGGTCGAGATGTATAGGGAGGTTCGTGCTTAACATAGATGCGAACTGCGTCGGCGACGTTGGCGACAGCAGGCTCAGCGCCGGCGACAAGGCCATTTCTGCATCTGTAATGAACTCATCCTTCACCACGTCGGTATTCTTAGGAGCAGGCGCCGCCGCTTGCTGGAGATATTGTCCTACAAAGTCCTTGCGCTCCCCGACCTGCTCCAGCGAGGGCGGTGAGGGAATTTCTGGCCCCGGCATCTGAGGGAAGACAAAGTGTTGTCCCTGATGGAGCGCGTCCATGTTGAGCTGCAGGTCCGGCGGCACGTTTGGCAGGTTATTTACGTGTGCCATGTACGTTGCTGGATCAGCAGGGTTCGCCACCAGATCGGCAGGATATGTAGAGGCATATATTGCCGGCGGCTGCGGGCCCAACGTGGGGCTAAGCATCTCGTGAGGTACCTGCTGCTCGCTCGCAGCAGCGTCGCAGGGTGGCTGCGGGAGCACTGGCTTGCTCTCCTCGCCGCGCAGCTGCGGTCGCTTGCGGCTCTTGCGCTCCGTCTCGTCGAGATCCGGGTAGACGCACTTAAGCGAGAGGCGCTGGCACGTCTTGCAGTGGGGCTTTAGCTCGTCGCAACGCTTCTTGCGCTTGCGGCAGGTGAGACACCCTGTGCGCGAGCGTCGGTGCTTCGCGCTCACATCCGGGGCCGGGTCCTTGGATAGCGGCGTGTTGGCGGCGAGCTTCGAGTGTAGATCGCCGCGGCCATCGGCGTAAGGCACGACGAATGCATTTAACGCCGCAGCGCCGCCGACTGGCGGCGTATGATAAAGCTCGACTCCGTCTCGGGCAGTCACTTTGGTACTTTATGTGCAAACAGTACGAAACCCCCCCAATATTATACCCAGTGAGTAGCACCAGCGCTCGGTGCATTAAACACTTGGTTCTAGGTAGCCCGTCAGTGACTTAGATGAGTGCGTCTTCTCCCTCAAGAATCATTCGTAACCCCCCACATCTAATGAACCCTTAATTCATGCACCCCTAGGCAGAAGATATGGGTACGGGTCTCTTCTGTTGCCAGTGGCTAAGGGTTATGCTGCATATATGCGAATTCCGGATGACGTACGGGTTACGCCGCTGCTCAATAAAGTGTCGATAAGCGCCACAGTACATTAAAGTGCCAAATGTGCCTTCTCCGTGCATCGCAAGGACCGTTGATGCCCAGCTAAGATCGACGGCGGCCCGCTGGATATCTCTTTGCTGAGTCGGGCTCTAAGCATGTGATCTGGTATGCGGATTACTACTCTAGCCGGATTTCCTCGCGTAATGGGGCGTTATCTGCATACCCTATATTTAGCAAACTGCATGCAGCAGTCACCTGAGTGAGGAGGTGCATTTGCCTGGCGTTTTGCTCGTAATCATTGTTTTTTCGCAGGGGTGGCATGCCAAAACGCCGGCTGTCCTTGTTTCGCAGCACTGAATAACCAAGCGCTGTACTTCCCTTTCTCCAAGTGGCGCAAATCGCTGCATGCAGCCGCCTCGGCCTTCGATTTTCCAGCTGTACGCCATCGGCAAAAAGCGCTGCTCATGTAAGCCATATGCACGCTATATGATCTTAGCTACCATAGAGCTCATCGTGATAATCGCTCGCCCGCCCCTGAGTGACGCGGATCGACGGTCATGCACCGCAGCGTACTTGTTTTAGGCACCGCGTGGTCGGGGGTTCTGGTGTCACACGTCACCTCTTGTGCTACATAATTTAGGCTACTAAAACCACATGATAGGCTAAACCGCCCCATAGCTCGCTAACGCGATGATCTTCTGTGCGCGAGTTTTCCGGCCCGATGAGCACATTTTGTGTGTACGCAGACCGCTTGCGCATCGTTAGCCGTTTACAAGCAAGCGCGACGGTGCTGCACGTGTGATGTGCTTGCAGCCGCGGTAGCGTTACATATGCTGCTTTTTATGCGTGTTTCTGGTGTCGCGCAAAACTTCGCCCGAGTGGGCCCAAACAACACTGAACACAGCCTTTTTGCCCCACTTCAAGCCTGAGTGTGCTGAAGTTGGTGCTATCAAGAGCGAGTGCGTCACTGAGACAGAGGCGAGCCCGCATTATAAATTCCGGAATATAGAGTCCTGGCCGAGTAATTGAGAATCCTCTCGATTTTTTTTATCTGCGCGCAGGACTCTAGCTCATTCTGAACTACGCTACACACCGTGTCCCCCGCGTGCGCTTCTCCCACGTCGCGAACACCGCCGAAGGTGTGATAGGGCAAGGGCATAGCCATGGCGTGACAGGGACAATCGCTACGTCTTAAGCCTGACTCTGGTATCGCGGAGCAGACACGGAAGTCCAACAATGAGCGGCAAAGTGAGGCTCATATCTGCGGATGAGGTGCCCTTCGACGTCGACCAGAAGGTCATTGACCAGAGCATCCTGCTCAAGAACATGATAGAGGACATTGGCGAGGTCGCCGAGATCCCAGTGCCGAACGTGCAGGCGAACGTGCTGCGCAAGGTCCTCGACTACTGTGAGCACCACAAGCAGGACCCGGCGAGCATGAACAGCGAGGAGGGCATTGCGCGTGCGAAGGCGAGTGAAATCAGTGCCTGGGACCAGAAGTTTCTGCAGGTCGACCAGGAGATGCTGTTTGAAATCATCATGACCGCCAACTACCTCGACATCCGGCCGCTGCTCGAGGTCGGCTCACGCACGGTGGCGAACATGATCAAAAACAAGAGCCCCGACGAGATCCGCAAGACCTTCAACATTGTTAACGACTTCACGCCCGAGGAGGAGGCGCAGATTCGCCGCGAGCACGAGTGGGCCCAGGACCGCTAGGTTTTGGCGCGCATTGTGCTTTTTGTTACGGTTTTAGAGCCGCAGGGCAGGCTTTTTACGATCACATATATTAGGCTAGATAATGTACAGCGGCGCGGAGCGCCGCGCAAGTCCGATGAGAAATAAAACAAACTCAAGCTCGTGCTAAACTATGTACCTTTCCGCTGTCTATTTAGTGGCTCTGCCCGCGCGCAGCACCTCGTCGCACAGCAGCAGGTTCGAGGCAATGCCCGTGGCTGCGGCAATCGAGTTGCGGATGACACTGTAGTTGTCCCAGACGCCGACCTTCTGCGCGTCCAGCACCTCGCCCGAGTCGAGGTTGATGCCGACGGGCCGCGACGGGTCGTCGCTAAACTTGTCCTGGGCCTCGCTCACGGTCTCGAGCACCTGCAGGCCTGCGTTCGCGGCGAGCGTCTTCGGCACAACAAGCAGCGCCTCGGCGAACGCCTGGATGCCGGCGCGCGACTTCCCTCGTGCATGCTGCGCCATGAGGTGGTGGTGCGCAGCAATCTGGAATGCGCCGGCGCCTGGCACAAGCGTCTTGTCCACAATAGTGTTGCCCACGGCGCGGATACCGTCACGCACTGTATCCTCGATCTGCTTGATCGTGTGTTGGTTCGGCCCGCGGATGAGAATCGTCGCGCTCTTCGGGTGCCGCACGTCCTCCACGAATGTGTACTTCTCCTCTCCAAGGATCTGCTCGTAGACGTGGCCCGCCCACCCAAGCGCGTCAGGCGTGAGATCGTCCACAGAGTTCTGGGCCGAGCCGCCCGTGATGAGCTGCAGGCGCTCCATGTTGCGCCGCTTGGCGCGACGCAGAGCCATGATTCCGTTGCGCGCCAGCACGTCCAAGCTGAGCGGGTCGATGCCCTTCTGGTTGATGACGACGAACGCGGAGCCGTCCTGCGTGACCTTGTTCTTAAGCTCGACAATCTTCGCAAGCTTCGCGTCCACAAACGCGCGCTCGCTGGCAACAAGCTTCTCGCGCTGCTCCGCGCTCGAATAGTAGAACCCGCTGTTCACCTCGGTCTTCTCGTACTCGAGCGACACGTTGAGAATCAGAATATGCGCGTTCGTCACATCGCGCGGCATGTCCGGGTGGCGGGGGCCGTGGTCCAGCACTAGACCCTTCACGAGCCGCGTCGACGCCGCAGACTGGCTCTGCATCTTCTGGATCTCCACCATGTGCAGGTCGAGGCGGCCCGTATCGCGCTCCAGCACGGTCAGCACAGCATCGCAGAGAATCGGCGTGAGCACCTCCGTCAGCTGCGGGCGCACCTTCGTCGCAATCGATGTGCGCGCGACCTGCTCAAGCAGCTCGCGCGACGTCACCTGCTCGGCCGTAAGCTCGACCTTGAACTCGTCGAGGAAGTCCTGTGTCGCCTTGCGCGCAATCTCAAACCCGTCGACCAGCACACGGGGATGCAGGCCCTCCGTTATGAACCGATTCGCCTCGCGCAACAGTTGGCCCACGTAGAGACACACTGTTGTTGTGCCGTCACCGGTGATATCATCCTGCGCGCTCGCAACGCGTGCAATCATGATTGCCGTCGGGTTCGTGATCTGCATCTCGCCGAGAAGCACCTTGCCGTCCTTCGTGAGCTTGATGTTTCCCGCACCGTCCACGAGCATTTTGATCGTGCCCTTTGGGCCCAGGTTCGACGCCAGCACGCTCTGCAAACCCTGCGCGGCATTAATGTTCACGGCAAGCGCCGCGTTCCGCCGGATGCTCTCCGCCTTGGGGTTCACGAGCTGCACAGACATCCACAGTGGTTTTCCTAGAAACTGAGCACGCTCGCCTAAGCTGTTTAGCGCCGCGATCACGTGTGACACACGCGCCGCTAGTGGTGGCGCCGGCCATTACAAGCGACACTACAAAGAAACAAGCTTCTTTTTTGTGAACTTTAAGACGAGTATATACTGATTGGTTTATTTCGGGCTACTTATAGCCGTGTATTGACATGCATGTTGTTTGATTGCTCGGAACTGATTTACAATAAGTAACCTATTTTTGTCGAGCCTCTAAACTAGATTGAATTAAAGGGGCACGAAATATGGACAAAGCTATGGTGCTCGCTTCTTGTATTATCCTATGCAGGAATCGTATTGGGCTAGATGCGCAGCTTAGCAGGTCAGGTCTCTGCAATTCTGTGAAGGGGCCGATTCGAGTGTCTTTGGGAAAATGACTCGCGGCGCAACCGGGCTCCAGAGGGGG
This sequence comes from Entelexis potacharoeniae, assembly GCA_030566975.1. Classification (NCBI taxonomy): domain Eukaryota; kingdom Fungi; phylum Ascomycota; class Dipodascomycetes; order Dipodascales; family Trichomonascaceae; genus Entelexis; species Entelexis potacharoeniae. The sequence continues at coordinate 139,282 of JAKUBX010000005.1, forward strand.
CAAATTGCCGCGGACCGACATGAATTGCAAGTGGAATGGGCTCCCTCCGCATGCCCCCGGTACTCTGCTGGTTTTTCGCGGAAACGCCTGTCGCATGCGGCCGGCTCTGCACTTGGTACCTTGGAATAGCGGATGCAGGGGCACGTTGAGGGTTTTGCAATCCAGGTACGAGTTCTTCAGGCCTCATGTCCTGAGCCCAGCGCTCGTTCGTGCTTGTAGCTTTCAATGTTGTGCTACTCCCTGGTCCTTGCCGGCGATTAACCGCTCTGTTGTGGTACGGTGCACTCGGATTGAGGACTCCACGGCTGAACTGGGGCTTATGTCCTACTGGAACTTGCCTAGATGACTGAGCTCCTCGCCGTACGGGGATTGCGGATGCTGCCAAGCCTCGTACGGTACTACGTGACGCGCTGCCAACGCTCTTTTTTGTGGGGCCTGGAGCTCGACGTACAGAGTCCAGCCTCGAACCAGAGAGTTGGCGCTGAACTTGGGCTTGCCGACCCGAAGCTGGTAGGGGTCGCGTCGTGCTCTTTTTGCGCTCGGCTATAATGCGCCGCCGGTTGAGTACTCTCAGCCGTGCCTCAGATAACTCTTTGGCTATTATGGTTGATTGTGTCTGATGAGAGCTTGACTTCGCGTTACTATGCACTCGTCGCTGCGCACTTGTTGCAGCTGGTATGGCCCTGAACGAAGACTTAGGGGCAACTGTCGATGGTTGCTTACTTTCGTCGCGATACCTCAATGGTATCGGCTTAGCGCTCTTTGTTGACGGACGCAGGCATCGAGACCTCGGTCTTGAAACAATATCACGGCAGGGCAGTGTGCTTTCACATTTCTCGCTGGGTCTTCCAGCATGATTGATGCCAAAAGCATATCCCGCGCTGACTGTTTGAGTAGGAGGCTTGTTTGCTTCCGTGGTAAGGTGCTGCGTCTGGTGCCGCACCGGTTCAGGACGCAGCAGAAGCGCCTGGTAATTCACAGTGCCATTCAAGAGCCGTTGAAAGTCGGAAAGGATTCTCCCTGTCACTTTAGACTGTTCGAAAGCTTGAGCCTGCACCGCGTGTACACGGTCCATCACGACTTTGTCTCGCATCCGGAGATACTGCAATATGCGCTCAGCTTCGGCGAGTTGCCGGTCGCACCATTGTTCATCGTGCGGCTCATCCATTTCAGGGGTAAATTGAGCACGACGTGGCGATAGCTGAAGTCTGAGTACCGCGTCCTTTCGAAAGACGTAAACAATTAATATGTGGGTTTATGTGAAGGGTAGGGGTATGTCCCACACAAAAGGGGTCATTTGTTGTGGTTGTGTAAACAACGCATTACTCGATTATTACAAGCGTGCAGAGAGGGCCGCTACAACGGCTCTGCTTCTCGTTCAAATACATCATTTTCGTCGTCGTCGGTTGTGGAGCAGTCGCTGTCGGGATCTATGAAATCCATATGCTGCGGCTGCCTAGGCGAGTCCGAGCTCGCGAGCCGGTGCAGAAAGCGATTCCACCGGAAGCCGTGCGACTCCACCATTCGCATCACGTATACATCATACCCGTCCTTATCGCGGCCAACTATATCGCACGAGACGTGCTCTTTCAGCATGCCCTCGGCCAGAAACGAGCTTCTTCGTTGCGCAGGATCAACATACATGTAGGGAGCGCTTTCGCTAAAGGAGCTGCGCTCGCTGAAGACATCAGGAGACGCGAGAGCATCCGCTTCATCAGCCTGCAGGTCAGCGGTGCGGTCAAAAGAGTCTAAGTGAGTGCCCTTGGGAGGCGAGCTCGACTCGGACAACGACGTAAAAGAGGTGTTCGGGTTCGTTCGCCGCGGCTTGTGCATTGCCAGGGAACGCGGGCTCAGCTTGTGGACGCTGCCGGGAACGGGCACAGAGGAATTGGCTCGGTTGGACGCTGCTGGGCTCGATCGATATGGCCCAGCGTTCCAGGGCATAAGGTTCAGGTGCACGGTGAGCGCTACTGTTGTCTGGAGGCAAGTGTTGGCAGCCGCGAGTCAATTGAGCTAGAAGGGGGCGGAGGGTGTCTAAATTTGGCGAGAGGCGCACCCTTATACTCCCACCTATCGGCTTGGCTTACTTTACATGTCTGCCTAATGCGATCCAGGTGCCAGCATCACTGGGGTAGACCCTTGCCCGTCCGTGAACCCGCCCGTGAACCTCCGTCCACCTGACCGCGCCGCATCGAGGCTGCGATTGGCCTCCAAGAGGCATGAATGACGCCGGTTTGCCATTCCCCCGCGCTTAATCTCAAGAGATAAGACAACGCCGTTACAACTACGATTGCCGTGTGCGTGCAAAGCCACCGGGCTAAGGAGGCTTATTGCAGAATTAAGTGTCGGCGTTAGACTAGGCACGCTTGTGCACTGTGGCACTTATCACTACCACGCACGATATGTCACGATAAGTGCGTTTAACCTAGAACTCGTTATGTAATGGGCGGTCGTATTAGCGGTGTTGCGGGCGGTGAGTCAATGTCGGAGCAATTGTCGTACATGATGGAGTCATCAGCGCACACAAAGGGTACCAGGCACTCCGCAATGCTCAGGGTATGTGTGGCGGAGGTTATATCTGCCGAGTGCAGCCAATGGCCAGATGCCAAGATTAAACACATAAGGTGAGCTGAGCAAGGCGAGATGAGGCATTGTTGCGGAATAGAGCCGCGGGATGCCGTACATTCGTGGTGAGGCAACAGATCGAAGCTCCTTGAGGTGGCCTGCATTGGTACTCATACAAGGTCGAGACCGTTGAGCTATAATACTGTACTACGATTCCTCTTCTAACATATTCATTGGTCTTTTTGCCTTTTGTCCTGCTAGTATACTCTCACCGGTTTAGCCAAACACACTACAAATGTTCAGGGCCACAAGCGTCTCAAAGCATAATATGACCACCTGTTGCTCACAAATTAGTCTTCGTGCATAACTGCCTTCGTTCCTCGAGATCAAATAATATTTGTCTCATGCATAGTATACGCACGGTTGTTACAACTCGCGTATGCGCGTAAATTAGCCGTAAACGCGCATCGCGGGCTAGGGTAGTATACAATATCCCGAACAAATTGCGGAGACGCTGCGCACATCGGAGCAATACTTCGTGGGGTAGTGAGTTACGTTTACGTTTTGTGCCCATGCGTGTTATAATTGCGTAGATCTGCGCACTTTATGTGGTTCACGGGGGGGCGCGACGGCCGAGTCTAGCTGGAGTCGCCCCTTTATATCTCCCCGTTGTGTATAACAATTTTATAGCACAGCTAATTTCAAATATCTTTTATTATTTACTGCGGCACTCGGGTCTCGACGTCTACTGTCCGAACTTCTTTCTGCACCGCGGCACACACCGCTTACACAGTGGGGAGGAGCTCAAAGGGCTCAGGGCTTATCGTGCTTAGTCACTTAAGCTCAGGTGGGCGGCTACGCACCGCGTGTCGAGACGGCGAGCCCTGTCCTTGGGAGAACGGTAATTGCACGTGACGTAAATTTTCAGCGACTCTGTCCGCTGGAAAGTGTGGAATACCACTGCTCTTGAACATCGACAACGAGAGTATTGCATAACCATGAAGCAGAGTCCTCAGGTTTCTAGCTCGCGGTCGAAGTCGCGGAAGGCTCACTTCCAGGCCCCCTCGCATGAGCGCCGTATCATCATGAGCGCGCCGCTCTCGAAGGAGCTCCGCCAGCAGTTCGGCGTGCGCGCCCTTCCTATCCGTCGCGACGACGTTGTGCAGGTTGCGCGCGGCTCGCACAAGGGCAAGGAGGGCAAGGTGACGGCTGTTTACCGTCTCAAGTTCGCCGTCCACGTCGAGAAGATTGTCAAGGATAAGGCCAGCGGTGCGTCGGCGCCGATCAACCTCGCCTCGTCGAACCTGGTCATCACCCAGCTTAAGCTCGACGACAGCCGTCGCCAGCTCATTGGCCGCAAGGGTGGCAACGCCGAGTAAACTAACTTAAGTATAATTATTGACGAAACTGCTGACCAGTGCTGTTGCAGCCCGGTCAAGGGCCTGTAGATCGACGATGTAGTGATGCGGAGTTCTGACGTATGTGTTAAGGTGTCGCTGGGCGAGCCTGCCTGCGGATTTGGACATATATATTTACTAAAACGAAAGCAAATACCATGGCAGGTGCGCGGGGCCGAACTTGGTCTGATCAATGAGAGCTAGTTGCTATACTTCAGCTGCCAAATGGGATCCGTCACATCAGTTACGATCTTGCAATGACTCCAAATCATACGATTGACGCACACACTTTATGGCCGGGCCCTCACGGACGCAGTGACTACCCGGCACAAAGCATAAACAAAAGTTAATTATCCACGAAACCTGCTAATCAATACATAGTGCGTCAAAACATATATAAAAGGTGTTTTAAGCCTTCTTTTTGGGGATCGGAATCGGACCGCCCGGAGATCGTTTATTTCTGCGGGTCAGCACCTCTACTCCGTCCTCGGTCACAAGCAGCGTATGCTCGAACTGGGCGCTCCACTTGCCGTCGCGCGTGACGGCCGTCCACCCGTCGGGCCACTGCTTGTCCTGGAACGTGCCCAGGCACAGCATGGGCTCAATTGTGAATACCATGCCCGGCTTGCACACGCCGTAGGCCTTGTTGTTGGCGTAGTGCGGCACGTTCGGTGAGCTGTGGAACAGCTTGCCCACGCCGTGACCCGTGAAGGTGCGCACAACGCTGAGGTTGTACTCCTTGGCGACGCGCTCGATCTCGTTGCCAAACGAGCGCACAAGCGCGCCCGGCTTCACCTTGGCAATGGCTGCGTCCAGCGCCTGGCGCGTGCCCTCGACAAGCCGCACTACGTCGGGGTCCTGCCGTGCCTTGTCGCCCACGTAGTACGTGTGGTTCATGTCGCTGTGAACGCCGTCCTTGTACAGCGTGACGTCGATGTTCACGATGTCGCCATCCTCCAGCGCGCGCTGGTCGGGAATGCCGTGGCAGATCACCTCGTTGATGCTTGTGCAGACGCTCTTCGGGAAGAAATAGTAGTTCATTGGCGACGGGTACGCGTTGCGCTCCATGCATGCGTCGTGCACGATGCGGTCAAGCTCGTCCGTCGTGACGCCGGGCTTTACGGCACGGCCGGCAATGTCGATGACCTCGCGCGCAAGTCGGCTCACGTTACGGATCTTCTCGATTGTTTCCGCGTCGTTGATCTCGATCTGTACGCCGCGCTCGTGCAGCTCCGACGTAGGCTCGCCGTCCTCGGCGTAGTCCGGCTTCACAATGCCCTCCTTGATTTCGCGCTTCGGGCTCAAAGGATAACATGCTCGCAGCTTGCCTGTGTATGCCTGTGCGGGGAACGGATCGTACGTTTTGCCGTCCTCCTTCGGGTGCATGGCCTTGTGCTTCGACCAGTTGCGCGTGAAGCACTCCTGCGAGCAGTATGCGGAGTCAATATCGAACTTGAGGCATGTCGGGCACTTCAGCGAGCCTGCAGGCTTTGCGCAGTCCAGGCCGGCACAGCTCATGGCACACTAGTGGCAAAAATATTTGTTGACCGACGGTAGGTTGGGTAATCAGCTCCCGCTGGCTATGGGTGCTAATTACGTGCTATGTTCTTGGACGCGCCGCGAGCTGGCGTTGTTGTGATGCATCAGATTTATTTTGAGTAATTCGTCTCAGGTCATATTGCTTCCAGCATAGAACTATTTCACAGTATGTTCATATTCAATTATCGTTTAACTATGTGTTTATAAGTGTGCTCGTAAATAGCAGACCCCTTCAGGGGTACGGCAAACTCTGGTTTTGCGAAGCGACTGGACCACGGCAAGCCATGTACATACTCAACAGATAAATTAGTGCCTCTATGCGAAATCTGGCAATTTTTGAGCTTGGCGCTCATTTTCTGGCCCGAAATTTCACTGCGCGTGCGCGTTGCCTGCGGGCTGCCTGCACAGGGTCCCGTGGTCACCTTAGTCAAAATTTTTTTTAAAGCTGTTTTTCAACCACGGTCCGCAATAATCCACCCGCATGGCAGACTACGTCCTTTTTGAGGAGCCAACGGGCTACGCCTTGTTCAAGGTCCAGCTCAAGCCCGAGGAGATCGGCGCGCGCCTGAAGGAGGTGCAGCAGGCGTCGACCGACCTGGCGCGGCTCGGCAAGATGGTGGAGCTTGTGTCGTTCACGCCGTTCAAGGGCGCTGCGCAGGCGCTTGAGAACGCGAACGACATCAGTGAGGGCATTGTGAACGAGTATTTGCGCAGCTTCCTCGAGCTGAACCTGCCGAAGGGCTCGAAGAAGGCGAAGGTCACGCTGGGCATCAGCGACAAGAACCTGGGCCAGAGCATCAAGGACTCGTTCCCGTACGTCGAGACCGTGGCCAACGAGGCGACGCAGGACCTGCTGCGTGGCATCCGCACGTTCGGGCTCAAGCTGCTGAAGGGCCTTGAGGACGGCGACCTCGAGCGCGCTCAGCTTGGTCTTGGCCACGCATACTCGCGCTCGAAGGTCAAGTTCAGCACGACGAAGAACGACAACCACATTATCCAGGCGATTGCGCTCATCGACCAGCTCGACAAGGATATCAACGTGTACGCGATGCGCGTGAAGGAGTGGTACGGCTGGCACTTCCCCGAGCTGAAGGCGCTTGTGTCGGACAACCACGACTACGCCAAGGCGGTGACGGTGATCCAGGACAAGTCGACGCTCGACGAGTCGAAGCTGCACGACATTGCTGCCGTTGTGCACGACGACGAGGCGCTGGCCTCGCAGATTGTGCAGGCGTCGAAGACGTCTATGGGCCAGGACCTGAGCGAGGGCGACATGACGTGCGTGCTCGAGTTTGCTGAGCGCGTTGTTGAGATCACGCAGTTCCGCGCGGACCTGTACGCATACCTGGCGTCGAAGATGCACACGGTGGCGCCGAACCTGACGGAGCTGATTGGCGAGATGGTGGGCGCGCGCCTCATTTCGCACGCGGGCTCGCTCGTGAGCTTGTCGAAGTACCCTGCGTCGACGGTGCAGATTCTTGGTGCCGAGAAAGCGCTGTTCCGCGCCCTGAAGACGAAGGGCAACACGCCGAAGTACGGCCTCATCTACCACTCGAGCTTCATTGGCAAGGCCGGCGCCAAGAACAAGGGCCGCATCTCGCGCTTCCTCGCCAACAAGTGCTCCATTGCATCGCGCATCGACTCGTTCGCGGAGACGCCGTCGAGCGTGTTTGGCCAGGTGCTGAAGGAGCAGATGGAGGAGCGCCTGCAGTTCTTCGAGACCGGCAAGCCGCCGATGAAGAACACGGACGCCATGAACTCCGCGCTGAGCCGCGTGAATGTGCACATTGACGACGACGGCGAGATGGACGTCGATGTCGACGCCGCCGACAGCGACTCCGAGGCCGAGGCCGAGGCCGCGCCCAAGAAGGAGAAGAAGGAGAAGAAGGAAAAGAAGGAGAAGAAGGACAAGAAGGACAAGAAGGACAAGAAGCGGAAGTCCGACGACGACGAGGAGAAGTCCAAAAAGAAGAAGAAGAAGAGCAGCAAAGAGTAAGCCCTGTTACCCCACTAATCGAGCCCGCCTCCGGATTCTTCATATAATTTATTTGGTTATTTGGTTTTTTGTTCACACATATAACGTACTTACATCTCGCTCGGCCCGCCGCGGCCTGTGTTGCACGCGCAGCATGCCGAACAGCGCGTCGCGCAGCGCGTCCTGCTTGTACTCGTCGACGATCTCGTGGTTCACGGGGCCGTCGCTGCTCACGACAAGCGCCAGCGCCGGCACGTCGAGCTGTCGGGCCCGCGACAGCGCCGCCGCGCCGACGCCCTGCACAAGCACAGGCGGCGTGGCCAGCGGGACGTTGGCCGGCGGCTCGGCGCCGGGCGTCGCCAGGTAGCACACGGGCTCGCGCATGAAGCTGAGCCCGGGCGACGCGACGAGCAGGCTCTGCGGGCGCGCGCGCAGAATGATCTGCTTGCCTGCGAATGCGGCCTCGGCCTCGGGCAGCGCTGCCGCGACAATGACGAGCAGGTTGTCCGGGCCCTCGAACACAGGGAGCTCCCACGATGTCTTCGAAGTGAAGTCTGCGTCCTCAACCGCGTCGTACTCGTAGAAAAAGTCGGCGGTGGCGGCGCCGGTCGCCGTAGAGCGGCGCACCGTCGTGACGACTATGCGGCTGTGGGGCGTGGCGCTGATCTCGGCGGCCAGCGCGGCGCACTTCGGCGCGAGCAGCAGCAGGCGGCGGTGTGCCGGCAGCTCGCGGCCGAGCTCGATTTCGTGCGTCGTTTCGACGTTCGCATCGCTGTCGCTGAAGTCGCCGGCGTCCAGCGTGTGACGCGGCGGCGGAAGCTCCTCTTTAAATAGCATCCCGCGCGCTTCGCACACCTAGCTGGCGTTTAGAATGGGGGTGGTCAGCGGCCGGCGCGCGGACTGAGGGCGGCGGTTTTGGCGGTGCGGGTGCGCGCGCCCGCGGCGCGGGTATGTCGTAGTCAGCATGCGAAAGTCTGAAGCCGGGCAGGACACGAGCCGGCATGGAGGGCATTGCGCAGGAGGCTCAGAAGGACCAGCAGGAGCTGCAGAAGGCGCTCATTGAGCACCAGCAGCTCGAGATCCAGTTCCAGGAGTCGAAGATCGTGAAGCAGGAGTTCGACAAGTTGGGCGACGAGGCCAAGATCTACAAACTCATTGGGCCCGTGCTTGTGCCGCAGGACAAGCCCGACGCCGCTGCAAACGTGGCGAAGCGGCTCGAGTTCATCGAGCAGCAGAAGCGGCAGGTCGAGGAGCGCGTCCAGAAGGCGCAGGAGCGCCTGCAGGCGAAGCAGGTGCAGTTCCGCGAGCAGCAGATCAAGCAGGCCGTCGAGCAGAAGCAGCACGCGCAGGCCGCCTAGAGCGGCTTCATGCGCCGCCCTTGAGCAGGTTGTCCGGGCCAAAGCTGAGCGGCAGCAGCTCGTCGAGCGTGCGCTTCGTGAGCATTCCCTCGCCCGTGTACATGTAGATCGGCGTCTCGAGGGCGGCGAATTCCCGAATGAACTGGCGGCAGATGCCGCAGGGGCTCACGAGGTCCGGCACGTCGGACGTCACGGCCACGGCCACGATGGCGCCGCGCTCGCCCTGCATGTGCGCGCTGACGAGCGCCGACCGCTCGGCGCAGATACCGGCGCCGTAGCTCGCGTTCTCGATGTTGGCGCCCCGGAATATGGCGCCGCTCTGGAACAGCACGGCCGCGCCCACGCGGAACTGCGAGTACGGCGAGTACGAGAGCTCGCGCGCCTCGAAACACGCGGCCCGAAGTTCCAGCTCCTGTTCCGGCGTCATCGATTAAGACGCATAACTGCCCGCTCTCAGCCCGCCGTGACGACGCCGTGACGACGCCGCGGCCCGCGCGCTGCACGCCGGCGCATTCCTTACTGAATGCATTAGAAGCACAGACTATACTAATAATTAATAAAAAAGATATCGTTTTTGGCTGGACATTACATTACGGGACATGAGCATGCGCGGGCGGTCGGGCCGCCTTTTTGCGCCGCAGCGTCCGTAGGTCCGGCGGCCGCTCGATGCCGATCTCCGCGCGCAGCTCGTCGGCGTCGCGCTCGAGCTCCTTTTCCCAGTACACGTTGAGCAGACACTTTGCGCGCGAGCCGTTCGCGACCGCCCACGGAATGTAGATGTCGCGCAGACGGCGCTGCGCGCGCGCGCCAAGCCGGAACGGCTCACTCGCGGCGGCCAGGCCGGTCATCGGAATGCCCAGGTTCGCGAACTCGAACGCCTTCACGGCAACCTCGCCCTCCATGATCACGGGCAGACCCGTAATCGCGTGGTAGAAGTCGTGGCACTCGCGGTACCGCTGCATCACGTACGCCTCCTCGGGGTCGTCCACAAACCGCACGGGCAGCCGCGTGTCCGGCGACACCTGCTCCGTCTCGAGCCACTCTGTGTACTGGTACCCGAGCGTCGACTTCGGGAGCTGCCGCAGGCGCGCAATGTCGAGCGACGTCGACGTGATCCGCGGGCGGTCGCGCAGAATCTGGCGCCCAACGCGGTCGAGCAGCATCTCGCGCTTCAGCCGCCGCGCGAAGTACGGCTGCACGGTCATCTCGCCGAACGTCGCAATGAGGTCTGCGCGCCGCGGGTTCGCGAACGCAGCAATGCCGCTCGCCGCAAAAAGGAACGCGCGCTGAAACGTGTTCAGCGGCACATGCCCCGGATACCGCTGCATTGGCCTGGACTTGGCGGGGCTGGCTGGATCGACAGTGGCCGCGCTTGCCTTGGTTTGTGGCCGGCGGTTTCTGCCCGCGATACGGCTACCGGGGCCGACGCGGATACGACGGCGCGCCTAAACCGCCGGCAAAAAAGTAAACTGCAGCACCTTCTGTTCTCGTATGGTCTCCCACTACAATACTTGGTAAGGCCCTCAGGTGTTTAAATAGGACTGATCGGACGGGAAGTCTTGTATTCACCTGGGTTTGGCCGCAGCTGTTCCTAAGCGTGCGCGCAGCCCTGAACTGGGCGAACCCGCGGAGCCGTCGTGCGTTCGCACATATTTACTACTACGAATTATTCTGGTGTCTTTTCTAAAGTTGAATACAATGACGAAAATGCTCAATTGATGGTGGCCATTTTGGCCGTGCTCTTGTGCAGACGGTGGTCGAGGTCGTCGACGCGGCCGCCCATCTCCTCGATGCGCCGGTTCTGCGAGCCGACCTCGCCGTGGATGTTCAGACTCAGCTGGTGCAGGCGTTTTGCCGCGTCCTGCATGCCGTCGAGGTTCTGGTCCAGCTCGTCCTCCAGCGCGTCGTCGTCGCTGTCCGCCTCGAACTGGTACATTTTGCGCTCGGGGTTGTCGCGGTTCATGCGCTGCCGCACGCGCAGCGCCGTCTCCGAGTAGCCCGTCCCGGAGCCGTTCAGCCCGCTCGACACGCGCTGCTCTGACTCACGCTGCAGGCGGTCGAGCTCCTCGCGCTCGAGCTGGTCGTACACCTGCTGGCCCTGCAGCCGCGCCGCCTTCATCTGGTTGCGCCGCCGCGAGTTGAACGGGTTCGACACGTTCGGAATGAAGATCGACCGGTTCAGCCGCATCAGCTCGTCCGCGTTCTCGTCGGCCACGCGCGCCTGCACGCCGCCCAGCTGCACCGTCTTCGCCGAGTTGCCCAGGCGCTCGCCCTGATCACCAAGCATGCCCAGCGCGTTGCGTCCTGAAGTCTCGGCCTCGGAGGCAATCTGCAGCGCGCGCCGCGTCGACTCCACGGTCTCCTGCTTCGTCTGCCGGATCTCGCGCTTCACATACTCGACGTCCTCGTCCTCCGAGTCCTGCTCCTGGCTGAACAGCTGGTCACCCGTCACGTAGCCCGGACCGTCGTCATCATACTGGTTCGCCTCGTGCAGCTCGCCGTAGTTTTGATAGCCCTGTGGCGCACCGCGCGGCGCTGACGCCAGCGGGACCTCGCGCCGGCTCAGCTCCGACGGCAGCTGGTTCAGCTCGTCGTCCTCGTCGTAGCCCTCCTCGGGCTCATAGCCCTCGCGGTAGCCCTGGGCGGCCTCCGGCGCCTGCGACGCGAAGTTCTGCGGCGTGTAGTTGAGCTCGTCCTCGTCGTCTGGCACCTGGCCAGGCGGCACGCGACTTGCGCTCGCTGGCGCTGCAGACATTTCGAGCTCGTCGGGCAACTGATTAAGTTCGTCGTCCTCACCAAACGACGAGAGCTTACGCGACGACGCCGGCGCTGCACCAAACAGCGCCTGCCGCGCGGCTACGGTCGATGCAGTGGTCTGGCTCGTTTGCGTGCGCGCAAGGGGCACTCCAAACGAGTCGGGCTCGTCGAACTCCGCCTTGTGCGGCGGCCGTGCGCCCAGAGTCGACTCCGATGCGCTGTATGCGTCGCGCTCGCCACGCACGGACGGCGTGTAGTTGCTGCGGGCGCCGCTCTCGCCAGCATAGCCATTGTTGCCGGCATAGCCATTGCTGCCAGCATAGCCATTCCCGCCCTGGTAGGTGTTGTAGCTGCCGTCCGTTCCATATGACTCGGTCGATCCGTAGGGGTCCTTGGCGTAGGGGTCCTTAGCGCTACTGCCACTGTACGCGTATGTATCCGTGCTGCGCGAGCTTGGCCCAGGCGATCGGCCGGTGAGGCTGCTGGACCGTGATGCATATGGATCGGCGCCCGTGCTCTTACTGTCAACGCTCGGCCGGCCGCCGTAGGGGCTCGCACTGCGGTCTGCTCCGCCGTATGGATTTCCGCCGCCGCCAGCGCCGCCAGCGCCGCCACCGTACGGGTTGGCGGCCGAGGGCTCTGACGCCGGCGAGCTGCGCGCGTACGGATTGTCCTTGGGCTGCACAACGGCGTACGGATTGCGCGGGTCGCTGGTCTGCGACTGGGATCCGCCGCCGCCGCCGCCGTAGATCGCCTTCTGCTGCCAGGAGAACGTCTTCTCGGCAGATGCAACATGGCCGCCCTCGGGCGTGACGAAGTTCTTGCGGTTCTTCGCCGCAATGTCCTTGGCCACCGAGCTGAATTGGCCAAACTTGCTGGGCTGGTGGCCTTCGAACGTCGGCACGTTGTGCTTCTCGAGGTTCTTCTTCACCTTCTCATCGCTGTGCTCCTTTGGAGCAAACTTCATGAACTTCCGCCTGATCATTGCGACTCAATGCCGGCACAGATGCTACTCGAAGTCGGTGTTAAGAATCCGAGCTGGGACGACCCGGGGGTTTGTTTGCCAACTAAGCGTGCAAGGCTGGCGCCCGCTAATAATAATCCTCCGGGGCCTCATAGGCGTATCACGCGGAAAAATTCAGATCGCGCGCGTGCGGCTCATCTGCGCCGCCGACGCACAACGTACTAAACAAGCTACGTATAAACATGCTTGCTATATATATATATAGTATAAACGACCATGCTCCAGCGTAGATTCCAGACACGGCTGAGCGCCGAACTGACTATAGTGCGACTGCGCGGTCTGAATACAAAACACGTGATGAAATCTGCGAATGTGTGTGGGGCAGAATCCACTTGAGGTTTATAGCCGACCTTTGCCTCGCTCAAGAACCGGTTGCGGCCCATGAAGTTTGTCGCTCTCGTGAGCGGCGGCAAGGACTCATGCTTCAACATCATGCACTGCCTCAACGCAGGCCACGAGCTTATTGCCATGGCAAATCTGCACCCCAAAACGGGTCGTCCCGACGAGATCGACAGCTGGATGTTCCAGACCGTTGGGTACCAGGCTGTCGAGTACATAGCGCAATGTGCTGATGTGCCGCTTTTTCGTGCCGAGATCAGTGAGGACGAGGACGCCGTTGTGAACGAATTGGCGGCCCTTCTTTCGCACATCAAGCAGAATATTGACTTTGACGGCGTCAGCGTAGGCGCAATTGGGTCCACTTACCAGCAGGTGCGTGTCGACCAGGCATGTAGCAAGGTTGGGCTTACGTCGCTGGCTTATTTGTGGCAGCGCGACCAGCGCGAGCTGCTGCACGAGATCGTAGAGTCGGGCCTGGACGCGCGCATCATCAAGGTCGCAGGCATGGGTCTCAACGAGCGCCACTTGGGCCAGTCTCTTGGCGCCATTGAGGCTGAGCTACTGCAAATGCATAGCAGTTTTGGACTTCATCCATGCGGCGAGGGAGGTGAGTACGAAACAATGGTGTTTGACGCTCCATTTTTCAAGACTAAGCGCCTCGCGTTCGTGCCTGGTAGCGTCAAAACCGTGCAGCACTCGAGCGATGATGTGTTCTACCTTGAGTTCCGCGTCGAACTGGAGTCCAAGGCTGACTCCAAGGAAGCCATCGTTCACACCCCGCCGCTGCTGGACCCAGCATTTTTGGACCTGCTTGAGCGACCCGTCCGCGCGCGACTAGCGCCTAAGGGCGAGAATCTCCTTGTGGCGATCCCGAAGGAGGCGCCTAAAGTAAACCTGCTTGTTGCGAAGGGCACTTTTGACGAGGCGTTTTCCAGCCTCGAGCGGTACTTTGAGAAACATACGGAGCCCGGAATTATGTCGTGCTACCATGTAATGGTTGCGCTCAAGGACATGAAGCGGTTTGCGGAAATGAATGCAAAGTACATTTCGGTATTCAGCAAGTCTGTGCGCCACATCGGGGACTCGCCGCCTTCGCGCGCGTGCATCCAAGCCAGCATTCCCTGGGACATCGAGATCACTGTGCTGCAAGGGGAAGATCGCGATCCTTCCGGAAAGGGTATCCATGTCCAGGGCCTGAGCTACTGGGCGCCAGCGTCAATTGGCCCGTACTCGCAGTGCCGATTAGTGTTTGGCGTGAGCTATGCAGCAGGCCAGATTCCGCTGATTCCCAAGAGCCTTAGCCTGGTTGAGGGTCAGCGCGAGCAGGCGCTTCTTGCGCTGCAACACGCGACCCGGATTCTGGACGTGGTTCACGGAAGCCGTGATAACTGGGTGCCGCGGCTGTGCGTCGCATATGCGACTCCTCAGACCGATCTTGCACTTGTGCAGAACGTGTGGGAGCGGTTCAGCAGCATTCCGCTTGTGACGGCCGTTGTCGACGAGCTTCCGCGTGGCGCTCATGTCGAGTGGTCACTGCAGGCTTGCGACACGCGCTACTTTGCGTGGTTCACGCCGGACGATGACGAGGCCGAGGAGCGATACAGTGCTGTGCCGGAGATCAAGCAGGCTACGGCGCGTGGCTATACACACCAGTGTGGCTTCCAAATCCTGCGAGTCAGCGCGGACCCGGCGACAGACGCGACGCTCGTTTTCTCAACAATTCCACGTGAAGACGCGGAGAGTCTGGTCTCATTCAAGGGCCATTGGGTCCCAGTTCACGCATTGTACTATAACGACACGAAGGTTGACGCGTTGTATATACAGACTTAAGCGGCTGTTCGAGTGAGCAGTCTAGTGACAGTCATGCCAGGCGTAAACACCGAGCTTTTAGACGATCCTGTGCCTGGTTTGGCATCGGCTCGGGCAACGTCGTGAAACTTAACAAATGTACATAATACTCATACTAAGACCCAAGGTTGGGGAGGTTAATTGCATTTTGAAATTTTTGAGCAGAACCAGCTACCTGCTGTGGCTCTTCATGTGTTTGTCGACAATGTGCGGTGCGCCGGCCGTTGTGGCTCCTCTGACAAATGGTGCATGCATACACAAAGTTCGTACTGCACCTGTGCACCGGGGCTGCTTTAGCGCTGCACCAGAGCAGTGAGGGTAAACAATGCTAGATTTTATGCCATGAATGTGAAAGCAGTAACGAGTTTAGACACATAAGTCTGGTTTTTGCGTCCGTAACAGCTCCGCAAGGCCCATATGCGCGTCCGCCAGCATGGCATCGGGGCACAGGGTTTGAGCGGGCCACATCGCTTATAAAGGATGGCTATTAGTGACGTTTCGCGGTAGACAGAGAGCTAGCCATGGGGATCAAGGGTGTTGGAGAGCCGGACCAGAAGTACGACGGTAGCACCCTGAGAGTGGGCATTGTGCATGCCCGGTGGAACACCGAAGTGATTGATGCGTTGCTGGAGGGCGCTTTGAAACGCCTGCAGGAGCTCGGCGTGAGCCAGGACAACATTATTGTCGAGAGTGTGCCTGGTAGCTACGAGCTTCCCTTCGGCGTCGAGATCATGAACGCGAAGCATCGTGTCGATGTCACGATTGCCATTGGCACCCTGATTAAGGGCTCCACGATGCACTTCGAGTACATCTCCGAGGCGGTGTCGAACCAGCTCATGAAGCAGCAGTTCGAGCTGCGGCGGCCCATCATCTTTGGCCTGTTGACGTGCCTCACCGAGCAGCAGGCCCTGCAGCGCGCAGGCCTGACGGAGAACGGCCACAACCACGGCCTGGACTGGGGCCAGGCGGCGGTCGAGATGGGCTACAAGACCAGCGACGCGGCACGCTCGGGAAAGAGAAGCTACTTGTTGAATTTGAGGACTTAAATTTGACCGCCAGGAGGCATAGCTATATATTTCTGTATTCATGACAGCAACGTTGGCGCATCACGGCTTGGACTGGGGCGCCGCGGCGGTGGAGATGGGCTCTAAGACCAGCGACGCGGCACGCGGGGGAAACAGCCGGCTCGAACGGCGCATTTGAAATCCCAGTTTTGCTAGTGGGTAGCTATATAATATATATAAATTAACAAAAATGCAGATGTATTTTAATATGTTGTTTCTAAAGCATTATGGTAGTATTAAATTCATACATGGTAAGTGAAACCAAAAATTAATGATATTGTAAGATGTGCGTCCGGCAGCATGACGGCGAGGCACAGGTTTGAGCGGGCCACATCGCCTATAAAGAATGGCCAGCAGTGACGTTCCCGGTAGACAAAGCTAGCCATGGGGATCAAGGGAGTTGGAGAGCCGGAACAGGAGTACGACGGCAGCGCCCTGAGAGTGGGCATTGTGCATGCTCGGTGGAACACCGAAGTGATTGATGCGTTGCTGGAGGGCACGTTGAAGCGCCTACAGAAGCTCGGGGTGAGCCAGGACAACATTGTTGTCGAGAGTGTGCCCGGCAGCTACGAACTACCCTTCGGTGTCCGGCTCATCAACGCAAACTATACTCTCGACGTCACGATTGTCATTGGCTTCCTTATTAAGAGCCCCTCGACGCACTTCCCGTACGATTTCGAGGCGGTGTCGAACCAGCTCATGAAGCAGCAGTTCGAGCTGCGGCGGCCCATCATCTTTGGCCTGCTGACGTGCCTCACCCCGGAGCAGGCCCTGGGCCGCGCAGGTTTGACGAGGTTCAACCATAATCACGGCTTGGACTGGGGCGCCGCGGCGGTGGAGATGGGCGCCAAGGCCTACAAATTGGCATACTTGGGAAACAGTTGGTACCATAACCCCCAGCTTGAACCGCGCATTTGCGATCCTAGATTTAAAGCTAAGAGGGTGTAGCTATATATTTATGTATTCATGACAGCAACGTTGGCGCATTCTCGCACAGTAAAAATTCGCGCATGATGACTGCACTTCGGGCCGCGCAGCGGTAATTGAATCACGGCATTCACGCCGCTGTGTGGCGTTGCACGCTTGTTTCGACGCGCCGCATCCACCACCGTTATTACCGTCTTGGCGCTGGACGTTAACGTCGCGCTCACGTGCTGCTGCACGTTCCCGTTCCCGATACCCACGCCGAGGTGGGCCGAACGTAGCGTGCGACGGCGACTGGGAAATCGTGTGGCTGCAATGTTCAGCTGGAAACGGGGGTCTCCACGCCCGCCGGCCGGGCCTGCGGCGCCCGCCAAGACCCGGTCCATGCCAATTCCTCTCAAGGACCACCAGGACGCGACGCAGCTCAAGAACCTGAGCGGCGCCGAGCAGACGCCGCCCGAGCCCGTGCTGCCCGCGCCCGAGTTCAGCCGCGCTCGCACAATCAAGAGCGTCGACTCGCTGCGGCGCATTGTCGGGCGCAGCGCCGCCGCGGACCAGCCGCTTTCGGCGGTGGCGTGCGGTGCGGACGGCGGCGCGAAGGGCGACGCGAAGGCCGACGCTAAAGCGGACGCGAACTCCGACGCCAACGCCGACGCAAAACAGACACAGAAGCCCGGCCAGGCCCCGGCGCAGGCACAACCCACACCAAAAGATGATGCTGACCAGTCGTCGAGCTGGACTTGGTCGTGGTTCCGCAGCTCGAGCGGCGCGCCCACGGGCAGCGCGCCTCAAGATGGCTCGAATCCGGGGCCCACGCCGGGCGACGAGCCCCAATTGAATAACGACAGTAGTGAGGGCAGCTCGTGGGGGTTCTGGGCACGCAAGTCGCGCGCGGGCTCGGAGTCCGGCGACCTCGCGATCTCCAACACCGAGACCGAGCACCGCCCGCGGCCGGCCGAGGTGCGCCCGCCCAGCGCAAAGCGGCTCAAGCCGGCCAAGCCGTCGCTGCTAGTGCCTGCGTTCGAGACGCTGCCGCGACAGTCGCGCAAAGACAGGCTCGCAAAGCTGCTCTGGGCGCCGCCGCCGCGAATGGTACGCTCGTCGCCGCTGCGAATCAAGAAGGCTGTTGTCATCGGGATCCACGGTTACTTCCCGGCCAGAATGACGCGCGCTATTCTTGGCGAGCCTACGGGCACGTCCCTGAAGTTCGCTAGTGAGGCAGAGCAGACAGTGCGCCAGTGGTTCACGGCCAACATGCCTAACACCGAGTTCGAGATCGAGCAGATTGCCCTCGAAGGTGAGGGCCGCATAAACCACCGTGTCGACTCGCTTTACGCACTGCTGCTCAACTGGGAGTCTCTCGTCAAGCAGGCAGACTTTGTCTTCTTTGCAGTGCACTCCCAGGGCGCCGTCGTGGCCCTGCGCATGGTGGCGCGCCTGATTGCAGAGCGCAGACTTAACCCGCACTCTCAGCGCACAGCAATCCTAGGCATGGCCGGCAGCCTGCTCGGCCCCATGCCCGAGATGGATCAGACCATAGTCATGAAGGCGATCACTCGCATTGAGCACGACTCACTCATAGAGCTATTCGAGCTGCAGCAGCCCGACTCGGAGCTAAGCAAAGATCTGCGCACGGCACTAACAACTGCCCTCACTGCTGGCGTCAAGGTTATATTGGTCGGAAGCGCCGACGACCAGCTTGTTCCCCTTTATTCGGCGCTGGGCGTCCATGTCCAGCACCCGAATCTGTATCGCGCAGTGTACTTCGACGGCGACGATGTGAGCCCGACGGTAGCTGCGCCGCTTTTGAACCTTGCTCTGCAGCAGATGAACTCTGGCGGTAGCGACCGCGGCGTCATCACGGAGCTCAGCGGTCCGCTCGCAGGCGCTCTCACCTCCAAGGGCCATTCAAAGCTCTACAGCCACGATGCCGTTTACGAACTTGGGGCACGGATAGCCCTTGAGACGCCGTTCATAGCTGGCGTGACGCCAGAGATCAACACGGTGTTCCGAATACCCAAGGCCACAGCCAATCCTTATGTTTTGCCCTGGGCTACACAAGCTCTCGTGAGCGAAGCGCTGCAAAACGAGCGGCTTTTGTCCGTTGTTGAAGATCTGCTTCGTGAATACGACACGTGGAGACCGGCCACGAAGCCGATGAAGGACCTGAAGTGGCGGCTTGCTGGCCTTCGGGAGCTCGCGCGAAGCAAGCTCTAACTAAAATGGTAACAGACTATAAATATACAGCTTACTACTATATTTATCCACTATTGCATCCTTCCCATAGCGCTCGTCATTTCATCAGCGATCGTGCATCTGCAAGTAGCGCCCTTAGTCGTGCGCGCTCGCTGGTCTGCGCAGCGAACGAACTCTGAGCCGCTATCAAAGAGTCAGCAGTGGAGTTGCACGCTGATTCTATGTAGCTGCTGGTCGGATGTGACACCCGCCTCCGCTTCACATTCACAACATTCAGTGACCGGTAGTGAAGCAGATCATTCTCGTGCCAGACGAGCCAGTCCCGGAGCACCGCCGTTAACGCCTTCTCGAGCTCTACTAAGGTACAGGCACCCGAGATATCCCGCGATATGATACTCGACGGCTGTTTCACGCCGTCTCCAAAGAGACAAACATCGAGGCTCGGCGTCTCGGGATCAACAACATACACGGTTGCAACACGCCCCGGAAGCACTTCCACAGGAACGGCGCCGACACCAATAACGTCTTGTATCCACATACCCTGCTTTGTTGCTGGGTCAATGATGATAGAAAGCTTTGAAAGCCCACTCGAGTAAGCCTTACGCATAAGGGGAATAATAGGTAAGAAGCTGAACGGCTCGGCCTGGTCATCCGTCATACTATACTCCTCATGATCGCCTTGGCCAATTGCTCCATCACTCTCTCGCATCGTCTGCTGAGGCGACTCAGACACAAGCGGCGTCGTCACATGCGATCGACGCTGAGAAACAACACGACTCGGCGGTCGCGACCAGAACATCTGCAGCTCTTGTTGCTGCCGTTCATCCTCACGCTTTCGTGTTAGTGCCTTAGCGGCGTTGTGCTTGATCCGACGGATCACAAGTCTTCTTAGCCGGAGCTTATCGTACTCAACTGCGTTGACAACCATCGCAGCATCGGTCTTGCAGACAGAGGAAACCAGTGAGTCTAATATTCGGTGGGAAACATAGTCAACAAAATGCTTGCGCTGTGATACCAATCTGGCGTGTTCCAACACCTTTTGAGTCTCGATCTTCACCTCTCTCTCGTAAATAGCCTGAACCGTGCTCTCAGGAACGAAGGGCTTTGGAGGTTGCGGCTGCGGCTGCGGCTGCGTAGCAGGCTGCGTAGCAGGCAAGGAATCTGGTGCGCCAGTGCGTTCTGCCGGTGCCGCGACTGACGGGGTTTGAATTGGGGCTGCAACGCTGCTAGTTCCTGACCGAGAGAAATTGGCAAGAGGCGCGCTTGAAGCAATCTGAGACGAAGCTACAGGCGGGTTGGGACCCTTTTGCGCCAAAGTCGGTTTCTTGGGTGCAGTAAAGTCAAACTTGACTGGGCTGCTATCCTTCGTTGCGGCCTGCGTCTGATTATTAGTGGATGCAGTGTTCTCTGGTCCTGTGAATCCCAGTGCAGGACTTGAAGACGTGGCCGATGAAGGCCTGAATGATGGCGCAGCAACGTTGAACTTCGGCTTTTGCTGGTCAAGTAGTCGCGAGACCGTGCTCGACTGCGCAGTACTAGCCTTCAATTCAAGTGATTTGGTGACATCTATCTGTTTGATGAGCGGGTCCAGAGAATAGTCGAAGGCTTGGGCCATAGGCCGTTTATCGCGCACATTTTCCTCGCTCCAAGCTTTGACATCTATTTCCTCACCGGCCTCTTCGCTCGAGCTTACAGTGAGATCGTAAAAATCACAGAATTGGCGGGCTTGTTCACCCGTTTCGAACCCCAGAAGCGAAACAAAACGACTGAAGGGATAGATATTTGTACGCTGGTGCATGCTGCTAGTAAGATTTCGTACAGCTCGCACGCGCAGCTCATTATAATGAATCTCCAAAATAGCACGGAACGTTGCCGGAACATCTGGTTTGCGAACGCGGTTAAAGAACTCGGTCACGGATGTGAGGGCCAAAGCGCGTAGCTCTAAAGCGAGAAGCACGAGCGGATGCCTGCTGACCTGCAGAGGCAACCGGTCGACGGTTGCAACCAACTCCTCATCGAATAGATGGCTCAATAGTCCGTATGCCCGCATTTCGGGCTCGTCGTCGGTATGGCTCTGTTGATAGAACTCAGACAAGGACTGCAAACACTTGTTGAACTGTTCTAATTCCTGCTGCTGCGACCATTCAGCTCCGGTAGATGCAGCATTCGCCATAGTATGCAAGCAGACAATGTGGACTCTGGCGATGACCTCGAAGCACCATGTGGCCTCCGGACCCTGGAAGTTCTGGAACGTGAAGTCCTGACGAATAGAGCGCGTGCGGTCCCACAGAAAAGCATGCGAATCGGGGAGCTTCGACATGCTCTCTTTAACAAGATACCTCAGCGTGTTCACAAGTACGCTGGGGGGCCGCACATCACTGGGCAGCGGGGGCGGGTTTCCTGCGGCCGGACGAGCGAACGCCTTCACAGCACGAGACGGAATAACTTTGCCGTCAGTGCCCTTCTCTAGGCTAAGCACATTATTCTCCAGTGCGCGACGCACGCGCTCGTAAACAGGACACATGTCTGAACATGAGCCTACGAAAGTGATTGCATCGTCCAGACTCTTGCGCACTTGAACGCTGTCCACCAAGCCACGCTTCTCCATCTCCTTACGCTCGTTATCGCGCATGCTATTCATCGCATCGTAGGCATCCTGGAGAGATCGCCGTCCTTGGAGGTAGTCGCGCTCGATGAGCTCGAACTGCTGCTGGTTCTCAGCATCCCACGGATCTTTGCGCTCTTCAATCGCTGTTAACGGTTTCGGCAGCGGTTTAAGGATGGCGAGATCATTCGACTTTGGATGCGGCTTAGCGGGGAACGACGTGGGCGCAAATTGGGGAAACTCAGTCGCTTTAACTTGGCCCTTGGGCGTTATGCGCGCTGGGGGACCGGGTTGGGACTTGGACGCGTCACCGTGGTCTTTGCGGCTCTGTTTCTTCGCGTTCGCAGCTTTCGATTTCACTCCTTTCTCACGGGGCTGTATATTTGCTGGTGCGTTCGCAGGCGCCGCAGACGAGAACACCGATGTGAAGGTAGACTGAGGATGCTTCTGGCCCTGATTTTGAGGTACAGGCTGTGGTAGCGTGGGCTGTGGGAATTGAAATGGCGTGCTGCTCGAGCTAGAGGCATTATTAGAGAACGGCTGCGCAGCAGCAGTACCAAAAGCGGAACCAGAATTCGCCGCGAAAGGCTGGCTTTGGGGAGTCGCAAAGGCCGAGTACGCAGCGTTTGCCGGCTGGCTTGTGTGCTGTTTCGCAAAAACGCCAAAGGATCCATTTGCCGGCGCGCCTGCGTACCAATTATGGTTCTGGGGTTGGCTCTGGAACGGTTTCTCAGACAGCCCCTGAGGCTGATTCTGCGCTCTGGCCTGCTGAAACGGGTTCTGGGGTTGATGATTTGCAGGCGTGCCAAATCCCGCAGCGCCAAAGCCCGTAGCGCCAAACGCGGGCGCACCAAACCCCGGAGCGCCAAAACCCTGCGAACCGCCGTTGTGTTGCGTGTTTTGATTAGGCTGCGCGTGAGACCAGCTCGCGCCATCCGACATGCTCTACTGATGCTCCCGGCCGGCGGGACGTGCTAGTCGGAATCCGCAGCGCAGTTGCAGGAACCACACAGCCTTAGGCCTCAAGGCACCGACCATGGCTACGGGCATGTGTCACGCGTGAGTCAGCAACTTCCCAAAGTGACAAAGTGACACGTCTGGACGCATCCTAAGAAGCACACATAGACAACTAGCATGGCGGCTGCACAGAAGAATGCTGGCGCCCTGGACGCGCCCCTCGAGTTCGTGAACGAAAGCAAGAAGTTCCTTGCAAAGTGCACTAAGCCGGACACCACGGAGTATCTGCGCATTGTGCGTGCCGTGGGTGCTGGCTTCCTTGTCATGGGTGTGCTGGGCTACGTGGTCAAGCTCGTTCATATCCCTGTCCGCCACCTCATCACTGTGTAAAGTGCTCCGTGAGCACTATGCCTGCTTTATTAGCGCTCCGCGAACGCAGAAGTCATGGGTTCGCGGAGCCGTTTCAGCCAACGCGACCCGCGCTTCCTTAGATGTTATGCGGCCGAGCCGAGGCCTATCAAAATTCGCAACCGGTTCTTTTATTTCTAATTACATACGGTTCATAAATTTCCGCCATTAGTCCCTGCACCGCTGCTGTCCAAATACTGGAGATACGTTATCTACGCTGCGTTTTCGCCGCGCTACTTGGCAACGCGATACGGTCTCCACAGCGGTGTTCCTCGACAAGAATACCTGCTCTGCTGTTCAGTATCCACGATGGCATCAACAGAGGCACCAAAGGCGGCTGAGCCGCCGCAGTCCAACGTGGCGTCTACACCTGAGGAGACGCCGCGGCCTACATACGGAAACAATGCGACCGCCGAATTCCTAAGCGAACTGAAAGGCTCTGCCGTGGTCGTCAAACAGTCTTCCGGCGTCGAGTACCGTGGCATTCTGCAGTCTGTAGATGGCTTCCTGAATACAGTACTCAAGGGAACGAAGGAGGTTTATGAGGATAAGGTCGTTTCCGAGCTCGGCGAGGTGTTCCTTCGAGGCTCGGTTGTGGACTACATCGCTCTGGCATAGGTTGCCCTGCTTCGGGCAGAAAAAAGTGACGACTTGGCCTTGTGTTAAGATATTATTTAAGTTCTTAAGGAATGCTGGTTTTATTCACTTCCACGCGTGCGAGCGCGCTCTAGCCAACAAGGGCCTAGGATAGTGGTACTAAACAATAATCATGGCAAACAACAACGACAGGATCAATGACATAGTGATCGGGGTGTGAGCGCGACCGCCATTTCCGATCAGCGGCGGCGCTCCGGTGTTGTTGCCGGCACTTCCTCCGCTTGAGTTGCCGCCGATACCTCCAACTCCCGGCCTTCCACCGTTCGGGCTCCCGCCACCAATGCCTCCACCGTTGGGGCTTATAGGGCTCACAGTATTCGGGTTCCCCCTAGTCGAGTTTCCGCCTCGTCCACCACCGCCGATGCCTCCGTCACCAGAACCGCTTTGGCTGCCGTTTTGGCTGCCGCCACGAAATCCGCCACGAGAACCACCTTGACCTCCGGCTTGGCCTCCGGCTTGGCCTCCGGATTGACCTCCGGATTGACCTCCGGCTTGGCCTCCGGATTGACCATCACCACCCTGACTACCTCCACTCAAGTTCCCGCCATTTGGGTTCTCGCTTGGGTTTCCATTTGGGTAGTTCGTTGCCAGAGGAACCGGAACAGGAACCGGGGCGGGGGACGAGTCGATGGGATTTGTGCTTCCAGCTGAACCAGCGTCCGTACCGTTCGGGTCAGCCACGGTCTGAGGTCCTGCGCCGGCTCCACCACCGCCAGCAATGCCATTATCAGGAAGACCTTGGGCTCGTGGCCTCGGCGCTGGCGTGACGATAGAGGTGCCTGGCCCAATCGCGGCCCCAGTGTCCTCAGTAAGAGTCGTAGCGGCAACTGCCGTGGCCGCAGTCTCAATTGTACCCGTGCTAATTGAAACAACTGCCGTTGCAGCGATGCTAATCGCCTCTGCGGTGGTCGCAGCACCAGTATTAGGCTGCGACGAATCGGTTTGCAATGACCCACCAGCTTGCAGACCACTATTACCCGGCGACAGGCCGCTGCCACCAGCTTGCAAACCGCTACCACCCGCTTGCAGGCCATTGCCACTTACTTGCAAGCCATTGTTGCTGCCTGCTTGTTGGCCATTGCCAGCAGCCAGTCCGGGCGGGCCACCAGTTGCCGCTGGCGCTGCTGAAGGTTGGGCCGGGAGCGCATTTGCAGTGGCCACTTGTGGCGCGGCTGCAGCGTTGGGAATCGCGGCCGTAGCTACGGAGAGATAGAGAGCAAAGATCTGGCTAATGTTCTCCGACAGCCCCTCGCGCAAGTCCGTGTTCGTTGCTGTGGCCCACAAGTTTGACAGCGATTTCACGCCAGGATTGTTTTGAAACAACTCCGCAAGTCGTGAAACAACATTCAATGGGACCTGGGGAATAGGAATGCGCGGCGTGCCAGTCACTAGTGGTGTGCTCAAGGGTGCACCAGGCGCCTACGGCGCACCAGAGTTATTAGGATTCGCAGGAGTATTCACAGCTGGGGCGCCAGCTGGCAACGAGGGAGGCAGAGGAACGCCGTTAGGTCCGAGTACCGAGTTTGGCACAACTGCTGTGACAGTAGTCGAATCCGAGGGACCAGGGCCTACCGGCGGAGCGATCGCCACAGAGAGCTGCGCGGAAGCGGCTCGAGAAGTGGCTCCATTCACGGGCTCCGTAGACAAAGCTGCAGCAGGGGAAGCCTCAGGAGAAGAAAGAACTCCATTAGGGAGAGCCGCCGTCGAGGCACCACCGGGCCCCGCGGCAGGAGACAGAGCGCTAGGAGACAGAGTGTTACTAGGATCTGACGCTAGAGCCGGACCACCAGGGATTACTGCAGAGGACAGTGCGGTACTACCAACTGCTGCAGCGGGAGCGCTAGGAGGAACTGCGGACTCTGTTGCGAGTCCCTGAGGCGCCGCGTTTCCAGAATCAATGGCGGAAGGAGGCTGGGCAGCACCTCCAGAGGACACTGCTGCACCATTAGTATCCGCTAAAGAAGGTACCGAAGATTCCTGAGGCGCCCCACCTCCAGAAGGAGCGCCAATGGACGCCTGCACAGCAGGCGTGGGGCCCAGGTTCGTAGCAACAGACGCTGCGCTAGGAGCCGTGGTAGACACAGTTGCTACACCCGTTGCGGCACCTGAATCAGGCGCACTTGGCACAGATGCGGAGGCTTGGGCGGGGTCAACTGCTGATCCAGTTCCGAAAGCACCGTTCACGCTAGAGAGAGCAGCATTCAAGCGGTCTGCAATTGCTGCGGACGCCGAAGACTGCACTGCCGGGTCTGTAGCCGTTGCGTAAAGGCTGGTTAGCGACGAGAGTTCCGGGTCAGAGAGCCCAGAATCAAAAGGGTCTTGGGCATATACACCTCTAGAGGCAAGCAACGACGCAAGTAAGGCTTTGTAAAGCGTGGAAAGCATTGTAACAGGGTACAGAGCCAACCGGATCGAGAGCCGGAGATGGCGCTCTTATATAGGCGTGGCGGAATTTAGCTGTATTATTTCGGTGGTGGCGATGCTGGCCGAGCGCATCTTGCGAAGCGCATGCAGGACCTGAACTTTGCATGGCATAACCTTATTTTGCAGCCGTGGTGGATTTATGCACCCAGCGGCCGATACGAGGGCTCCATATCCGAAACAACAAACACATTCACGAACAAATACCATTTGACGAAGGGTTTATATGTCGTGGTTGCTGTGTACAGAAAACGAGCGCAGACAATTGGATTGCTTCAAGCAAGAGGCAGACAATATTATTTACGACATCAATTAAGGGCGGCCAGTCCTGCGTCTGACACACATGCGCAGAGGAAGGCGCAGACCCGGGTGGATATTTACCCTAACAGCGGTCGCACATTCGAAACTGATAGTACAATTTGGCAGGTAAATTAAACGAATAGTGCGAAAAGTGGCTAAACGAAAAGATGAAACACATCATAATTCAGCGTGACCAACGCACTTGGCGACGTGCGCGCGCCTTTGACGCACGACGGATTCGTCCTACTATATAGTCAGGGCAGAGCATTCACGTGTTTATTTGTGGATCGCGTAAAAGTGGAAAAAACCACTGCAGCCTTGTAAGTCGGCTATGAGCGAGGCATTGGACGACATTGACAAGGCGCTCCAAGAGGAGAATGCCTCAAATGTGGCCAATACTGAAGCGGACCACGAAGCAATTGCGGAATCGGGATTGGGGCCCGATAATGAAAACGATTCTAAGAACTCGAGCGATGCGACCGATTCAGACGATTCGAGTTCAGACGATTCGAGTTCAGACGATTCAAGTTCAGAGGGGTCCAGTACGACAGATTCGGCCTCGAGTAGCGATTCAAGCAGCGAAGACGAGTCAGCGAATGAAGAGATCGAGGAGAGCGATGCCGAGATTAACGACGAAATTCCACGCACCCGCAACGAGCAGGTCGATATCACGATTCCCTCCGTACCTAGTGATCTGGAAATTACGAAAGATACAGTCACAGAGTCAATTGGAAAGATTCGTACCGTCGGCGACCGAGCCATCATCATAGAAGCGCATAGCAGCGGCCGGTACCGCGTGCTCGCTGATGGCGCGGTGCTCGTGCTGGGCAAGACGGGAGAAGAAAAGACAGTGATTGGCGTTTTATATGAAACGTTTGGCCCCGTTGACCGACCACTGTACGTTGTAAAATTCAACAGCGATGAGGACCTGGCACCCTTCAAAGAGCATGTGGGCAGCGAGGTTGGTCAGGTTGTTGCAACAGCGAAGTATGTATTAACGGATGAGTTCAAATCCAAGGGCACAGACGCCTCGAACTTCAATGACGAGGAAGTTCCGTCGGAGGAGCAAGAATTCAGCGACGACGAGCAGGAGATGCTGGCCAGAATGGCAAAGAACAAGAAGCGGAAGAAGACTCGGAAGCCCAGAGAGGGCCCCGCACCACAAAAGACGCGAAGCGACTCGCCAGCAGGACTGGCGTCAAGCAGAGTCCCGCAGCCGGCGGCTCCGATGGGGTTAACGGGTTCTCAGTCGCCGATGCCGATGCCGATGCCGATGCCAATGCCGATGTCCATGCCGATGTCAATGCCTCCTCCGTACGCTAATATGCCATCGCAGGTACCTGGAATGCCCATGAGCCCGGAGATGATGGCGTGGGTTCAATACCAACAGTACCAGCAGTATTTCCAGCAGCAGCAGCAGCAGCAGCAACAACAAAATCAACAGCAACAACAACCACAGCAGCAGTGGCAACAGTACGCGCAGCAGCAACAACAGCAGCACTTTCAGCAATATCTGCAGCAACAGAAAGAGCAGCAGCAGCAGCAGCAACTACAGCAGCGGAAGCCAACACCGCCACCGCCGTACTAATCTCATATATAGCTTGTACACTTATCAATAAATACGTAAATCTTACTCTTTAAACAGGAGAATTGCGACTATGACAACCGATATTGTCGTGACGACACCGAACGCTTTAGCCCACGAGAAGGACGGGGAGCCGGCCGGAGAGCTAGGGCTCGCCGCGGCCCACGCGCTGTCGTTCGCGCGCGCTGCCGCCTCGCGGAATGCCGTCGAACGATAGCGCGTGTTGATGTGCTGGATAAGCTCGGTTGGGCGGGGCGGAATGACCTCGATAAACTCAACAGCGTCCGGGTCGGGAACAGCCTCACGAATGCCCTCGACGATATCCGGGAAATGTGTGCAAAATATGTCGTTGCGCAGGTTCCACTTGATGCTTCGCTTCATGAACTCCTGCTGGCGCGACGGGCTCGAGTGTATGGCGCCCGTAGCAATCTCCTTCGAGCACATAAAGCTGAGCAGGCCCGTGAGGATGGTCGAGACATTCCAGGCCGGGTTCCACGACTCCGGGTGGAAGTCGCTGATGCTGAGACACAGGCGCTGGCCGGGCTCGAACCGCCCGCTTGGTGTCAGCATCTTGATGGACGGCGGCTTGAGGGGGTACTCCTGCGGGAACCGCAGCTCACCGAGGTACTGGCCGCCCTCGAAGGGCGTGTCAGGCGGGCCCGTGAGGACGTAGTACCACGTGTGGATGTCGCTCTCGCTCGGGCGCGCGTCCACGTACGGAGTCGGGTTCTCCTTGGAGCTCTTATACTCGAGCGTGAGTCGCTTAATTCCCATGCGGCTCGTCATCGTCGTGTGCTCTGGTGAGGGCTGCTGGAACGCCTGGTGTGAAGCACTACGGCCGCGCTGCTAGGCTGGACGTGGTTGTGGTTGTCCAATGCCGCAAGCGCCTCCCTGACAGCACGATGCTCCATGTTACCGTCTGCGGCGGGTGCGGCACCGCCTTTTGGGCCGCTACTCGATGCGGCCTGTGCGAGGCGAGGTGTAGTAAGACCGGCCCGAAACTTTTCACAAAGCTCAAACCAAGGCACGTCCAAGCAGCACGCAACTACAGATGTCGTTCCTTGGACTTGGTGGCAGCAAACCCGCTGCGTCCGGCACCGTTGAGAAGCTGAAGCTCGAGGCCGCGGAGGCCGAGATCGACACGGTCGCCGATATGTTCAACCGCCTCATCGACTCGTGCCACAAGAAGTGTATCAGCAGCTACTCCGACAGCCAGCTGAGCAAGAATGAGGGCCTTTGCCTGGACCGCTGTGTTTACAAGTACTTCGAGGTCAACGGTAAGGTCGGCGAGTTCATGCAGCAGATGGGCAACAGCCAGCTTCAGATGGGCGGCCGTTAATCGGACTCGCAATGACTCATGTACATAGTTCTCTAGGCAGATATTGAGTTACCGAATAGATTGAACTGGAACCTCACAACACTTCGTTGTTCGCCTTGTGAGCTTGTTTACATTTAGTGGTCCTCAATGTGTGACGCATTGGGACATAACGACCGCTCCCAATGAAGCCGGCTAGCGCCAGTGCAAAGTGTCATGCAAAAGCTAGACATAAAGTAGATAGAGATAATATACAACGCTGCGAACGCTCACTATGGCGCAGGTCTGAGTTCCCTGGCTGTGGCCCACGTCTAGTGCCGAGGCTAAAAAGTCAGCTCGCGCGCTTATGGTACTGAGCTGTTCCTATAATACCGGGAACGAGAATCTTCAAGTCTAACACGAAAAGCAGTCTCAAGCCTCAAATGTGAGTGCGACTATGCGTGGTCGCAGTGTTGATTATGAAGTGCGACCGGCTAGCTACTTAATTTCCTTGAATACTTGCTAATTGTAACTCAAAGCGCAGACACAAGTTCAATCCGAACAAGTCTGAGGTACCGATAGGGGATCCCACTCGCGAGGAAGGCAAGTCGCCGACGTTCGCTTTTTTTTCGCGCGGCGTCTAGCGCGGCGTCTCCTTTGAGGACACGGCGCTCCGGTGGGTTAAGATTGTGGGGCGCATCATCGATGCAAGTGTTACGACAAGTGACCCATTCGGGGTTGCGGCATACAGGTATGTATTTCATGGCTGACAGGTAGTATGCAATTGCCAGCTCATGAACGTTGACAATGGCTTTCAGTGCCGCGGTCAGCCCCATTAAAAGCACATAGAAAGCCACGATACTCAGTGTGTCTTGACAAAAACACCAAACACTCCATGTTGCTTGTTGTGGCAGCCCCGGATCGAATACATGGCCATTCTGTGCCACCGAGATGCTGGTGCCTTTCCTGTTTGGCTTTAATTTAGCATTACAAGATAGTCGAAGCATATATTTTAGAGAAGCTGCAATTTTGGAGATAAATGGAGGTGAGGTTCATGCTTTAGCAGCCGTGATTGCATCGCCTCGAGGGCAAGAAAGGTAACGCGCTTGGACAACCCTTAACCGTGCCACGCGGAAAGTAAATACTTGGTCCTCCTTAACCTAGGACGAACACCACAAACAATTGCCGGCATGCGATATGTGCGGCCGTCGTTGAGGCGGTTCAGCATGCTGGACTCAATTGCCGAGAGCTCTGCTAGCTCGAGTATGTGTACGACGCCGCCTGTGAAGCCGTTCACGCCGCGGCGGGCAACCATTACTAGTTTCGGCGTGAACGTTCCGGTTAACCAGCGACCGAGCCGCCGCGCCAGTCTCTCAGAGGCGAGGACGGCGACCGTGCTTATTGCCCGACGTTCCCCGTATGCCTTGCGCACGCGCACAGCGACCCCTGCCAAAGCGACAATGCCACGTTTGGCAACGCCGGCGCAGCACAGAGACGCCTTGGTGCCGTCGCGGCAGCGTCCATCAATGACGCGGCGCAGTAGTACCACAGCCATTGCGGCGAGCAGTGCACCGCTCACGAATGCTCCCCCGCGGCGTGTCTCCGTGGGCGCTGCTTGTTCTCCGCGCGGGCCCGGCGCAAAAACACCGCGCGAGTCGATAATTGCGCGGGCCAGGAGCCCCGAGTACGGCAGCCCACGGCGTGCGAAACGCCGGCGCATTGTTCAGGCTAGCAACGACATTCCCAGCTACGCGCGGCCGACCGCCGCGTCACAGGCAAAGGTTACGCGCAAGGCGGCCGCGGCGCAAGCAGCAGCAGGCAAGCGCCATAAGTGACAAGTAACAGAGGTGAGGCTAATAATTAAATAGTAATAATACAGGCAGAGAGTTCTACAATGAAGACCAGAGCCACGCCACGGGCTGCCACGCATGGCATGCACACGCATTCCGAAACCTATCGGATATCCATATTGCGGTCGTCGACCTCGTCGGCAATGGCCGCGTCTGTCTCATTTGAGTGGCCCTGGATATCTGGCGGAATGACCTGCATTGCGACGCTGGGCGCGCCGTCAAGGTAGCGCAGCTTCTCCATTATAGAGGCGTGAACATCTTCGAGATACTCGCGCGTATTTTTGTTCTCGATTTTGCCATCGAGCTGCGGGAACAGCGAGTGGTCCGGAGCAAAATAGTCATAGAAAGGCAGGTCCCGGGGAAGATTTGGATCAACCTCGGTGTCGAGACACACGGCTGTCTCGTAGCCCCACAGGCGCGACACATTGCGCGGCGTGTAGCCGCCGCCGCCGACCACCATCATCGGAATACCAAAGCTTTTTGTAAACTTGACGCACTCGGCGTGCGCGCGGATATTGAGGTTGAACCCACCGAGGCGGTCGCCGCCGAGCGAGTCTGCGCCACACTGCAGCACGATTGCCGCCGGGCGGAACTTGTTCAGCACTTGCTCGAGCACAGACTTGAATAGGCGCGTGTACTGGTCGTCATCGATGCCGTCCTGCAGCGGCACATTCAGCGAGTAATGCTTACCGTCCTCGGCGCCAATCTCGTTTACGTCGCCCGTGCCGGGGAAATAGTAGCCGTCGTATTTGTGGAAGCTGAGCGTCATGACGCGGTCGCTCAGATAGAACGCCTCCTGCACACCGTCGCCGTGGTGCACGTCGATGTCGATATAGAGAATGCGCGGGTACTCGCGCAGCAGGTTCAGGATGCCGAGGACAATGTCGTTGATGTAGCAGAAGCCCGACGCCTCGAACTTCTTTGCGTGGTGCAGGCCGCCGGACCAGTTGATGGCAATGTCGCTCTGCCCGTTCACGAGTTTGCGGCTGGCGTCGAGGCTGCCGCCGGCGCAGATGGATGCGTAGCGGTAGAGCCCGTCGAAAATGGGGCAGTCCGGGCCGATGTTGAACTTCTTGATCGCGTCCGGGAACTCGCCGAGCGTCGGCGGCGTCACGCGCTGCAGAAACTCGATATAGTCCTGATTGTGGAACTCCAGGATCTCGTCCTCCGTGGCGGGCCGCGGCTTGTACCAGTCCATTTTTGAGTGCAGCCCGTAGCTCAGCACGAGGTGGTCCGTGAGCATGAGCCTGAACGGCTTCATGGGGTGCCGTGTCCCGAAATGGTACGGCACGGCCTCCTCATTGAAGTGGTACGAGACCTTCGGGTGGTGGCTCGTGACGAGCGTCTCGAACCGCGGCCGTGCGGCCTCGGTCTTCACGTCGTAGGTGAAGGTCGAGCTCATGCTGACTACATGGGCGGCCGGGGGCCCCGTTCAAATAGCGCGGGAGCTGGGCGCCAACGCCTGAGACGGCGGCACGCTGCTCGCAAAAAACGCACCAGACTGCATTGTGCGCCGGCAATTCGCAATTCTGGCCGCTGTGCGCGCGCCGCTGCGAGCCAGCACGGTGCCCCACGTGCAGGCGCCGTGGTTCCCAAGCGCGGCGCCTGTCCCAAACGCTGTGGCGTGGGTCTGACATCAGCACCCACCCCGTCCCAAGCCGTTGTTGCCCGCACCACCTTGAGTCTGAGAATGAGTGCTGCTGGATTCGACCGCCACATCACGATCTTCTCGCCCGAGGGGCGGCTGTACCAGGTCGAGTACGCGTTCAAGGCGATCAAGTCGACGAACCTTACATCGGTGGCGATCCGCGGTAAGGACTCCGCCGTGCTCGTGTCGCAGAAGAAGGTCGGCGACAAGCTGCTCGACCCCAAGACCGTCGCGTACATGTTCCCGCTGTCGGCGAAGATCGGCTGCGTGCTCAACGGACCCATCGGCGACTCGCGCGCGCTCATGACGCGCGCGCGCGGCGAGGCTCTCGAGTTCCGCCACAAGCACGGCTACGACATGCCCTGCGACGCCCTCGCAAAGCGCATGGCCAACATCAACCAGGTCTACACACAGCGCGCGTACATGCGGCCGCTCGGCGTTGCTCTGACGCTAATTGGCGTCGACGACGAGAAGGGCCCGCTCGTGTACAAGGTTGATCCGGCCGGGTATTACGCCGGGTACAAGGCGACGAGCGCCGGCCAGAAGGAGCAGGAGGCCAGCATCTGGCTCTCGAAGAAGCTGAAGAACAAGGAGCATGCCGACGGCGACTGGAAGGCCGTCGTCGAGCTCGGCATTACGTGTCTGAGCGACGTCGTCGCCGTGGACTTCCGCAAGAACGACCTCGAGATCTCGTACGTCGATCCTGAGGGCCGGTTCCATATTCTGAACCCGGACGAAATCGAGGAGCGCCTTGTGTCCATCGCTGAGCAGGACTAGTGGTGTGCACTTCTGTAGACTGTAATCGTAAGTGATATGTATCTGCGAGTAATGCTTCTTCCGTGTCAAGATTGGCGCTCGAGATTCCTGGCGTGTGCTGTTGGTGTTGACCTTGGCGAGGCGTTTGTGTCCGCTGCACGGCGGCCTTTATTTGAGTCTGCTTCTGCCCCGTCGTAGCGTTATTGTCATGCCGCAACATTGATGTCGCAACATTGCGGCGTTATAAATATTATTATTTGGTGTATTGTTATCGTGGTGTTACGTTACGCTATCTGCGAATGCTAATGCTTCTTGTCTGTGCTATGAATGCTGGTGGTCTGGCTGCTTTGGCTGGCCGGGCTGGTCTGACTGGTCTGGCTACTCTGGCTGCGGTCCTCTATGCTCGGCAACCCGTGAAGCTCAGCAACCTCGCCAAGCCACTTGTCCAGAAGAATCTGCTCAACGGCGTCCAGTCCTGGTGCTTTGCTGTGCGGCTTCAGGTCGTAGTTGTTCACTGCCAGCTTGCCAATGCGCTTCACGAGATATGACTCCACATCCACGGTCAGTGGGTCGGCGCGCAGCATCTCCGCGATTTCGTCGAGAACAGGTTCTCTGAACTTGCGCGCGGCGCGGCCAAACGTGCGCGCAAGGCTCTGGCTGCCGGGCTTGTTGCCGGACATCGTACCTCTCAGCGAGTCGATGGTTGTGTATCCTGATGGCTGTTTCCGCGGTAGCGGCGACGGAATTGCAGGCGGCACCTCAGCCGGCGGCGGCGGATTCCGCAGCAACTGTTCCAGCGATGGCTGCGGCTTGATTGTGTCAAAGTCCCAGTCCTCGTCGTCGTTCTCGTTTTCGTCGGTGTCGGCCTGCGCGTTCCCGTCGGTGCCATTGTGCAGCGTCGACGCATCTGACTCGGATATCACCGTGCGCTGGCTATCTGTCGAGGACTGGCGGTCAGCTTTAGACCGTGATGTTGCAGTGCCTGCCGTGAGTTCGTGTGTAGGCGTCAGCGGAGGCATACGTTGATGCATGAGGTAGAGCAGCTCCTGGCGATTGCGCCGCGCCAAGAACGGATGGCGCTGAAGCTGCGAGATGGTTGCGCGGTCGCGCGGACCGCGGCGCAGGCACCGCGCAACGAAGTCCTGGAACTCCGCGGAGAATCTGCTGTCGAGCTTCGGCGGCTCGTTGCGCGGAATGGCAAACAGCGCCTTCATGGGATGCAATTGCGCTAGCGGCGGCTTCCCGTGGGCGAGCTCGATGGCCGTAATGCCCAGCGACCACACATCAGCCGAAAATGAGTAGTCGCGCTGGTCAATGACCTCGGGCGCCATCCAGAACGGCGTGCCCACGAACGTGTTCCTGCGGCTCAAGTTGTTCGAGAGCTGTGCGGCAACACCAAAGTCGGCAATCTTGACCTTGCCGTCCTCGGAAATCAGCACATTGGCTGCCTTGATGTCGCGGTGGATCTTGCCGCTCTGATGCAGATATGAGAGGCCCGAAACAACCTCGGCAATGATCTCGGCAATGGCCGACTCAGGCAGGGCTGACGGACGCAGATCCTTTAGGAGATCAAGGCACGAGCCGCCGCCAAGAAACTCCATGACGATCCACAGCTCGAACTCGTGCACAAAGCAGCCGTAGTAGCGCGTGATGTGGTCGTCATTGCACTCCGCAAGAATCGATATTTCGCGGCGGATCTCCTCAATCTCGTCCTCGCTGTTCTCGAGATCAATACGTTTCACGGCACACGACTTGTTTGTGGGGCGATGCAGGGCCTTGAAGACGGTGCCGAACGAGCCGGTGCCGATCTGTGTTTGCAGGTCGAACTGGCTCGCGTTCAGCACAGGAGCGCGAGACAAACTCACCTCACTGGGCGATCGCTTCATCACGGGCCACAGCCTTGCGTTGGATCCGGAGGTAGAAAGTCGGAGCTGTATGCGCGCGCCTCGCTTTTGGTTGAGACAAACCCTGGGGTCTGTTTACTCCTGGGCTAGGCTCGGGGCAGGGGTGCGGCTCTGCGAGGAGCCGGCTTATATGGCTCTAGGGTCACGGGGCCATGGGGCCCTCGAGCCGCCACGGGCGCCCGTACCCTGAACATTTTATTGCATCGACCTCCGCAGGCTAGAATCGCAGCTCCCCTGGTCTTGCGAGCAGAATGCGGCTGCCGTGGGCGGACATAAAGCCCGTAGTGAACCAATGCTACCAGGCGAGGTCGTACTCGCGATGGTGGCCGTGGGCGTGGCGGCAGGGCCCCGCAGGGCGCCGGCACCGGCCCGCACCAAGGCCGCCCCACCGCCAAACGGCGCCGCTGCTCAAGCTTCCCACGGGCAGCATCTCGCCGAACGACCTAGAATTGAATCTGATTCTAGGCCGCACGCTGAACCGGGCATCCAGCAGCTCGATTCGGTGCACACTGGTTGATGAGAACGGGCGCGTAAAAATTTCCCACGGCGAGTTCAAGCGCAGCGACCTCGTTGCCCAGTTTGGACTGCTGCCTCGCGATCTTCGCAAGCTCGACGTGTCGACGCACAACATTGTGCCCACCATTCTTGTGCGAGACCAGGCAATCGTTGTGAATCTGCTGCACATCCGAGCGATCATCAAAAAGGACTGTGTGCTGCTTGTTGACAGCTATCCGCCGAGTCCGGAGGCCACAAAAATCCAGTCACTGTTTCTTTACGATCTTGATCACAAACTGCGAGTTCCGAGTGTGAGCACTATGCTCACATACGAGCAGCGGGCCCTAGAAACGATACTCATATCGGTCGTTACCACGCTAGACGCCGAGTTCAAAGTACATGAGCAGCTTGTAAGTGGTGTGCTTAATGACTTGGAGCGAAATCTTGACCGTGAGCAGCTGCAGTATCTGCTAGTACAGTCGAAGAACTTGGGTGCGTTTCTGCAGAAGGCATCGCTTATCCGAGATGCATTGCAGGAATTGATTGACAGCGACAAGGACATGAAGGGGCTGTTTCTCAGCAAATCGCCTCCTAAAGACGACAGCGACGTCGAGGTTATGCTGGAGTCATACTACAGCCAGTGTGACGAGACGGTCCAGGCCGCCGGGAACCTGGCGGGGAACATCAAATCGACTGAGGAATACATTAATATACTTCTGGACTCGAACCGCAACTCACTCATGTTGCTGGAAGTGCGCTTCCAGATCGGCATGCTGGGCCTCAGCTGTGGATCGGCTGTTGCCGCTCTTTACGGCATGAATCTGCGGAACATGATTGAGGACACCAACTGGGGCTTCTTCACCGTGAGCGGGATTGTGGGTGCGCTGTCGCTGGCGACAGTAGCGCTTTGTTTGAGACGGCTGGCCCGAATCGGCAAGATCAATGAGCGGTTCATGAAGTGAGGCGCTGGCCGCGTTAGATAGATACAGTCTACAGAATGTAATAGAGTCTTTGCGACCACATTAGACGGTGACCACCAAGGCCAGACAGAGAGGCCAAGCTAAAATGTTTGTCAATGAGAATCGTGTGCCGCAGCACCTACCCGCAAACAGTACTCGTCAATTCAATATCACTTCCTCACAGGGTAGCGAACCCAGCTGTGTACGGAACTAACGCTGGTGATAAGTCGACTGCTCGTTCTGAAGCAAGATCTCCGGAGGTTTTACTGCCTAGCGGCTGAATCTGATCGCCTGCGGCAGATCAATCTAGTAAAGTTACAGACTACGTCTTTGTTTTTGCTTAGCGCGGGCCCAGCTTCTGCAGCGCGCGGGGCCCATTCTCGTCCCACTCTTGCTTCGTGATCCAGAGGTGCTCCTTGTCGGCCATGACGTTGGCCAGCACGGCGCCGCCAAGGAAGACCATGTGTCGTCGCCGCGGCGGGTCGTCGATCTTGAGCTTGAAGTTACGCAGGCGCGTCGGGTCGCCGTGCAGCACTTTAGAGAGCCACAGCTGCTTGACCTCCTTCTCAAGGCGCGACGGCAGGCCCGGGTACATCGATGTACCGCCCGACAGAACGATGCCCGAGTACAGGGTGGAGCGGATATCGAGGTCGGCACGCTGGATCGTGTCGAACAGCGCCTCAGCCATACCGGGAGCCTCGCTGTCGACAAGGTAGGGCTGGAACAGGCACTCTGGCGCCAGGTAGCGCTCGGGACCAATGTTGATGACGCGGCCGTCCGGCAGCTCGTACTTCTCCATGAGCACGGTCGTGTCCGTGGTGAGACGCTTGTCGAAGTCGAGGTCGTAGCTGATGTAGCAGAACTTCTCCTTGATCTGCCGCACCGTCTCGAAGTCTGCGCTGCGGTTGAATGCATAGCCGCGGCGCAGTAGCAGGTTGATGAGCTGGCGCGTGATGTCACGGCCAGCAATGTCGATGCGGCGAATGAGGTGATTCAGCACAACACTCTCGTACACGGGAACAATGTGAGTGACACCATCACCGCTGTCGACAACAACGCCAGAGCTGAGGCCTTGCGCATACAGCGCCAGCACGGCCTGGATGGCCACGTACACACCGCCAAAGCCGTACTTCTCGAACATTGTGTCGACCATGCGCTCCCGGTTCTTCAGCGGGTTGAGCGGCGCCTCGGTGAGCAGGATCTTCTCGTCGGCGAAGTCGCGCACCTTCATCTTGTTGTGGAAGCAGTAGTCCCACAGGTACCCGACGTCATCCCAGTTGCGGACGATGCCGTTCTCCAATGGATACTTTATGTCGAGAGCCGCGCGCACGGCGTTGGCCTCGTCTCCAATCATGATATCCTGCAGCTCACGGCCGTCGAACTTCTCCTCCGCACGCAGGATTGGCCGGCCCACAATCGAGGGAAACGTGAACTCGGGATGGTTCGCGCCACCACGGCCCAGCTTCACGAACCCGGTTCCTTGGTCAAGCACAATGGGCTCCATCTTCTACACCTGCCGACGCTGTGCTGGTCGTCACTTGTGGGTGAGCCGCTGCTGCTGTAGCGTGGTGATTACCTACGGGTAGGGCAAGGGCCGCTGGCCCCGGCGGCCAGATCGCTAGTGCGCGCTACGGCGAGCTAAATTAAGTCGAGCATGCAGACTCTATGATTCACAGAGTTGCTATATGCTTAGTTGATAAATTTAAAGTACTCGCCATGGTCACAATTTGAATTGCTGTGTGCTCCGTTGGCATGCTGCTCGCTGATACGAACGGCATGGGCCCCCATCACACAAGCACATGAGAAGCCCCATCACCATTGAAGAAGCGCTCAATTACTCTGTTATTCACGCCGCGACCCATGTATTAAGCGTGAGCAGTGTAACGCAGGCCCGTTACGCGCTTCATCTCACGGTGGCCCTCGCCCAATTAGAACGCCTGACCCTACCACCGAGATAGACCGCCAGCTCTGAGTTTCATCCGAGGCGGATCCGATGAGTCAGCGACGGGTGTCGAGAAAAACATACCCTTGGGCCAAAGCCTGCCGAATCAACTCCTTGGAAAATGTTCAGGCTCGTTCACCGTCAGGCCGCCCTCGGCGCGCGCGCTTACTCCTCGCAGGCCCCGTCGAAGCTCGCCACGACCGCCGCTTCGTTTGCCCAGAAGTCCGGCGCCGCCGCGAAGACGGCCGTCTACTACTCGAAGGTGTTCGGCGAGCTCGTGAAATATGTGTGGATTAATGAGCGCCTGTCGCCGCCCTCCTCGCAGGAGATCCGCAAGGCCTTCACGACCGACCTCAAAAGCTTCCTCGACGAGGCCCTGAAGGCTTCGAAGGAGCCCTCGAAGCTCATCGGCACCGCGCGCAGCTGGAAGTCCGACGACTACATCAAGGGCTCGGCCGTCATTGTGCAGCTCCTCGGCATCTTCGCCCTCGGCGAGGTCGTTGGCCGTCGTCACATCTACGGTTACAAGGACTACAAGCACTCGCACTAGGTTGGTTTGCCTGTCCTATAAAACGTGTTAGAACACTGCGCCCCTGGCTTTGTAGAGCTACGTAGTTCGAAAAATGTAATTTATTAGTCCGGAGCGGCTCGGCAAAGGTGGCTTATGCTACGCGCTCCGGGGCCGCTAGTATATTATTATGATTAGCATTCTACAGAGTGGATCGGAACGCATTAAGCGTGATTCTGAACATTTCGGCTCAAGCGCGAGCGCACGAGCGCGCGAGCACAATGTGAAAATGTAAAAATCGTTTAGCAACAGATCAAAGGAGGCCTTCGCTACCAAAAAAGAAAAAGTTCGCGTGCGTTCACACGCCACTCAGCAGAGCTTGTGCTACCCGCGACGAGCGAAACATCGCAAAGCTGTGTTCGCATTAGATAGTCGTTCTTGCTGCTGTTCCGCAACACTTTTGCCTGACTTAAAGGTCCCAAAAAGTATAACGGTTTATGATTTTGCTAGCCTTTCGTTGGCCAGCTGCCACAATGTAGGTCCCCCTTGTTTCGCCTCGTACAGCTTGAAGGATGCAAGTCCGACCAGAACAGCCACTACAGGATCCGCCGTCTTGCCAATAACGTATTTAATCATCGCCTTGAACGGCCCCGGACCTGGTCACTTGTGTGGTGGGTAGTCAGATCCACTGTTGACAAACCAATTTTGTGGTGGGCCCGCTCGAATGCGTCTGCCCAACCCGCCGTGCCGTGCCTTCTATTAGTTTTAAAACGGCTCATGAAATGCTACAAAATGCACACTTATAATTGGTTTGTATAACTTAGACTAGCCTTTCACCCCACGGGCCGCTGTCTGCACTCGCGGGTCGTAGTGCTGGCGCAGCAGCGCTACTTCCCATATGGTAGCCACTTCAGCGTTCGCCTGCTCTGGAAGCTCCGCCTCGAAGTTGTACTTTCCTCGGCCGATGCGGTCCTCGGTCGTGAGCAGAGAAGCTGCCTCAGGGTGCTCTTTACACATTTCGCGCATCACCTTCAGCGCGATCATGCTCGATCTCTCAGGAAACTGCAGACTGCACTCTGCCAGACGCTTTGTAAAAGCCAGCAAACGCGGCCGGCTTACACCACGGCGCTTGATGAATAGCAATTCGAGGCAGCGTACAAGCATGTCTGTTTCGCTAGCAAACTTACCAGCATGACTGCTTTGCAGCGAGCGGTGCGAACGCTCGACGGACGGGCTCAGACACATACGACCCAGCGTATTGTAGAGCTGTTCGACAAAGAAGCCCAGGTCTGTGCTTTGCTCCTGGGTGCCGCCCTGGCCGCGCAGCAATTGGAACGCGGTCAATATACAAAGAAGAGACTGGCGCGTATTATGCTCATCCGTGGACTTCTCCAGAATCTCTCGTAGCACTTCTAGCAAGTCACCATACAGTTCTGAGTTTATAAGGTGGGCAAACTTGGCCAGCCCCTCGAGGGTCGCGCCTAGCAGGTTGCGCGCTCGCAGCTTCAGAATGTTCATGTATAAAACAAAAACCATTTTCAACGTTTGCGATTGAAGACGCTCGCGCACCTTTGCGCTTACTCCAAGCTCGGCCTTGCGCATTTCTTCGTTGATCTCGAGCTGCTCTTTGCGCGCCTTGCGCTGCGCCTTCGTCAGATGCACACGATCCTTCTTTTTCAAGTGATGCTGCGCAGCATACGATACTGGTTTATCCTTTATCATACGCTCCAGGTCAGCGCGACCAGTCAGCTCAGTAAGTAAGCGCAGATGCACCAGAACACTGACGACGCGTGAGTCGACCTTGTAACGGCGGGCCTTGATCATCTTCGAAATGGCCTGCACGGCCTCGAAACTGAGGTGGCCCTCGTTGTCGATCTGGAACAAGTTTCGCAGACATTCCAGGCAGCGCATATACGCAGTATCTACGCGCTGCGAGCTCAATTTCTCAATAATGGTATGCATAAGCTCCTGGCGGAAATTGAAATGCGACAACGACTCAACAAGGTCGCACGCAATTTCCAGTGCTGTGTTTCCAAGAACGTATTTGCTGTGCTTGACACCTTCTGATGTCTTTCCCTGCTTGAACGAGTGGTGCACAAGGTGGATATAGCGTTTGTAGACGCCAAGAAGACCCTGCTCATAGTCACGCAACTGCTTAACCTCCTTCGTGACCTTTTCTTGGAGCTGTGCGCCTGTCAATTCCTTGATGCGGTATCCAGGGATCACAGACTTAAAGATCTGCAGCAGCGACAGCATGACAATCTGGCGCGAGCGCGTCTTCTTAGTCCGTTCAGCCATCTCTATCAGCTCCTTAAGTTTAGCCAAGTTTTCCTCAGGCTCAGCCATGATGGACTCGGCGTAAAAGGCTACGCGCTCTTTAAGTTCCACCTCGCTGAGCTCTGTATATGCTTCCTCGACGGGGGTGTCTTCCTGTTGCGGCTCAGCTTCAGACTCATCACTGGACTCAGCATCACTCTCGCTTGGCTTGTCTTCAGTCTTACGCCGTTTCACCTGCCTGACTTGGCCATTGACAATGACGGGTAGCCCCTCTTCTTCATCATCACCTTTGAACCTGCGCGGAATATCCTCGGGTTCGAGATCTTGTACAGCATCAAGATACTGGAACTGAGTATTTCCTGCCAACGGCTCGTCTAATTGCCTTTTCTGAGCCAACTTTTTGGCCTTTTCGGCCTTGGCCCGTTTGACCATGAGATTCTAACGCAGGGAATGAAAAAAATTAGGTCAGCGTACACAAGACCAAGAACCGCCAAGTTCAAAGAAAAACCAGCTTAGTGCACTGCACGGACTGTTTTCTGAAAAAAATGCCGAAGTCCGCGAGGAAACCACGAAGAAAGAATGCCAGTGATCCTGACGATGATACGCCCCGCGGGTTTAAGCGTGTGATGAGTATGAAGGAACACTACACCCAGCCGCGCAAACCGAAGCCAGTTGACAAAAAAGCACCGAAATCTACCCCGCCACCTGAGCTGAAAATCAAGCATGGTGAGTCAATGGCTGAATTTAACCGCCGTGTAAATGACGCTATTCCATTACCACGCGCTAAGGGCGTCGAGTCGAGAAAGGCGCTCAAAATCTCGAAGAAACAGCGCCAGAAGGCGGAGAACCTGCGCGCAGAGTACAAGCAGCGCCTTGATAAGCGGAGACGACAGAATGGAAATGACAGCGATGAGGAGGATGATACGGCAGCGATTTCAGACGACGGCGAGGACATCTGGGCAAAGGTGAACTCGAAGGCGCCCGCACCAAAGTTTGGAGAGGTTGCAGACAGGCCGCC
This sequence comes from Entelexis potacharoeniae, assembly GCA_030566975.1. Lineage (NCBI taxonomy): Eukaryota > Fungi > Ascomycota > Dipodascomycetes > Dipodascales > Trichomonascaceae > Entelexis > Entelexis potacharoeniae. Next base: position 181,852 of record JAKUBX010000005.1, read on the forward strand.
CGAGCTTCCTTTGCGGAAGCAGAAGAGCAGCATCCCCAAGAGCGCCGGCTCGCTTGCCCGCCGTGAAATGCTTGAGCAAGAACGCGCGCGCTTCATTGAGGAGTACCGCAAGTTACGCGGCACTGACGCGGGCCTTGTTAATGAGGATAATTAATTGATGATTTATTTATAGATGCTTCGCAAGCTTCCGCACGCAATCTATCGGCATAAGTAGGTTCTCCATAACGAATAAAGCCGAGTTCGTTATTCACTTAGTCAGAGCATTTTCAGTCGCAGTGAGCGGAGCTGCCAAAAATATGTTGGCCCGCTTATTTCGGCCGCTGCGCCCTTGTAGTGCACTCGCGACTTGCACGCCGTTAAGACTGGCTCCTAGAGGAGCTGCCGTATGCGCGCCAAGGTTGCCTGTGTTATGCGCTGCGCGTCAGCTCAGCTCTACGCGCGTGCGCTGTGACACGCGTATCCCCGAAAGCACAGACCCAAACAAAGACCTCATGTCGAACGATCTGTCTGCGCGCATTCCTAAATTCCCATTGCATAAGGACGTGGCACCATCTCTCATTCCAAAGGCAGACTCGCCGCGTGTGAACGAAAACTTCAGCTTCCGCCAGCTCATGGACCGCCTGCGTACGTCTACAACCCCCGAGCTGCTTTACATGGCTGAGTCGCACCGCTTGTACTTCATTGCATGCTTTGCACTCGCGTTCGTGGCTGCGTATAACCTGTTTGACATGATTACGCTCGTGTTGCCGGTCGCGTATGGAGCATATTTGGAGGACATGCAAGCGAAGGAGCTGCCGCCGATGGAGAATCTTGCGAAGCTGCTGCAGCGATTTGGTCTGGTCGGGCTCATGAGTGCGGCGTATCTTTTTACAAGCTTGTTCTTCGTGACGTTTCCGTCGCGTCTCGTGCGCCGCATCGAACTCGACGCGCCGTCGCGGCTCGTCAAGCTCGTTACACACCCCATCATTCCCGGGCGTCCGTCACCCGTGATCACTGTGCCGCTCTCCGACTTGTATATAGGCGCCAAGACCAAAATTTGGACTGGAGACGGCTTTTACGGCGCAACGTCGCGCTCCAGCTTCTTTTTCTTCCTCTGGGAGAAGAACCGCCGGCTTCCATGGGTAGTCGACCGCAGCGGTTGGTTCTGGGGCGATGCGCGTGTCTATGACGTGCTCTTTGGCAAGGAACCGATCGCGATTGCCGAGCGCGGGCTGAGTTACGATGACGGCCTGAAGCGGCAAATGCTTGAGGCAGAGAAGCGGAAGGCCGAGATGCGACGCGACCTGGGCCCGGCGTGGCGTGTGAAGGCAATGGGGAAGCTCATGCAGGAGGATGTACATAAGTTCAGCGATGCCGGCCGCCGGGCGGTTCTTGGTAGCTTGAAGAAGAAGGACGACGACACGAAAAAACTTAAATAGATGTATTTTGAACTAAACTAGGCCCAGTCATGCCGCTCTAGGCGTTGCGAACTCAATGCTCGTCGTGATCCTTGAGCTATGAACGGTACTGTTGCATTTTGATCAGCTAAAAGTCTAATTATAAAATATCAGCGGTAGCACACTGTGATATGCTAAAATGTTACGAGCCAAAGCGGGTTCTGGGAGAACTTCGAGACAGCGTCACCCGCAATTGCCCCGCACAGTGCGTGACTACACCAAGCTGCCATATCCTGGAAGCAGTGGATGCATTCCGATCAGCTCAGGCCTGTCCCAGACTCCTAAGTTACTTAGTTTATGCATTCGATTTCCCTGGCTCTGACCGACGTGACGAGTTTGACTTGGTCGGCGCTAGTGAAGTGTCCTCGGACTCTACTATAGACAAATCCTTCTTAAGCCGCTGCTTCTCCTCGGACGTGAGTTCGCGCAGCTTAGGATGCTCAATTGCAAACGACGCAGCCTTACGTTCTATCCGTTCGCGCAGTGTAGAGATGTCAGCCTGGGCTTCGGTATTCTCCGGGTGCGACATGGACGACACGTCAATAAAGTAGTCGTGCGTCATCTGAACAAGCTGGTTCAGCTCCTGCTGCCGTCGTTGTACAAGCTGATCGGCCTGGCCGTCGGCACTACCGAACTGTGAACCGTAGATGTCGTTGCTATCATCCAGAAGCGGTTGCGACTCGTCGGTGCGCCGGTGCGCAGGGCCCTTGCTATTCTCACGGCCTCGCAAGCACGACAAACATATTCCCATCGCAAAGCGCGCCCAATCGAGGCCTTGAGAGCTAGGCAGACGGTGTGCTTTGGTTCAGCAGGTCGGTGCCGCCGAGATCTGCGTATGTCGTGACAACAAGGGTATCCTCCAAAATTCACGGGCCATTTTCGCTCAGCACGCTGAAGGCAAATATTTCGCGCTTTTCTCTGCTCAATGATGCGCGTAATACCTGGAGACTCTGTTCCTGAGGCCTCTAAATATGGCCCGGGAATCTGGGACGGCAAAGCAGTCGTTGCGGGCAGCGTGCAACAGGCCCAGGATAGTGTGTTCCTCGACACAAATTACAAGCGCTACGTGCCTGCACAGAAAGACCTCGTCATCGGCAAAATCACTCAGCGTGGCGAGTATTATCGCGTAAGTCTGCAACCGTTTAGCCGTCCAGCAAGACTTTACCAGCTCGCGTTCGAGAATGCAACAAGAAAGAACCGCCCGCACCTGGAGGTGGGCGACGTTGTTTACGCGCGCGTGAGCATGGCAGATAGGGATCTGGAACCAGAGATTGAGTGTTACGACCCAACTACGAAAAAGGCCGCTGGGTTCGGCCAGCTGAAGGGTGGGAACATCATAGACGTGCGCCTTGGGTATGCGCGGCAACTATTGTTTGGGAACCACCCGATTTTGGAGCAGATCGGAGAGAAGTATGCCTACGAGATGGCAATTGGCATGAATGGCAAAGTCTGGATTAAGGGTCCAGATGTCAAAACTACACTGCAGATCTGCGAATGGATAAAGAGCGCCGACGAGGAGTAGCTTGAACCTGTCTGAAAAAGTATTCGCATTCTGCAAATATCAGCTTATCAGCAGCGAACGATGGAAGCCTGGAACACTGCGTACAATGCATCATCAAGCCGTGGAGGACACTGCGTTATACCTAATTAACATTAAATTGCTCTAATAAAGCTTGCCCACAGCAAACGCGGATTTGCATTGCCTAGTTGTTGAATAACTAGGGGCGGACTCAATCGCTGACTGGGTTCTTTTGACGCAGTTTATCGTGCGCGTATTTTGAATCTGCGTAGTTGCCGCAATTGTCACATAATAATTGGCTACGTTGTTGATTCGGCTAAATACAAAAGATTGGCAAAATGGCTGCACATCATTTGGGCTCCTAGTCGCTGCCATTCGTTCTTAACAGCATCTGATCAAATCGTAGTTTGCCAGCAGCAACCGCCGAAGTTCTGGCGTGTATTTTCTAATGCGATAGCCTCTCGAACTCTAAGTTACTGTCAAAAACGTACATTCAATGCACATTTATCGACCATATGTCTCTGAACATTCGTTTTCGTGATTCCCTGTTGATCAGGAAACGTGCGCTATTGATCTTCTGGCTGAGGTGATGGCTGACGCTAGGTGCATCACCTAAATAACCCCCATATCGGATTGCATCAAAACGTCATAAACATGTCGTGGCAATATGAAGGCACTAGCTAGTTAAATAAAAATAAAAACGGATGCGCGGAAGAAATTGCAAGAGCGACTACCGGTGGCGGCGACGCCCCTAGTGCGTGCGGTGGCAAACCCCAACCTCTAGGACACACGGAATGAGCGACCACCGTAAATACCCGGCGCGCAAGCAGCCGATTATAGGTAGTGACTCGTAGAAACTTTTACTGAGCGCGTGATTGAGCACCTTGTTACCCTTTGCTTCACGGCCTTGAGCTCCACGGTTCACGGGGTGCTTCTTGAAAACCAGGCATTTTTCAGAATAAGCCGCAAGTTTCTATAATATATTGCCGCTTCTGAGTGCTATATGATTATGAGCTATTTTGTCGACCATTGAAGCGTGAGAAGACCGCTGGCTTCTGAGACATTTACACCTACATGTGGTCGTCTTCCATCTTATTCAATTGCCATGAATCACTACCCGAGAGTACGAAAAAAAACATAAACGTCACCCGTCTTTGAACAAGCGTGCTTAGTTTTGTCATCGATGCGGAAATAGCCACGCGGCTCTCGGGCGCGTCTTACCTCGGCAGCACGAGGAGAGCACACGCTTAGCTATACTACGACGCTCCATGATTGACAGAAAACAATTGAGTGGATTATGAGGACTGCCTAGCTATAAACTCAGTGAAAATGCATCATATAACAAATAAAAAATACTACGAAACACTTGCGCTTGCAAATCGATGTCTGCGTTGCAGCTTACGGAAGTTAATCACGAGTACGGCGGGAAACCCGGTATCTTACTCACTCAAGGTATTGAGATTCGCCGCACGGGGACTTTTTGCCGGCGCATTTACCCGGCCGGAATTTTCTAATTCTGGCGGCGCATTAGTCCGCATACATGAGTCACGCCGCCGAGCGGAGTCAACCGGGCCGACGTACCCCACATTACTACTCTTAATCGCGTTACTACTTGACTACTCGATCGTCTCCTAAAATTAGCTAGCCGACGCGATGGACTACGAAGAAAGCGCAAAAGAGGTGTTCTACCAACACGCCACACAGGGAAACGGCCTGGTAGAGCCGTACCTGACAGTAGACCAGTTTATCGATGCTGTGGCCCCAGCCAGCGAAGAAACGTTCGAAAAGATCAGCCGGAACTCCTATGGCGTGCTGTTCGAGGTTGCCGACCGCAGCCGTCAGGGACGCGTCACTCTAAAGGACTGGCTCGCATTTGACGCGTTGCTGGAGCGTCCCGATGCCGAGTTCCAGGTTGCATTCCGCCTTTTCGATCGGAGCGGCCAGGGATATGTCGATTTCGGTGAGTTTGTGGAGACCTATAACCAGAATCGCTCATCGAATAGCCTGCCTTTTGATTGGAGTGGAAAGTGGGCCGCTCTCTATCTCGGCGAAACGCGGAAACGGCACACCATGACGTACACACAGTTTAGCCAAATGCTCGGAGGCTTCGGCGGCGAGCGCGTGCGCCAGTACTTCCAGTACCTTGATCCGCAAAAGCAGGGGTTCATCACGGCGGATCAGTTCGAGGACATGGTCCAGAATGTCGCGCGCCACAAGCTGAGCGACAACCTCCTGAACAGTGCGCACACCGTGATCAACCGACCCAGCTCGACGTCGTCCATGGTTAGTTACGCGACAGTGCGCGCTTTCTTCAACCTCATTGCTCGTGTTGAGGTTGTAGAGTATATTGCATCGCGGTCCGCGAACGAGGAGGGCTACTTCACGCGTTCCGACTTCACGAACACGGCAGCCCGCACTCTGAAGTCCACGTTCTTCACTCCGCTCGAAATCGACCTTCTCTTCCACTTCGCCGGAACCACGCGGACGGGTGATGTCGCTTCGCTTGACTTCTTCGAACGCATGTTCGACCCTACGTGGCGCGACAAGGCGACGCTCTACCGCGAGAGCCAAACCAAGAAGGCGAACGCGGCGAAAAACTTTGGCAGGGACCCCCGTTCGTTCCTTTCCGAGGTCTTCGAGAGTATGTACAACTTTGGCCTTGGCAGCATTGCCGGTGCCTTCGGAGCCACTGTTGTGTACCCTATTGATCTCGTGAAGACGCGTATGCAGAACCAACGCAAGACGGCTCCGGGAACACAATTGCTCTATGTGAACTCCTGGGACTGTTTCCGCAAGGTGTTGAAGAATGAGGGATTCAGGGGCCTCTACTCGGGCTTGGGCCCGCAACTTATCGGTGTTGCCCCAGAAAAGGCCATCAAGCTCACGGTAAATGATCTCGTGCGCGGCATCTTCACTGATTCTCAGGGACAGGTTCCGCTTTGGTCCGAGATCTTGGCTGGAGGCTCCGCAGGCGCATGCCAGGTTGTCTTCACCAATCCATTGGAGATTGTCAAGATCCGGTTGCAGGTTCAAGGCGAGCTTGCGCGCCATGGCCAAGCGCAAAAGCAGTCTGCTCTAAAGATTGTGAAGCAGCTGGGTCTTGTCGGTCTCTACAAGGGTGCCAGTGCGTGTTTGCTGCGCGACGTGCCCTTCTCTGCCATCTACTTCCCGACTTACGCACATCTGAAGAAGGACTACTTCGGCGAAGGCCCGACCACGCGACTGAGAACATGGCAGTTGCTGGTTGCTGGCGCCGTCGCTGGTATCCCTGCTGCATACCTGACGACCCCTTGTGATGTCATAAAAACGCGCTTGCAAGTTGAGGCTCGCAAGGGTGAAACGAGCTACCACGGACTGAGGCACGCGGCGAAGACGATCTGGAAGGAAGAAGGCTTTGCTGCGTTTTTCAAGGGAGGCCCCGCGCGTGTGCTACGATCGTCCCCGCAGTTCGGCTGCACCTTGGCAGCATACGAGGTGCTGAAGCGACTGCTGCCGTTCCCAGGCTCTCAAAACGACAATACAGAGGCTGGCCATTCAGTTCCTACGGCTACGAAACAAGAGCAGCCCACGCACTACAAATTCCTAAGGTCGCGGAACAGTCTGAAGCTGCTGTTAGAGATCGACGAGAACTTTGGAAAGCCTCGTGTTCCGGCCGACTTTGGCAAGAAACAATAGATGTACGAATAGACTATAATTCGGCAATCAAAAATATGTTTGAACAGCTCAGCCACAGGATTATGAATATGTACTGCGAAAATTTTATGAACTTTTGAACTTAACCCCCATGTTTACCAGCGATTGTTTCCATCTTGCAGTAGCGCGAAAGCTACGACTCTTTATGCAATAACCTATGATAGCTCACGATAACCCATGACCTCTTGTGGCCAATGACTACTTCCCCATTTGGCCGACATCGGCCGCTCACAAAAATAGTATCAGCAACTATGTATCAGTAAATCTTAAATACGAACCGGCCTTGATATGTAGAAATTTTTTTTTTAAATTTTTTGGCCCAAGCCTATATACCACAAGTCTATCGCGTGGCTGCCTCCTCTCGTGCGTGCTAGCATTTGGGCCTGTTTACGTCACCTCTCCGCATCCACATACATATGGCGGTGGCGGAAATGGGACACGCAAACGCTGTGGACCAGCAGGTTGCAGTTGTTGATGCCATCGACAGAACCGAGAAGACCGTATATGCGTTCGATAATACCGATGTGGTGTCGAGCTTTACTTACACTTGGGAGATCCGTGACTGGATGGGTCTAGGCGAGCGTGCCGTGTCGCCAGAATTCGAGTGCGGAAACCAGCGTTTTCGGATTTTGCTTTTTCCCCAAGGAAATCCAAACGGACATCCCAAGTCGCATGTTGCCCTGTATCTCGAGGCGTTGGGTCCCGAGTCCGATGATTCCGCTTCGGAGAGCAACCAGAAGGAGAGACCTGGGGCCACGAAACGCTCGGCCAGCGATGTCGAATTTGACCTCAGTAGCCCAATGGAATCCTCGAAACACTCGGAGACCCCTGATTCGATGCCTAGTAGCGAGGGCCAGGACTGGCCTCACACGTGTGCTTCGTTTGCTATGTCGATGTGGAACCCATTGCATCCGGAGGTTCATGTCACTCAGGCAACGAATCATCGATATACGCCCGCTGTTCGTGACTGGGGCTACAACGAGTTCATATTCATACGCTCTGCCTTCGTGCGGCGCCAGAACGACCCAGCCGCTCTCATTGCCCCAGTAGATCCAGATCAAAACGCATCTAGCTTGGGAGTGAACATAACCGTAGCAATCAACGTGCTGGATGACCCTACAGGCGTGCTGTGGCATGACTTTGCTAATTACGACTCAAGGGCCGAAACTGGTTACACAGGGCTTGTGAATCAAGGCGCCACCTGTTACCTGAATTCTCTTCTGCAGTCGCTTTATTTCACAAAAGTGTTTCGCGATGCAGTTTATCAGATTCCGGACTCCAAGGGTGTGACTGGAGGTCTTCAGCGCTTGTTTTACATGTTGAGCACGTCACAGCCTCCGGTCGATACGACTAGTCTGACGCGCGCATTCGGGTGGGACTCCGCTGACGCGTTCACTCAGCACGATGTACAGGAACTCGCCCGCGTGCTTATGGATCGTCTCGAATCGAAGATGAAAGGAACAACCGTGGATGGTGTGCTTTCTCGCATTTTTGTTGGCGAAATGAAGAGTTATATCAAGTGTCAAAACGTGCCTTTCGAGTCTTCTCGCACAGAAGAGTTTTGGGATGTCCAACTAAATGTTCGTGGCATGCGTGATGTGATGGAAAGCTTCCGTGCGTATTGCGCTGAGGAATTACTCGAAGGTGATAACCAGTACGCAGCTGGTGAGTTCGGCTTGCAGGATGCTGTTAAAGGCGTCGTATTCAAGAGCTTTCCTCCCGTGTTGCACTTGCAGCTCAAGCGTTATGACTACGATTGGATGCGTGACGTTGAGGTAAAGATCAACGATCGCTATGAGTTCCCGCTCGAACTTGATCTCACGGAATTCACTGAGTCCAAATCTGGGGACTGGAAATACGCTCTGCATGGCGTTCTTGTTCACTCTGGAGATTTGAATGCCGGCCACTATTATGCGCTCATCAAACCCGATGCTGATGGTGGTTGGTTTAGGTTCGATGATGAACGAGTGGTCAAGGCAACACTTCGTGAAGTCTTGGACGAGAACTTCGGCGGAGAGGGAATGGGTTTGCGGCGTGTCACATCGGCGTACATGCTTGTATACGTTCGTATCAGCGCGCAAGACTTTGTTTTGGGGGGTTCAGATTCAGTCCCGCTTCCTGTTACAGAGCAAATTGAAGCGGAAGAGAGGGCTGAGGCCTTGCGGGCCAAAGCGATTGCAGAACAGCAACAATTACTGTCCGTTAGCGTTCTCGATGCCACGACTTTGAAGCATCATGTTGGCTCTGGTATTTACCCGTGGTCGTCGCGTACGGAAAACGAGTTCGAAACTCCTAGCACTACAAAGGTGAGGATTGGAACGCCTGTGGAAAAATTCATGCGAGATTTACGTGCGGGATCACTTTGGCTCGTGGAACCACCTACAGTGCAAACCAAGTCACGTAGCCCCCAACGGCCGTACTCTATACCATCATCAGGTTACCCTATCGAGCAATTTGCTTGGGCTGGTAAGGATAACATGATTGTTATTGCTGCAGAAGAGGGCGATGCTTCTAAGGCCAAATTTGTTTTTATCAAGTCGTGGGATGGCAAGGAGCTCAAAGTACGTGACGTTACCTGGATTAATGCTACATCCGCTCTTTCGGAGAGTCTCAAACTTCATACTGGGAATAAGGTGTACTTGGAGTCACTAACCCCAATTAGAGGAGAGTCTGAGCCACCGCTTCAGTTACTAGACGCTAGCCTTTCTCCTGAGAGGATAGAGCTCGAGCATGGAGATATAATCATCGTCGCAGAGACAGGCGGACTTGAACAGTACTTTGATGCGCTTTCGAACAGCGTAATTCTTCACGTACTAGTTGAAAACATGGACAATGGTGGATACGAAATTGAGGTAACTAAACTCGATGACTATGAAACGCTCGCGCACAAAATATGCGCTGTCATCGGTCTAGAAAAAGACTTCATCCAGCTGCACACAAGACCTTCCTTGCATTGGCGCAGTGAGCCTATTAACCATACGGGGAGCAACCTCAATCAGTTATGGATGTCCAATGTTGATCCGATTCCGGTCGGTCTTCGCACCCTTCCTGTACCACTTGCTGACTTTGAGCGCTTGTCTGAAGTCGTGGTCTATTGGTTACCGGAAGGACACTTAGGCCACGAATATCAGAAACAGGTTCTTGCGGCTCCATCTCAGAAGTTCCCAGTCCTCTCAGAGTCCGATGATCAGATCATCGTAACCGAACACGTCAAAGATGCAGATCCATCCCAAGTGGTATGGGTTGCGACTTATAGCCGACGCGCGCGCGAAATAGAAAATGCCACGGTAGGATCATTGGCTGCTGCTCAGGCTGAAGGTTATGAGGTTTATGCGGCGACGTTGCCATCCTCAGAGTTAGAAGCTCGTCATAAGGACGGTGCTAGGCTAGTTACTGCATTCCATTTTTCTCAGACTCCAGCAAGAGCCCATAGTGTGCCTTTCCAGTTTGCTGTTATCCCTGGTGAGCCATTTGGTACGACTAAACAACGTCTTTTCGAGCTATTACGGCGAGAGTCAGAGCGTGGCCTTGAAAAAATTCGTTTTGCAATTGTCACAGAAAGTGAGCTTACTTACATTGGAGATGAAACGATCTTGGCCGATGAACTTCCTAAGATTGCATCTCTTGGCTTAGACCATCCAGATCGTCGGCGGTCAGTACAACAGCAGGCAATCCATATCGATTGAGAAAATATCTTCGTTATAATTAAATGCCAATAGGCATCCTTGGGGATATTAGAAGCTGTTACTTCACGTTACTTTAAGTACATTTCTGGTCTGGTAACATAGAATGGAATATTGACGGAAGAATACATTTTGCTTGATCCTCACGTCTGATTTTGCTCTCAACTCGTGCTCTCTCAATAAACTTTATGTGTGAGTGCAGCCATGCAGCAGCTGCTTAGTCGCACCGATCTTGGTAAGGTGTTTGCTACCGGTAGATTGCAGCACCTACCCGATTGGGTAGGTCCGGAGGAGGACCTCGATGCCTAATTAGCCTGCAAAGCTCAGAAATATGCAAAAATTGAAAGGGAAGCAGACATCCTTAGAGTTGATGCGGCCCCTCTATACCGACCAGTGGCCCTAGATACCCGTGCACCCTACTGCTGCTGCATGCAGGCTGTATCGTTAGATATATAGATGAATGCACGATTAGAGATCAATAATATTTTGCATGCTGTTCGTATCTGTGCTCTTTCTCACAGCGTTTCAGGCCTCAGCCTTCCCTGTGAATTCAACTGGCCCAGGATATGTTGATTTCACTATTCACAAGGCGGCAAAAACACCCTCTGAATCCATCAAGGAAATCCGGGTTGATGGGAAGATCGTAAACGCGTCGTTGCTGAACTCACAGTTTTATTACCAGGTCAGCCTCGACATCGGTACGCCACCCCAGAAGGTAGACTTCACTATTGATACTGGGTCAAGCGATCTGTGGGTAATGGCCGAAACTAACCCTTACTGCACAAGCGACCCGAAGAATACCACAGGTATCAATTGCACGGGCTCTGTGTTTGACTATGAGAAAAGCAGAACATTCCTGGACTTAGGGCAGCCATTTGAGATTGCTTATGGGGACCGCACATTTGCAAACGGTACCCTTGCTTCTGACACCGTTCGCATTGGCAATGGCGCGGCTATAATCAATTCGACATTTGGATTGGCGAGAGAGGGCAACTCTTCCACGTGTGTCTTTGGTATTGGATTCATCGGAGATGAAGGAGAGGCTCACGTTCATCGCAACAAAACTGGAGTATATCCTACTTATTTCAATATCCCGACGCTCATGAAGCAACAGGGGCTTATTGGCACTAACGCATACTCTTTGTGGCTCAATGACGCTGAGGCAGATGAGGGGGGCATTTTATTTGGTGGAGTGGACCGCTCAAAGTTTGATGGCCCTCTCACCGTTATGCCCATCTACAACAACTATTTCGAGTATATTGAGCACCCTATTCAAACCCGCGTGATGCTCAACTCGATTAGCGCAGATGACACTCCTCTTGCTGATTTTAACATTGCTGTTCTTCTAGACTCTGGCACGTCTTTCTCTTATTTTCCTCGAGATCTGTTTGATGCATTTGGTAAAAGCCTGGGATTTGTTTATGACGAGGACATTGGCTACTACTTTGGATCACCATCTACGGCCTTAACCAATGTGAAGGAGTTTACACTGGATTTCAGTGGGGCTAAAATCAAAGTTCCAACCTCCGACCTCTTGGTGGAGCTAACCAAGGACGATGGCTCGCCTTTCACTACAGGTGGAAAGCGCGTGTCTATACTTACTATGGGAGCTGTGGAAGACAGCTATTCATATATTCTTGGAGACGTATTCCTGCGCTCCATGTACGCTGTTTTCGATCTTGACCACTACGAGATCGCACTTGCTCAGTCCCGTAAAAATGCCACGGACACTCCGGACATAGCGCTGATCGAAGCAAGTATCCCTGGGGCTACTCAAGCTGCTGGATATGCCAGCACATCAACGAACAACTCAGTCTATGACATATACCCGTTTACGCCTCTGATTCCAGCCCCAACGATCATCACTGTTAACATCAGTGCTACTTATGCATCTGCCACACCGTCATACGTGTCTTATCCTGGAGCTGGAGGTGGAAGTCCTGCCACCGTCACTGCTACCGTTACGTCCGAGTCTACGACTACGACTACGACAACTACTACAGAATGGCCCGAATTTACTGGAAACTGGGATTGGACCGCTTCAGAATCGTATTGGGAAACAGAGTGGACAACTGAAGATTCTCAATGGACAGCCACGGAGACATCTAGCTCTGATGACGCTATTGTGACTCTGTACTGGGACGAGTAGAATCGGCTGCATGTTGCGGCCGAGCTCGAGTAAATCGCGGAATAGTCTTCGACCTCACGTCTCAAATATTAATTGAACACATTGAATGCATACACCTATTATATAGTCGTAATCATAACAGAAGTCTTGAAGTCACTCTGCAGTTACGTTTAGAAAGTGATCTTCTTTCCCTGAGGACCATCCGAGCGAGGAGGACCACGAGGGTTGCTTCCATTGCTGAAGCCGCCGCCGCCGCGGCCACCGAAGCCGCCGCCGCCACGGCCGCCGAAGCCACCACGACCACCACGCGCTCCACCGCCACCCTGGCGGGGAGTAGAGTAGTCAAGGCGCACGGGTCGGCCAGCAACAGGTACACCATTCAGAGCTTCAATAGCAGCCTTGGCATCCTCAACAGATCCGAGCTGGACGTAGCCGAAGCCCTTGGGCTGCTGCGTTTCGGGGTGAGTGGGCACACGTACGGACAGCACGTTGAACTCACCGAAAGCAGAGTACAGTGCATCGCTGTCAGCATTGAAACTCAGATTTCCGACGAAAATAGTGTCACTTGGCTCGGAGAGAGCGTCGCCGAACTGCTGAGCGCGCGATGAAGCGCGGTCAACCGGCGTACGGCGCTGGCTGTTAGACAGATCAACGTTGATCGGACGACCATCAATCTCACGGCCCTGCATAGTCTCAAGAGCCTTCTTGGCATTGGCAACAGAATCAAAATCAACATAACCGAACCCCTTCGAGCGGCCAGTCTCACGCTCAGTAATAACACGCGCATTAACAACACCCTCAACCGTGTTCTGGAACTCAGACAGAAGCCACTGATCGTCAATGTTCCAGCTGAGTCGGCCCACAAACAGGTTAGCAGAGCCCTCTTCCTCAACCGGCTGCGCAGATCCATCGTTCGACTTCACACGCTTCTGAGCAGGCTCCTCTTGAGCCTCAGCATCATCCTCATCCGCAGCACGCTTCTTCGACGGTTTCTCATCCTCACTATCAGAGCTGCTAGAGCTGCTAGAGCTGCTAGAGCTGCTAGAGCTGCTAGACGCCTTCTTCTCACCCTCATCGTCGGACGAATCGCTATCGCTATCACTCGAGTCATCGCTAGAGCTTGAAGAGCTGCTCGAGTCATCGCTGCTCGAGCTGCTTTCCTTCTCTTCCTTCTTCCCCTTCTTTTTCTCGTCCTCCTTGTCATCGCTGTCGCTGTCACTGCTATCGCTGTCACTGCTGTCACTACCGCTATCACTTGAATCAGAACTAGAGCTGGAGCTAGAGCTGGATTCCTCAACATCCTTCTTGGCCTTCTTTCCCTCATTCTTCGCGCCCTTCGCAGGCTTCTCATCCTCACTTTCAGACTCGGAGCTAGAGCTGGAACTCGAATCAGAGCTAGAGCCAGAATCAGAGCTAGAGCTGGAGCTCGAGTCGGAGTCGGAGTCGGAATCAGAATCGGAGTCAGAGCTCGAGCTCGAGGACGAATCAGAGCTCGAGTCGGAGTCCGAATCAGACTTGGCGCTAGCCTTTGCCTTCTTCGACTCGCTCAACTTCTTAGCCGTCTCCTCCTTTTTACCGGCCTTAGCAGACTGCTTGTCAGCCTTCTTGTCAACTTTCTTGTCAACCTTCTTATCCTTTACGCTCTTCGAACCCATTGCTCAAAAATTGACAAAAAGTTGATGGTATAAATTCTTTTTCGAAGAGCCCGATTTTTTTTTTGTGCTCTGCAAGATCTGCTGCATAATGCACCGTGACTTTTATTATTGCTGACAGTGACAGGTACATATGCGGTATCATTCGCTTATATTAGGGTGCCTGGTCTTCAGGATCCTATAGGGACATTTAGACACCTGTTTTCTAACAATACTACAACTAACTTAGGTCAAACCCAGCGCCAGACTCTATGGAGTAAATCAATTTCTCCCGCAGGGTCTCGAGTGACGTGTATGCCGGTAATTTCAGTAAGTTAACACATGTTGAGGACGTAGGTAGCCGGCTATCATCTGATCCAGCACATCTTATGCCAAAATGTGGATCCAACTTGTCAAATCCAAGCAATGGACCTTTGGGTGCTGACGTGACGAACTTCAGGAACTTCCCACGTTGTTCCGGAGTTAGCTCTCGTAGTACCTGCCAGAAATAAGCAAGTGTTTTTGTATGACCCTCGAAACCAAAGACCTCCGTGTGTCGCTTAAGGTCTTCAATATCAATATCTTGTGTCTCACCACTAATGAGCTTGTTTATCTCTTTTGGATTGAACATGCTAAGCCATTCTAAGCGTATGATTTGCCCAAGTCCTTGTAAAAATCGCACGGTTTGTGGCCTCAGTGACGTGTTCAGCTTGTAGTTCGCAAGTTCCCGTATGTATTCGAGCTTGTTGGCATCAGTAACAGGAATCTGTGACCCATTAGGCCTTAACTGAATCTCTTGTCCTTGGCTTCCAATAACTGTGAAGTCTAGACCAAGAGCAGCCACCTTGTCGCCGTGGATATTATGCAGCTTCGCCATATTGTTATATAGCTCCGCATCCAATAAGAAGAGGTCGTCAAAGGTACTACGCACTGAATGTGCCGCGGAGGTGACGTTCCACTTCGCCAAAAAAAACGACGCAAATTCAACATCTACCAGCAGGTTTTCGTAAATGCATTTTCCGATAACCTGGCCGAGGAAAAAGTACCGCTCTCCAATTTCTTTTGTGAACAACTTCAAATCCTCACCGTACATTGGGTTTGGAGACAGAGTGTGGTTTGCAGTTTCAACAAGAAGCGGAGCTGTACTATTTTTCGGCTCGTCTTTAAATAGCTCCGTCGAGACAGCCATAAGAAATTCTTTCATGAGGCCACCGCCGTCTATGCCACGCTCAGCTATTCCGTCTGAGATGAATTGGATGCGAAGACGATCCTTGATACGCGGACCTAAGTCTTTGAACAACTCTTGTGCATCTGATCGCATGGACTCACGATTAATGCCAAAGTGAATCGGTATCTCAAAAAGGTATCGCCTGTTGTCACGTTCTTTGTCGATACATTCATAGAAAAGTGCGACTCGAGTTTCGAAACCAATAAAGAAGGGTGCGTATTCTAGGATTCGTAAAGATCGCTTTGCCTTGAGTATCAAACGAGAATTCGATGCTTCATCGTCAGCCTCATCGAAGCTGTCATCTTCCTCTTCGTCTTCCACCGTACTCTCGAATAAACCTTCATCCACTGCTTGAAATATCTGCTGATTCTGTCCAGCAATGCTATCCTCCATTAGCCAGAAGCCCGGTGGAAACAACTGGCGTCGGGAATCTCGAATGTACAGTTGCCTCAGCAACTTCAGAACACCCGTTTCGTAATCATTGAGGACGTAGCGCTTGTTAGGCTCTTTGTCCCAGAGAATATCAAACGAAACATTACGCACTACAATTGCAAGATCAGTGAGATCCTCATAGACAAATCCTATTGAGGAGTTACTGATGAACTCCGCATCTGTTGCTACCAAGAGCCAGTATGAGAACAGCTCCACGACAATGTACAACAGGCACTCTTCTTTAGATGCCTTGTACGCGTCCCAAAATGCGTGTATAGGTGATGGTGTTGTCGCAAGCAGCAGATGTAGCAATATGTCAGGTCGTGATCGCGGAAACAGGTTGATGAGTTTTGCTGTATACTGTGCTGCCTGAAGTGGAGGGTTGCACTTGACAACTGTCTGTACAAAATTGCGATTGCTCAACGAGAGCTCTAAGCCCTTCAAATTACCGGCACTTGGGTCCACCGCGCCAACGAGTGCTGTCAGAAGTGGCCAGGCGTCGGCAGAGAAGGGAGCTATTTTTGTAATGAGATGACGCAAAGACTCCTGTTTTGATGGTACAGGCAGACTGCTGAGTTGGAATAGCGGTTGGATTGCTTCTAGGGGTAATGAATCCACGAATGCCGATTGTGTGGTCGATAGCAAAACGGCGAGAAGCTGTAGAGGATCTTTTTCAGCAGCCCAGGCAAGTTCATTACGCGCTCCAGGTACTGATTGTAATCCAATGAGAGACTGAAACACATTAGCAGGTATGTGCGGTGGTTCTTGGTGGCGCAAAATCCCAAACCCTGATTCGCACAGAGGCTCGTCAACAGGTGTATGGTTCCAGATACAAGGTAGACGCGACACAAGAAGCTTATTATAGTGTTGGGCCTCTCCAGAATTCACGAATCTCGAGATCAGCACTTGTCTCGCTTCAGCGGTGAGGTCGAAAAGAACAGGAAGGATAAATGCGACCATATCAGCTTCAATTCTTGCATCAGCATCATTCAGTAAAAAATTGGCTAGGTCTTTTCTAGCCATAGTTCTCAGCAAGCACGCCCTGAATTTTGCCTGAATCGTCTGCGCGGCTCGGAGTTCACGCCGCTGCGCTTCACGCTTACTGCGTTGCTTCTCAGCATTGCGCAGCGCATCTGACGTAGTGGATTGCTTTCGAGTGCCGAGATTCACCGGCCTCCGAGAGCGACCTAGAAACATGCTACCAGTGATATTTCGAAAACCTCGCGGCCCTCAGCCAAGGTGTGAGACTCCTCGAGATGCCAACGTTTGTAGCTGGTGTAGTCAGTAAGGCTCGGAGACTCAGCGCTTAGCAAAATTGACATAATCATGCGGGAAGCTCAGAACGTGGGAGTCTTCTAGACTGCCTGGCGAGTACATTTGACAAGCGGGATCTAAGAAATCAATAAATAAACTCCACCCTAGTCTGTTTCAACCTAAGGTCAGCGTTATAGTCAGATTTGGGCATGGAGGATTGTTGGGTAGGACTAGCGGTAGTAATTCGGTTCGCTGAGCAACTGTAACCTAGCAACAGAGCCAGTTAGGTGGGGTGCAATGTCAGCTGCGGCCAAACCCAGGTGAATACAAGACTTCCCGTCCGATCAGTCCTATTTAAACACCTGAGGGCCTTACCAAGTATTGTAGTGGGAGACCATACGAGAACAGAAGGTGCTGCAGTTATCTTTTTATTTTTTGTTCGGGGAGTTGGTAATTAAATAATATTACTTTTGATTCATTCGAATTCTTATTGATTTCCCCCCTGCTCAATCGAATTATCAAAGCACACTGCTCTACGCTGCTCAAGATCGTCCGTTCGATACGATGGTTTTAGTGTCGCATTCATTGGCGGCGTCTTCAGAAATACTATCAAAACCTTCGCCAACAAGCATAAGCATCTAGGTAAGAAACAACTCAAATCCCGGTAGCAAATGTTACACAGCTGAGAATACTCATCTCGCGCGTCATACTGGTGGTGCATGCTCCCTTGACTAATCCGGTCACACAGGTGCATGCGCCCTTGACTGTCGGTAATTATCGTGCATGTAGCGCGCGAGCACCTTATAAACCTTAACAGCCCCCGATGTTCACACCAGCCGAGTCTGCGATCGGAGCAATTCTGATCCATTTTGCCACGACCTCATTCCTATCAGAAACCGGAAAAACCATCGGCTTTTCTTCCACCATTTATAATGCCGTTTTTCACCCGTCTGTCTATGCCAGCTCTATCGCTGCAGGTGTTCTCCTCAGTGGCATGCTAGTGTCTCGGTATCTACCTCACTTTATCCCCCAATACCCATCTGTAACTGCTACCACTTATATCGTAGCAGGGCTGTTCACGGGAGTGGGGACGTCTATCGGATCCGGATGCACGTCAGGACATATGCTGGCCGGGGTGTCCTTGCTTCGCGTGCGTAGCATTGTTGCGACGATCACATTCTGTTCTGTGGCTGCACTTGTGGTCAACTACTGGGATCTAGCTCCCACCTGTAATGAGGGGCCATGCTATCACTACGACCCAAACTTCACACTTCTTGCGGAGTATGCGCGGGAGCTCATGGCAATTGTTCTCACAGGCTATGTGACTTCATTCATTTTGTTGCCACTTCTTGGTAATAAAAGTTACGTGCGTCTCTTGTCTGGACTTAATGCTGGGATTTTGTTTGGACTGGGGCTACTTATCAGTGGAATGGCCTCTCCCGCCAAGCCCCTTGGGTTCTTGTCATTCTTTCATAAAAACAAATTCGACCCTTCGTTGGCCATGATTATCGTCTTCGCGATTTTGCCCAATATATTCCGCTGGCGGCACTACATTGCAAATCATACAAGGCCCATGGTTGAGCCATCCTACTCGCTGCCAACATCAACGGCGATTACGGGTAAACTTTTGGCTGGGAATGCACTCTTTGGCATTGGATGGGGACTGCTTGGTACCTGCCCCGGCCCGGGGCTCCTGGGCGCAGCGCTCAATGGGTACAAAGGTGCCCTGTGGCTGATAGCATTCGTTGTTGCCTACCGAGTTGCTGTATGCGTGAATTAAGAAGAAAGGGCATAACAAGATTGGATACATGATTCATTAAACTTGGTTGGATCTGGATTCCGCGTATTCGAGATGTTCGTCAGTTCCCTTCTGTGACGACTTGGAGTGTTCCTCAGTGATCTCACCTCCCTCCTCAGACTTACCAGCAATGCGGCGGTCAGTATCCATGGAGATAGCACGTACAGCGCGACTGTTCTCTGGACCAACAAATGTGGTGAGAAGCAGGTAGCCAAAGACACAGCCCATGAAAATGGCCATGACCTTACCATAGTCTTGGATCTCCTTTCCGCCAACCACGGTGTGCATGGAGTCAGTTCCCTGACTCTCAATTGTAGAAGAAGCGGAAGATGCCAGGTTACCAAGCTGGTAGGCGAGACCAACAACCACAGTCTTAAACTCGGGGTGCGACAGCTCAGTAAGATGGGCAGGAACCACACCAAACGCACCTTGAACGAAGAACTGAAGGAAAAAGACCGCCGCATTGATTCCCGTGTTATGGACAAAGGCCCACGGGTAAGTTAGAGCGCCACCACCAACGCAGCAGATTAGAATACTGAGACGGCGACCAATGAACGATGACAAGTGGCCAATGATAAGGCCTCCAGTGAGCGCGCCGAAGTTGGCGACACACATAGTCACAGTGGTGCGGTCCGGGGAGAACTTTAGCTGCTGGCGAAGGAAGGTTGGGTACAAATCCTGAGAGCCGTGACTCATGAAGTTAAAACCAGCCATAAGGAGAATGAGGTAAATCGAGATGAGCCAGTAGGTCCTAAGAGCCTCACCAGCCTTCTTGATAAAGCTTGGGGTCTCAATACCTGCCATCTTCGCCTCCTTTCGCTTCTGTAGCTTCTGCTGGAACTCCTCCGTCTCTGGCAAAAACGCACGGAAGCACGCGAGCAAGAAGCTGACGCCGGCCGCAAACCAGTACACGGCGCGCCACTCGTACTTCTGCGTGTCGGCGATTGCGCGCGTAAACACCACGGCCAGCAAGTATCCGAAAGCGTAACCCTGTTGCACCAAGCCCGACACGAAACCGCGAGGACGCGGCGGGCAGTCGTTCAATGCAGTGGATGTTGCACTGCCATAGATGCCTCCCATGATAATACCAAAAACGGCACGTACGCCAAGGAAGGCGGGGAACGAGTGCACGAAAGAGACACCGATTTGGATGGCCATCATGAGGATAAGATTCACTACGAAGGGCCACTTTGTACCAAAGCGGTCGCCAAGGACACCAAAAATGACTGCACCGACGCTGCGCAACATCAGTACGAGTGTAGTTCCATACGTGATACTCTCCGTGCTTCGGATCTTTCCGTTATCGTAGGGGAAGTCCTCTCGTAGCTGCTCTATGTTGAGGTTGATGGTGAAGAAGTCAAAGGCGTCCCATGTCCAGGCAAGGAATGCGCAAAGAATAAATAGCCACTGTTTGCGTGGAACCTCCATCAGAGACGGAAACGGGTTTAGGTGTGCTTTGTTCGCCATGATGTACTGCGTGGATGGAAGAAGATACGTCCAGCGGGTTTTGAAGTAGTGCTTGACACTGCTCCACTTGAAAGAGGGCCGTTGCATGATGTGATCCTCTTCGATGGAGTCTGCTTGGCTGAGTTGGGATGAGATTTTTTCCATAGAGTGCGAGTCGTACTCCTCAAGCGGCTCAACAGAAGAACCCTGCGGGTCTTTGTCGGCTCGCGACAGCATCTTAGGCATTGTGACGCGCATAATGCTGTTTCGAAGAATACAAGAGTGGTACAGGTCAGTAGTTTATTGATCGGGTGCCGCAAAAGATCTAGCTATATATCCGTCCGTACGGCGGTTAGGGCGGACTCACGGACGTGTGAGATTAATCCAGACAATGGTGGACGGATCGGTCCTGGTTTGCAGCGGGAGACAGAATTTTCATGTACCCCGCACTTCGTAGAATAGGGGGAGCATTTTATGCAATCAACCCTTGCCCGACGATACAGGAACCCGCCGCGTCCTCCTATAGCCGGTAGCCCACTAAGGGGTTCGTGCATGGTAAAAAGGTACACTTGTGCGGCGATGGGTAAGGGTACTGCATCCGACAGCAGATGCTGAGAAATAGTGACGCACATCAGTGCCCCAAAAGACTCAACGCGATGATCTGCTTCCGATTTCTCCCGCTGATTCCCGCTGCTGCATCAGTTTGCGGCATCGACATTGCTCAGATTAATGCAACATTGATCACCTTCCGTGGCCCGCGTAGCATCCACTTGAGCTTGTTGAGCTCAGAGTCGCTTCGCATGCCCAGCACATACATCACAGACACATCATCAAGACAGACTCCAGCAATCTCCTCACTACGCACGACAGGAATTTTGAGTGGGCTTAGGTGCTCCAGGATCTGCAAAGGTGAAGAGGCATTTGGAGAGATCACAAGCCCTTCCCCTAGCCACATTCTCCTCACGAGCTTCGCGAGATAGGCACTATCAGATGCGGTGCTCGTAAGCGGGGCGCTTGCGAGCTCCGAGGCATTGATTTGCACGCCCATGCTGTCGAAAACGCGCAGTTCTCCGTCCCATTGCTTGCTGGGGGTCTCACTGACATCGTAGATGTAACGCTTGGCCGCCTGCTGATCCAGCAGCTGAGGCAGCACAGAAAATTGCAGCGATCGCGTAGTCATATCGCTGGTTAATAAGGTTGTTAGCGGCGCGTTCGAACCGTTTGCCGCGTAGATGTATTCTAATAGTACCTCTAGGGTAGTTTTTTTCTCAGAATTTGCGTGGCGGAAAATGTCAAGCTCGTCCACGACCAATTGACGCAGCTGCGAGAGTGCCAAAAGTGATGGGTCGGCGCTGAGATAGTCAAGCACGCGCGTCGGCGTCGCAATCAATGTATGGGGGACCTGAGATTTTCTTCTCTTAGAAACCAATTGCGTATGTTGCGTTTCATCTCCCTCAATATCTGTGCTCCCATTCCGGTAGAGCAGCTGAAAATACTGGTCATTGCCAACCATGCGTGTCATTGACTCATAATACTGATCTGCCAATGCTGGTGTCGGCACCAAGACAAGATTTGTGATATGATTGCTATCCAACTTTGGCGTGGACAATAACCCCAGCATAGCTGATGTTGATTTGCCCGTGTTTGGAAGCGACCGAGCGATCATGGATAGCCCAGAGCTGTTGAGCGCGAGCATCTTCTTCTGGATTGGCCAGGGCTCAGTGAAGTGGCCTGGCATTGACCGCAGCACGACATCTTTGATGCCGAGGTCTTGGAACCGGCGAGCCTGGCGCGGATCAACGCGAAGCGCCGCCTTCATGCTCATTTACCTGAAACTTTTCGAAAACCCTAGTCATTCAATAAACTCAGGGTTCGGGCGGGACCACTCATATTGCCAGTTAGGCTCCAGGCCTCGTATAGCTGGCCTGCAATTAAACTGTAAACAAAAGCAAATGAAACCTGGTTTTCGGTCAACTGTTACTACCCGAACTATATAAACGCTGCTGTTTTGAACTTCTAAATGGTCCACCACAGAGTCAATCGTTCGTTTATCGCACCACTCCACTCGTTCACACAATTCCATTCGTTATGAAGTCTGCTATCATTCTGGCTACCCTTGCTCTCGCCTTCGGCGCGCCTGTCATGCCGAACCTGGAGCTTGCGCAGGTCAAGCGCGACACCGTTTCCATTCCTGAGCTGCTGAAGGGCGCTATCACTAACGCCAAGCAGACCACGGAGACGCTGGTTGAGCAGCTCAAGAAGGGTGATGGCCACGCCGGTGAGGACACCGTCGATGCTGTCATTACCGGCCTTGACTCGCAAATTGACAATATCGCCAACTTCGTTGCCAAGGACCTTAACGGTGTTACGCTCGGAATCTCCGGTGAAGTCGGTGACTTCCTTCTCGGACCTATCTTCCAGGGAGTCACTAACGGCGCTGAGGTTATCATCTCCAACGTTGTTGGTGGCAGCATTGACATGGTCTCTGATGGTGCCATCAAGACTTTCACGAAGACCCTTGCTAACTTGCACGAGCTTGGTGAGAAGATTGATATCTCTAAGACTGATCTGCAGGCTCTGGACACTGCCGAGAAGCAGCTCTCGAAGGTCAAGGGCGATACGAAGAAGCACACCGCGAAGAAGGACTCTAAGAAGGAGAAGCGCGACACTGTCTCCATTCCTGAGCTCCTGAAGGGTGCTATCACTAACGCCAAGCAGACCACGGAGACACTGGTTGAGCAGCTCAAGAAGGGTGATGGCCACGCTGGTGAGGACACCGTCGATGCCGTCATTACCGGCCTTGACTCGCAAATTGACAATATCGCCAACTTCGTTGCCAAGGACCTTAACGGCGTTACGCTAGGAATCTCCGGTGAGATCGGTGACTTCCTTCTCGGACCTATCTTCCAGGGAGTCACGAACGGCGCTGAAGTTATCATCTCCAACGTTGTTGGCGGCAGCATTGACATGGTCTCTGACGGTGCCCTCAAGACTTTCACGAAGACCCTTGCTAACTTGCACGAGCTTGGTGAGAAGATTGATATCTCTAAGACTGACCTGCAGGCTCTGGACACGGCTCAGAAGCAGCTCTCGAAGGTCAAGGGTGACACAAAGAAGCAGGTTTCTAAGAAGCAATCTAAGAAGGAGAAGCGCGACACCGTTTCCATTCCTGAGCTGCTGAAGGGTGCTATCACTAACGCCAAGCAAACCACGGAGACACTGGTTGAGCAGCTCAAAAAGGGTGATGGCCACGCTGGTGAGGACACCGTCGATGCCGTCATTACCGGCCTTGACTCGCAAATTGACAATATCGCCAACTTCGTTGCCAAGGACCTTAACGGCGTTACGCTGGGAATTTCCGGCGAGATCGGCGACTTCCTTCTCGGACCTATCTTCCAGGGAGTCACGAACGGCGCTGAAGTTATCATCTCCAACGTTGTTGGCGGCAGCATTGACATGGTCTCTGATGGTGCCCTTAAGACTTTCACTAAGACTATTGCTAACCTGCGCGAGCTTGGTGAGAAAATCGACGTGTCCAAGACTGATCTTCAGGCCTTGGACACTGCCGAGAAGCAGCTCTCGAAGGTCAAGGGCAGCACCAAGCAGAAGACGCACGCGAAGGCGCACAAGACACAGGCTGTCGACGCTTCGAAGCGCGCTACGGATGCCGATATGTCTGGCGTGAACGGCTCCATGACGAACTACAAGCAGGTCCAGGACACGCTGAACGCGCAGCTGAAGGCGCACAACGGCCACGCTGCCCAGGCCACGATCAACGCCTTCATTACCGGCGCTGATTCTCAGATTGATAACGCTGTGGCGACCATCTCGGACGCCCTTGCGCCATTGACCTTTGGCGCGTCGAAGGCTGTTGGTGACTTCCTGCTTGGTCCCTTCGTCCAGTCTGTGACGAACGGTGCCGAGGTTTTCATCTCGAACGTCCTCGGTGGTGCCATTGATGGCGCCTCGGACATGGCGGTGCAGTCCTACGCTCAGAGCCTCAACAACCTCGCCCAGCTTGCCGACAAGTATGGGGTCAACGAGGAGACCAAGAATGCTCTGGTGAAGGCTCAGCAGCGTGTTGCTGCGGTTCTTCCCAAGAAGAACTAGAGCACCCGTGCCAATGCTACCGCCGACTGCTACTTAATAGCATTCATCGAGCAAGTAAAGATTTTAGATTGAATAAATTTGATTAACACAATGTGTCTTCATTCTTTCCGGCAACATCAATTAGCCATTCCACTTAGAAATGCCGCGAAACCGTTTGACAACGGGATCGATGAGGCAAGTGCCCGATCGCGCATCTCACCTATCGGGCTGCGCGGGCTGCACGCGCATCGTTGACGGGCGCGTCCGAGTTGTAGTTTTTCCGGCGTACCCTAGCCGTAGAGCTGGCGCCGGTGAGTCCGTACGTAAGGTAAGGTTGGGGCCCAACATGGCAGTAACGAGGAGCATGCCTAAGCAGAAGACGCACTGGATCGTGCCAGGCCCAGGCAGTTGACAAAACCCACAGAGGTTCCAGCAAGCGGCCCGATGATTTATCTGCGTAAATCGCTTGTCTCGCGGCTGCTGTCCAGGAGCCGCGGAGCACCGCTCTACAGGAGCTTCTCGGCCACCGCCACGGCTCGAGAGGTGCAGGTGTTCGACATGCCCTCGATGTCGCCCACGATGGAAGAGGGCGGCATTATTGAGTGGAACTTCAAGCCCGGCGACAAGTTCAGCGCCGGCGACGTGCTGCTCGAGATCGAGACGGATAAGGCGCAGATCTCCGTTGAGGCTGGTGACGACGGCATTCTCACCAAAATTCTTGTTGAGGCGGGTGCGAAGGGCATTCCCGTGGGCCAGCCAATTGCGGTGACTGCTGAGGAGGGTGACGACGTGGCCGCTATTGACTACGACGCACTTCTTAAGGAGAAGTCTGGCGGTTCTGCGGCGCCTGCCCCGGCGCCTGCCGCGGAACCCGCATCTGAGCCGGCCCCGGCTCCTAAGCCCGAGCCGGCGGCACCAAAGGCCCCCAAGCAGGCGAAGCCCGTCCATGGAAAGCACGGCACGGGCGCCCTGCCCGCCGCGATGCGCCTGCTGCATGAGAACGGCCTGTCCGAGAAGGACGTCACTGGCTCGGGTCCGTACGGCCGCATCACCAAGGGCGATGTGCTAGCTCTGCTGGGCAGGATTCCCAAGGGCTACCCTGAGACCGAGCAGGCGCGATTCGAGCAGATGGAGAAGATGGATTTCAGCAACGTGCAGCCCGCCGAGCCCAAGAGCGACGCTGCCGCCCCTGCTGGGGGCAAGGCGGCCG
Organism: Entelexis potacharoeniae; assembly: GCA_030566975.1. Classification (NCBI taxonomy): domain Eukaryota; kingdom Fungi; phylum Ascomycota; class Dipodascomycetes; order Dipodascales; family Trichomonascaceae; genus Entelexis; species Entelexis potacharoeniae. The sequence continues at coordinate 207,399 of JAKUBX010000005.1, forward strand.
AGTCTGCGCCTGAGAAGCCGAAGCCGCTTGTCACAAAGGTCTCAATCCCGCTTGGCACGTCTGCCCTGGCGTCGAAGGTTGCTGCTGCCCAGCGCACGGCGCTGCGCACTTCGCTTCTGTCCCTGAAGCCGAAGCCTTCCGTGCTGCGTGACTCGACCCTGGACTTCTTGACTGCGCCGGCCAAGCCGCCTTTCCAGATCAAACAGGCCGAGGTTGTTGTGCGCCGCGCGAAGCCGGTCTCGCTCGAGGTCTCCATCCAGGAGCCTCCGGCAGCGAAGCCCAGCAAGGCCGTTGAGGTCTACATCGCCACGCTCCAGGCTGAGCTCGCCCAGGAGACTTCTGCCTAAATGCGGGCTAATTTAAAAATCGGCCGCCGCCAGACTCGAACTGACACTTAGACATGTATATATCTATTAAGAAAAAACTGGTAAAATAGACTGTATGGGTTTCTACGGCTGGATAAAGCGCAAAAAGTAAATAGGCACTTCAATCAATCTCTTTGTATAGCGTGTCATCCTTATGCAGGGGCCATGCTAATCTTCTCTGTATTGTTTCAATTTGACCATTTGCCCCCGAAGGGGCAGAGATTCGTGAGACCTGGGTTTATAAGCCTTGAACTCCCAAGCATCTCACTGCCAAGTTTTGAAACCAGTAAGTCCGAGCGGTGAGTTCAACGCCATAAATACTACAATAATCGCTACTTCAGTCAGTGCCCATGGCGGAGCTTGCATGCTTCGATGCGATGTACGAGCTGCATAAGTATCTGCGTATATCTGCATGAATATCTGAATGGGGCTCTGCTTCTTCCGGCAGCTAGCTACAAATTGTACAGCTCATTAATTTAGGTCTCCTTGTACTCATAGAACCCGCCCTTCTCGGCAACGTCAAGTTCTAAACTGCCAACCTCCTCAGAGTCCACAAAAAGCTGTCCGTGGAGGTGATCTCCCGGCACTATCTCGCCAACGCCCTTCGGGGTTCCCGTTAGTACTATGTCTCCCTCCTCGAGCGTCATGACGTTCGACACCGTTGCCAGAATCTCGGGAATCTTGAACACCATCAGGTTCGTGGGGTCGTCCTGTCGCACCTTGTCGTTAATAGTTAACCGCAGCCATGCGTTGTCCGGGTCGGGCACCTTACTCTTCGGAATCAGTCCGCTTAGCGGCAAAAACGTATCGAAGCCTTTCGCAATGCTCCATGGGAGGCCCTTGTTCTTCGCCTCGGCCTGCACGTTTCGAGCCGTGAGATCGAGTCCGAGTGCATATCCAGCGATGTAATCCGACGCCTTATTCGCGTCGAATGTGGCCGGGTCGGCCTCCTTCAGGCGCTTGCCGAGGACTACCGCCAGCTCGAGCTCATAGTGCAGCTGCGTTCCTTTCGGCCGCAGAATCGGGCCTTGTCCGGGAAGCAGCAGCGAGCTAGGTGGCTTAAGGAAGAAGAAAGGCTGCGCGGGAGCCTTATTGCCGAGCTCCTTTGCGTGGTCCAAATAGTTACGGCCAATACACACGATTTTGCTCACCTTCGACGCGAAAGACATGACGCAACAGCGATTCTTGGTAATCCCGCACGTCCCTAATGTGTGGGGAAAGTGCGCAGGGTTTCCCATTGGCGCTGCGGCATACCAAAGCTATAGACGAAATTGAACACGCTTTCATGTATAATTTAGACTTAAAAAAAATAGATTCATGGGTAATATAACGCACTGGATCCGCAGGATTCTCGGCGAAACACCCGGTCGATAATGCGACGCGGCAACGCTGAAGGGCTGGCCAAGTTGACCTGGAGATGATAAATAATGAACAAAAACCACGCGTCATTCCTGCGCGCTCACTCTTATGATCAGTGAATGTACTGAGACCAGGCCCGCTTTGCGAAGCGCGTTGTGTCTGCGACGGTCTCACTAACGCGAGCGTCTGCGTAGAGACCCGCCGCCTTCTGCGAGGCTAGTCGTCCGAAGCTGCCAGCCTTATCCAAGGTCGCCTTTGCTTTCAATAATTTATCATCCCGCAACGCCGACTCCCACAGCTGCTTCCTAGTGTGGTCTATGTCGCTACCAAGAGTACGCGCATAGTTCTTCAAGTCACCCACCACTTCAGAGTCCAGTACCTCGTTGAACAGCGCACGCCCGTGCAGGCTATATAGCGACAGCTTCTCGCGCAGCTCGTTGAAGCGCATGATAATCTGAAGATGGAGGTAACGAATGTATGCAAGCAGCGCGTTGGTAGACTTGGCTACAGCGGTGCTGAGAGCGTTATCACCGAAGTACACGTTGGGCTTGTCAACAAGCAAGTTGGCCAGAAGTCCTGTTGACGACGGTTCGACTTCTGGCTCCCAAACTTGCAGGTCCTGCGGGCCAGGCTCTGGCACTGTCGCGGTTGTTCCTGACCAGATCGAGTAGAGCGAGATAGCCACCATTATCATGGCCAAGACCTTCAGGATGATAGGGAGCCACGCAGGCGCGTTCTGCAGCAACTTTCGCTCCTTCTGATTCTCAATGGTCGGGGGCAGCAGGCTAGCCGGCCAGAGTGCGGGGACGTTTGCTTTGCCGGGTGTCGTCATGCAAGCAACCGTGCCATTCGAGTCCATAGCGAGCAGCATATCTGAATCCAGCATGTCCAGGTACTCAATTGTGAGCGGCGTGTACACGCCGTCGGGGCTGCGCAGAAGCGGCGCATCAACACTGGACATAATCCGCGCCTTGTCGTTCAGCTCGTTCGTACCGAGGAACGTCGATGTGACAGGGATGACTGGCGCAGCAGGACACAAGTTCCAGCGCGTACCGCGTGGCTCGTTGCTCACGCCCGTATCCTGCGATGCCGCGTCTGGCGAGTCCTCCGACTTCGTGTCGGTGTCATACGTGAAGATATCGATAAGCTTGCACTCACGCTTCTCGATATCGCGGTTCGTGGGCAGCACGGGCTCATGGTCGAACGAGTCGCGCGCCGCAATGTATTCACTGAACACGAGCTCGCAATCTGCCGTTTTGCAAACCCAGAAAAACCGCGCCTTGGGCATGGCCGGGAGCAACTTCTGAATGACCTCGCGCACCAGCCGCTCGTTGATGCCGAACACGGCGATGATCAGGGCGGGTGACTTTCTCGTCGGCTTCCGCGCGTCCAGAAATGACATCCCCCAGCCCTTTCCGGGCTCCGTTGCTGAGCGCGGGCCGTCGGCACTTTGTGCCTGGGGCCTGCCGTCCGCGAGCGACTCCGAAGACATGCGCGGCAGGCGGTACATCGAGAGCGTCTCATAGGACGCAATTGGGTCGAATTCGTCGCTGGGCGCGCTCGCGGCATCGGAGGAACCGCTGCTTGCGCTGCTGGAGGCGCTCGAGCCCGAGCCGCGCGCGGCTGCGCGGAGGCGCTTGGCATCATCGCTGGTGCTCGATTCGTCGCGAGCATCGCCCGAGCTGAGCGAGTCGTCCACGCTCAAGCTGCTGGAGTCGGCCTCGCTGAGGCCAGCGCCGTCGTCCGAGACAGCGGCGGACGCATCGTCCAGACTGGCGTCAGTGTCAGTGTAGTCGTCGTTCTCGCTCATTGAGAGCACGTCATAGTCCTCCGTGAGTGTGGGCATGGTAATTGAGGGTGGCAGAAGCCGCGAGCGGAGTTTGGCTCAGTGGCACCAAATTAAGCGCGGTCGGTGAGGGTGTGGGGATGCTGGGAAGCCGGGCGCATTTACCGCCTATGGCCCCGCGGACTAGGGTATAGTCCCGTAATCTATGTGGATGTTAGGGTTCCCGCCGGTCAGGGGGTGGCGGCCGGCTGTGGGCAACTGCCCATTGGGCCCCGTGGCAGCACGCGCAGCACAGCGCAGGCCCATTGGCCGGCGCAAGTGGAGCCTGAGGCGATGATGCGGCCATATGGACTTGCTCAACAACGCCTACTCGTGCTGCATAATTTTCTCATTCCACAAACCGCTGGAGCAGCGGATGTTTGGGGTCTTGCACCATGCCCGATTTCATGCCACATTTGGGTCACAAACCACGTCATGATTACTTCATATGCCTCGCGCGGCTGCGCATGCACTCCTGTTTTACGTGGACTTTCTCCGCGCCTGGCCCAGTTAGTTCGCGCATGGGGCTGGCACATTTCGCCGTTGTATGCGGCTTACCGCAATTCATTGGTTCCTCGGGTTCTTCAGCTGTCTAGGCTCATTAGCTGTCGCGATTCTTCAGTTGTCGTGATTTATTTGTTATTTCGGTACATTAGTTGTAGGCGCGTTGGTTGTCTAATATTGTTGGTTGTCTCGTTGATCGACTTCATTGCGGCTTCTAGTCTCTAGCATCTAATTCGTTGTTCGTTATTCGTTATAAAGTTGGAAAACAGCGCTTGGAGGCGTTAGCTTCTCAGCTTTCATCCTCTATGCAGTATCGTTAATTGAGTGTAAGGAGCGACGGCGACGAATGTGACTGCGAACTCTCCATCGAAGTAAGCCCGGGCGTATCGTCGCGGACGTGCTGCCAGACCTCGTCTGAGACCTCGCTCGACGTGTCGGTTAGGACCTCGAACTCACTGGACGAGGCGCTGCTGAGTGCATCCGTACCGGGCACGCGAATTCGGGGCGCCACAATCTCCACCGTGCGCCCCTGCGTGACCTCCTTGTCGTCCACTAGCACGTTGGCACGATCAGCGTCACAATTCGGTAGGTGCACGCGCAGCACTGCGCCGTTCTGCTCGATAGATACGGGCAACTCGCCGAGCTCGGCAATGCGGTCGACGTCGGCCAGCACAGCGCGCAGATTAGCTATCTGGCTGTTGATCGCCCCGCGCACCGCCTCAAGCATGTCCTCATTAAGCTCGCCGACCACGGGTAGCACCAGCCGCGGCGCCACGTTGAAGTCGACCGCTGCCGAAATGACGCTCGTTTCGGGCAGACTATACTCCTCCTCTAAGGGCTCGGGGCTATGTGCTGCCTGCGTTTCCGCTCGCGAGCCCGTGTAAGCAGCCAGCACAGACTGCCATCGCGACTCGCCCGGAGCAGTCGGAAACAGGAAATTCGAGAGCGACTGCTGGTACGCGGCCAGTCCGCGCAACTTCTCGCGGATCTCGGCCCCAATGGTCTGCCTAGAGCGGAACTGGTCCTGCTGCCGCAGCAGCGCGCGGTCGCTCCTCGACAACTCCTTGTCACCGAGCACGCTCTGCTTGAAGAACTCATACGGGCTCGAGCTCGGTGTTATGCGGTGCCCATATACGGACGAGAAGCGGAATTGCCAGAGGTCTGTGTGGCAGGGGCTCCAATTGATGCTGGACACGCCGGCCCGCAGCATGAGATTCGACATCAGCGGCGACCGTTCGCGATGCGCGCGGTGCGCGCAGAGCGGCGAGCGCACGGCGCATGACAGCGTGAGCTTTGTGACCCTGATGGCCTGGCGCAGAAGCAAGAACAGGAACGGCCCATGGCAGCGGTGGTGACGGTGGTGGTGGTGGCCGCCTCTGCCTATGTTGTTTGCGCGGAAAAACTTGCCAGCGCGGCGGTTCATGTGTCCGAACAGCAATCCGTGGGGCCGGCGCATGCGGGCCTCGCAGCGGCTCGACCAATGAAAGAAGCGCTTGCCCGGGCCGTTGGGACCGTGGTGCTTGGGCCGGAAATGCCGGTTGCGCGGCGCGTACGCGGGCTCAAAAGACGGAGCGCCGTGCCGCGCCGGCGGGTTCAACGCGCGCGCCAACTCCTCGACGGAGCGGCGCGCGTACTCTGCTGAGCGACGCAGCAGCTCAGCAAGAGTCATCTGGTCCTCCCAATTCCGCGCCTCGAGAAAGGTGGCGACTATATAATGTACGCATGTGTCAGCGGCAGTTGGGCTTTTGATGCAAGGGTCTCAGGGTTCCGCATGTGCGACGACGCTGTTGGCTGAGCCCTCTCCTGCCAATGGCCGAAATTAAGATCCGATGCGTCCGCGCTTCCGGGGACGCGTCAATGCGATTGATCACCAATTGACTCATCTTGCTTTCGAAGACATCCCTTGTTCCATTGCGTGCTGCGTGCTATCGGGCCGAGATCGGACCTCAGGGGTGGGGTGACCTTCTGCCCATTTGACGTCACTGATAGTGACACATCCTGCATCTTGACTGGCGCGTAAACGGCAATTAAGGCGCGTGCGCCGTAGCCGCCATGTAGTGCTGATTTTGTTTGTTGCGCTTAATATTCCCGTATTTTTTTGTATGATTAGTGTGATTCATTTAAAATGCTGAATTGACCCTGCTGGTTCATGAGCAGTGCCGTCTGTCTTTTCAACATGCATTGCTTGCCTGTCTCAATGTATATGGTCTAAAAGTGCTGGATATAAGTCAATTCGTGCTTTCGTTGGTTGTGGAAATCCTGGTTGGCATCGGCGTTTCTCGATTTGAGGCCTTATAGTGTTGCATTACTCCTCGTTAGATTCGTTTTTGTAGCCAGTTTGAGTTCAGTTGTCAATGCGCTTATTCGATATTGGAGTAGTCTCATTCGTCAAACCTTGTTGGCTATTATCTATGGAGAACTACAATTCAATGCTGTTGATGGCAGAAAACCAGCATTGGCACGGCTACGAGAACGGCTCGTGTGTCCCCCGCTGGATATACCTGCTAATTGGTTGGTTATTTTCGTTTGTTCTATCTGAGCCAATTACTTGATACAACATGTTTAGTTGCCGTTTGCATACTAAATCGCTAATGTACTCTAGTGTTTCTTGTCTGATTGTCTACCGTACATTCAGAATTCGGCCTCGGCCAGCTCGAGCGCGGCTCCCAAGCTCAGCTTGACGTGCTGGACCATATGCTCGAAGTCGATGCGGTCCACAGTGTCGAGCTCGTTGTGTCCAACGCGCGGCCCAGGATCCGGAATCGCGGCGGGAGTGCCATACTCAATGATGAAGCTACTGGGGTACCCGTACTTGTTTGCCGAGGCATGATCCGAGCACGCGTAGCCGCACCGGAACTCGGTGTACGGAATGTCAGCGTACTCAGTGATCACCTTGCGCAAAAAGTCCGTGAGATTCGGGTTCACAAAGTCCACTACAAGCCCTAGGTCGTCGGGCACGCCGCGGTCTCTTTTCGTGCCGCCAGTCATGTCCTGCTGCACCATGGCCTTGACCTGCTTGCCCTCGGCCGCATATTTCGCAAACACGTCCTGCGACCCGAGCAGCCCTATCTCTTCGGCCGCGTACCAGTGGAACTCCACCGTGTTGCGCGGCTCCCAACCAGACTCGGCAAGAAGGTGCAGGACCTCGAGGATGGTAACGCTGCCGCTGCCATTGTCGTCGGCGCCAGGAGCCCTGCCATCATAATAGTCCTTCAGGTTGATCGAGTCGAGGTGGGCGCCAATCACAATAATGTTTTCGGGGTGGTGCGTGCCCTCGAAACGCGCAATGAGCGACTTCTGGGCAAAGTCGTGGTCAAAGACATGCACGGAGAAATTGGCCGACGACTTGGCGCCCTCGAGCGCAATCAGGTCGCGCAACCACAGCGAGCTGTTGAGCCCGAGCTCCGACTTGCAGAACCGGTTGTGAAATGCCGAGAACTCCGTCAGCCGCGACTCAAGGCGTTTCTGACTGATGTGCGGGCTCAGAACACTGAACGTCTTCCCCTGCGTGAGCTTCGTTGGGTACTCAATCGCGCTCGCAGCCTTGACGCCAGGCTCGGGGTGGTCTGTGATGTCCATGAACGGCAGCTCGTGCATCATCAGCTCGTGAATATCGCTCTCGGACATCCAGCGTTGCTGGCCCTCTGCGTACTGAATGAGGCGCTCATCCTTGCCAAGAAGCTGCTGCTCCTGGAACGCATGCGCACAGGCCAGCAGGAGACTACCAACCAGCTTCATAGCGTTTCTGAAGACTACGCCTTTAGATGTTACGGCGCTAACAGATCACGCTTATCAGACGTCACGTTAGATATGAGCTAGGGCAGGGGCAATTGCACCACCACACGCTGTTCGATCGCATCTGAACAGCGATCCGCCGAAAAAAGGTATTTTGTGTACTTCCTGTTTCGACTGCACTCCAATTTCTTAAGGGGCTGTGTGTCTGGTGGTATACAGGCACAAGCCTGACCTGCTGAGCGCCTCTCTGTATCCCCAATGAAGACACAGACTTCACTAAAGTGAATTGGACGATTAATGTAGCACATCACAGAGTTGTGCGATGGCTACGGAACGCACCTATCACAGACGACGCCCGAAACCCGCATGTGGCAACCGCGCGCCGTACGCGAGATACGACGCTCACGTGCGCGAGTCTGCCGCCCTGCCAGACGTGAACGGCTATCCAGGACGCACATGCGGCGTTGGGCACCTCGCGTAACAGCACACAAGAGCCATCCCCTCGGTTGTTTACAACGCCTCGCGGCTAGTGAAAGCACCATATGACGCCCGAGGAGGTGGAGAGATTCACGCGGTTCAATGAGACCGCAGATGGCCCACAGCGCCGCGTTAGCCTGCGCTTCGAGGACCCCGCCGGCTCCGACCTCACGGCCATAATCCTCCTGAACGACGACGGTCTCGGGTTCCCTCAGCACCTTGGCTCGCTTGTGGGCCAGACGTTCAAGGAGTCGAGTTGGGAGGCGCCGCTGGACTCGGTGCTGCGCATTGCAGACATTCCCGAGCCTGGATTCAGCGAGATGCGGCCGCTCGTGGACCAGCATATCCTAGCGTGGACAGTGCTCGCACATGGCACGGACTTGCTGATTGCCCAGAAGTCGCTTCCGCGCAAGACCACTCAGATGCTGGAACTGCCGTTGGCGATTGGAATCGTCATCACAGGCAAGCAGAACGTGGCAAACAGGAAGATTGTCGGTGCCGAAATGCTCCCAAAAAACATTCCCACGCCGTTCGTAGCCGATAAGTGGGGCGACACGTACAACGACTCGTTTTCGCTCGAGCCGCGCATCATTGAGGCGGTGCCGGAGACTGTGTTTCAGGCCATTGGAAACATCATGACCGCAGCCAAAACCGCATTCGAGGCAAAGGATTATGAAGCTGCGGCCGAGAAGTACCGCAAAGCGTTCCACTACTCCCACAAGTACTATCCGGAGTCACTAACTGCCGAGGAGCTCCACATCGCGACGGACTTGAAGGTGCGCTCCCTGCTCAACCTGGCGCTGGCTGCCGTACTGGTTGGCACAAAGCCTTGGTACGAGAAGGCCATTGAGGCAGCGGACTTCGTGCTCGATATGCCCGAGGCCACTGAAAGCGACCGTGCGAAGGCTTTGAACCGGCGCGGCCGCGCACGGCTTGGCCTCGGCGATGACGAAATGGCCAAGACCGACTTGGAGACCTCGCTTACCCTTTACGACGATAGTGGGACTCGCAAGGCACTCAATGACTGCCACGAGACGCGGAAGAAGCGGCTAGAGGCCTTGCAGAAGCGTCTTAAGGGCGCCTTTGAGTAAGAAAGCCGGTGCTTTCTTCATTCCGGTGTGCATTGTTTTTCTTGCACCCGCTTTCATGATATGGACTTTTCAAATTCTTCATTTATTCTTCTGCTTGCAGCTTTACTTTAATGATACTACATGACGCAAAAGCGCAGAATACTTAGGTTTGTTAGGACGCGTGTTCATTATTTGCTGCCAGAAAGAGGGTCCTTCTGGGGCCAACTAACTGCACTGCGCAATCCGTCTTTTCACAAACATGATACCGTAACTATCCGGCGCTTATAGTCGCTAAGCGTTCGCGACTAAGCAGCGCGCAGAGATTCCCTTCGATTAACATCGCCGAATACGCCTTATCGAGTCGCGTCGCGACAGATGCATAACCCTAGCCTAGCTAATTTGTCCCCTTATGTCATCGCAAATGTCAATAAACCACCCGCACGCACCGCCTTACCTTCCCTATCGAGCTCCTGCCCACAATCTGCATACGTGTCGACCCAAAAACACACTAATTGGCCACCGCCCTCTGACCGACACGATGAGTGACGCGCCCAATGCCGCGCAAACTCTTCTCGACCAGCTGCGCTCGTCGCTTGACGGGGCCTCGTACTCGACGTCGGCGGTCTATGCTAGTTTGATTATCGCCTTCGGCGGTGCAGCCGTCATCGTCGCGCTCGTTTTCCTGCTGTGGCACCACTTCCGTGACATCTATGCCGCACGGGCGATGCTGGCGTCGCGCTTGGCTGCCATTCGGGAAAAAACCGCCGAGCTCGTGCTCCCGGGTCTGCGTAGATGCCTGCGCAGGTGCTGGTCCACAGAAGAACGCGAGTTGCTCGAGGACTCCGGCCTCGATGCTGTCGTATACCTTCGCGCGCTACGTATGATGCGCAATATTTTCGCCGTACTTTCTGTCGTCCTGTTTGGAACCGCCGCACCCATCAACGTCGTCTTCAACTTACGAAGCGCGATTGGCAAGAACCTCTCAAAGCGTGACGCCCTCCTGTTGCTCACGCCATCTCTGCTTAGCCAGTCTCAAATGATACCGCACGTCGTCCTTGGCTGGGTCACGAACGGCGTGGTGTTTGCATTTTTGTGGTATAACTATCGCAAGATTTTGAGCATGCGCCAGGCGGTACTCGCGGACGAGAACTTTGGCCGGCGCATCGAGAATCGCACGGCACTTGTGATGGACCTGCCACGAGCCTCGCGCTCGGTGGCGGGCGTGGCGCGGGTCGCCAAATCCATTAACCCTCACGTCACGCCTGTGGGGATCACTATCGGTAGGTCCTCGAAGCGGCTGCATGAACTCATTGGCGAGCATGACACGAAAGTGAAGTCATATGAGCGAGCCGTTGTGGACAAGGCCTCGTCACTATCGCTGGTTGAGCTGAAGAAGGACTGTGATAAGCTAGCTCGTGACATCGAGCTCGAGCGCTCCTCCGTTGCAGGGTCGCCTCAGGGGTATGCCTTTGTGTCATTTGCTAGCCAACATGAAGCTCATGATGTCTCCAAGCGCTGCCGCAATGCTCCTGACGGCGTCAAGGTGCGCCTTGCTCCTCCTCCGGACCAGATCATTTGGAATAACATCGGACTGGGTCCGGCTGAGCGCGGCGCGAAACAAATGTGGGTGAACACGATCTACGGGGTACTTATTTTGCTGTGGATTGTTCCTAACGCCTTCATCGGCTGTTTCCTCTCGAACTTGAGCCGTCTTGCTGCCGTTTGGCCAGCTTTTGGTCGCAGTATGTCCCAGAATCGTGTCGGCTTTGCTATTCTGCAGGGATTTTTGGCTCCTACTATCACGACTATGGTTTTCATGTTGCTCCCTTACCTGTTCCGCAAGCTGTCCTTTCTGCAGGGAAAGGTTACGCGAACCGATCGAGAGCACGAGGTCCTTCGGAAACTTTATGCATTTTTCTTTCTCGATAACTTCTTCGTGTTCTCTATTATGGGTGTCGTGTGGGACATCGTGGCCCAGGTTCTCCAGGTCACGAACAACGCCAAGGAGAAGGGACAACATCTCACGTTTTCTGAGGTTTGGCAAACACTTCGCGTTGCGCAGCGCATTGCTACGGCCATTGTGAATATCTCCAGTTTCTGGGTGATGTACTTGCTGCGTGCACTTCTCGGTGAATTCGCAAACTCGGCTCAGCCGCTTTCCCTGCTCCGCCGGCTAGCCCAGCTGCTGAACTTTGTCCGCCAGCCCACGGCTCGCGAAAAAGCCGATGCCACGATGCCTCAGCCCTTCCAGTACGCTGTGAGTTTCCTTGCGATCCTCTTTCATACGACAATTGCCCTTGGCTTCACGACTATCCAGCCGCTCGTTCTTCCTATCTGCTTTGTCTTGTATATGTTGGCCGTCCCGATCAAAAAGTATGAGTTGCTTCATATGCAGATCACAAAGTACGAGTCGAACGGACTGTACTGGCCCCTGGTTGTCGACATTGCTTTGTACGCTCTTGCATTTGGCAACCTCATGTTGCTCTGCGTCGTATGGGTCCAAGCCGGTTGGCAAATTGCCGTTGCTGCAGCTCCACTGGCCGCAACCGTCATTGTATTCAAGGTCGTCATGTACTTCATGTACGAGACGCACTTCTACTATGCAGACTCGACGAAATCGCCGCTTTCCATGTCGCTCACGCTGCAGCCTTCCAACGAAAAGGCCGAGACGCAGACTGTTGAGGAGTGCTACGAGGACCCTGCTCGCAGCTCGGAGCTCAGCAAGCCTCTTCTAACCTTCAACGAAGCACTATGCTACTTGGCTGGCTCTGAATGCGCAACGGAAAAGGCCGCCAATAAGAACCCGTTTGAGCCTGAGCTGGAACGTAACCTTAGCCACGACAGTGACGATGGGCTCATTGAAAGCGCTGCAAGCTATGAGCACACATACTCTCGTCCACTATCCGTCGGCGCTCAGGCTTCGGTTCCGTACACGCCGGTTGAGCCAGCCGCGGCGTTTGCATACGACAGTGAGTCACTATATACATACGAGCCATACGCTGCAGGACAGCATGGTCATCCGTATGGATATTACAATGGTGAGAACTACGAGCCTTATGTTTTCAACGAACATCGCCTGAGTCAAAGACCAGAGCGTCGCCACAACAGCAGCAGCCGTTACGATATGCCGGACGCAGAGGAGGACCAGACGCGACTGCTTTAGCGATAAATAGTTCTTTATTATATATATGTATACGTTTTCTACGAACTCTCCACTGGTAACAGCAAAATTAGATTTCGAAAAAGGACGAAATAACTTGGTTTACCAGTCGCCGCTCGCTGCGACCAAGTTCGGGTATGCAGGCATGGCGGGCATCTTGCCCAGCTGCTTTGTGCCAGACTCCAGGAAGCTGAACTTCTTGGCGCGTTTGGACTCGAACGCGGCAATCTCCTTGTTCTTCTTCAGGGTCAGTCCAATGTCATCAAGACCCTCGACCAGGCAGTGCTTGCGGAAATCGTCGATCTCGAAGTGGCCAACCAGAATCGAGCCGTCCTTGGCGATGATCCGCTGATTCTCCAGGTCGATGCTGAAAGGCTCAGCCTTCTCAGCAAGAGGAGCCAGCTTCTCGCTGATGACCTCGGCAGGCAAGCGGATAGGCAGCAGGCCGTTCTTCAACGAGTTATTGTAGAAGATATCACCGAAGGACGGAGCAATGATGGAGCGAATACCGAAGTCGGCCAGGGCCCAGGGAGCATGCTCACGGGACGAGCCGCAGCCGAAGTTGTCGCCAGACACGACCAGGAACTTGGCCTCTGTCCAGGGCTTGACATTCAGGGGGAAGTCGGTCAGCTGCATCTTGCCGTCCGGGCCAGGCGCATTGCGCAGCTCGTAGAACAGACCCACGGAGAGACCAGTGCGCTTAATGGTCTTCAAGAACTGCTTGGGGATGATGGCATCAGTGTCGACGTTAGCCTTAGGCAGGTGAGCGGCGATACCAGTCTCCATGTGGAACTTGGGAATGCCCGAGCCGTCACCGCAGGCGACATTGGCCTCCTCCTCAGTCTCCTCAGGCTTGTTCTCCTCAGCCTCAAGGGCGGCCTCCTCAATCGGGTTCTCCTCGCCGAGCGGCTTCGCATCGGGCTCCGCCGTGCGCGTGCGCTTCCGCGGGCTCTCCGGCTCAACAGAGACTCGGGGGCTGTCCTCCTTGGGAACGTATTCGCGCGCATCGACAAGGTGGCCAGCAATAGCAGCCGCGGCGGCCATGACCGGCGACATCAAGTGAGTGCGGCCCAAGGCACCCTGACGTCCCTCGAAGTTACGGTTCGATGTCGAGGCACAACGCTCGTGAGGGGATAGAATATCGGCGTTCATGCCCAGGCACATGGAGCACCCAGCCTCGCGCCACTCAAAGCCGGCATCAGTGAACACCTTATCAAGGCCCTCCTTCTCGGCCTGCTTCTTGACCATACCGGAGCCAGGCACGACCATGGCACGCATGATGTTTGACGCAATCTTGCGGTCACGGACGATGGCCGCGGCGGCGCGAAGATCCTCAATGCGCGAGTTCGTGCAGGAACCAATAAATACCTTGTCGATCTTGACCTCAGTCAGAGGCGTGTTGGGCTCGAGGCCCATGTAGCTCAGCGAGCGCTCCATGCCGCTGCGCTCAATAGGGTCGGTCACCGTAGACGGATCCGGGACCTTTGAGTAAATGGGCAGAGCGTCCTGGGGCGACGTGCCCCAGGTGACGGTGGCCGCGACATCAGTGGACTTGATGGGCACCTCGATGTCGAACTTTGCGTCTGGGTCCGAGCGCAGCGTCTTCCAGTACGCCAGCGCGCGCTCCCACTCCTCGCCCTTGGGCGCCATTGGCCGGCCCTTAATATACTCGAAGGTCTTCTCATCCGGCGCGATCATACCAGCGCGCGCGCCGGCCTCAATCGACATGTTGCACATGGACATGCGGGCCTCGACACTGAGGGCCTCGATACCGGGGCCAGCGAACTCCATGACACAGCCCGTGCCACCGGCCGTGCCGATCACGGAGATGATGTGCAGCATCAGGTCCTTCGAAGTGATGCCCGGTTGCAGGACGTCGTCGACGTAGATTCGCATGTTCTTGGACTTGGCCTGCATCAGCGTCTGCGTGGCCATAACATGCTCGACCTCGGAGGTGCCGATGCCGAAAGCCAGGGCGCCGAAGGCGCCGTGAGTAGACGTGTGCGAATCACCGCAAACGACGGTTGTGCCGGGCAGGGTGAAGCCCTGCTCGGGGCCAACAATGTGGACAATGCCCTGGCGGCGGTCCTTCATGCCGAAGAACTGCACGCCGAAGTCTTTCACATTCTGCTCCAGCGTCTGCACCTGCAAACGAGAGTCGGACTCCTGGATGAAGCTGGCGGTGTCCTTCAGCTTTGAGCGGGACGATGTGGGAATGTTGTGGTCGACAGTGGCCAGCGTGCAGTCGATGCGGCGCAGCTTGCGGTTGGCATTTTTCAGGCCCTCGAACGCCTGCGGCGACGTTACCTCGTGGACAAGGTGGCGATCAATGTACAGCAAATAGTTGTGCTCGTCAGCTTTTGTTACAATATGGTCCTCAAAGACCTTATCGTACAGAGTTCGGCCCGGCATTGAAGTTTGAAGATGCTGACTTTTGCGCGCGGTCTTACTGGTCGTCGCCGAGACTTAAGTACCGCTTCCGCATGTGAGCCGGTACCGGCAAATGTCATCAGGCCGATAGCGGAGTGTCACATGACTGCAACGGCTTGGAGTCATAACTGCGGGGTCACGACCACAAACGCTGGGGCTTGCCCGCTCGGAAGAGTCATATGAGCCAGTACTAATGTGGAGGCACCAATGTGGAGGCACCAATGTAGAGGCGCCAATGTGGATAGTCGAATAGCTTGTCTTGTTTTGTGGAGCTTGGATTGGTGTGCCCCACGGCAAAACCGTGTTAATACCGGTTATACCGCAGTAGACAGAGTTGATATGTACTTAAAACTGCTATTATTTAGCAAATTACCGAGATTTGCTGCATAGCATACTCAATTTCCCAAACATGTTGGTGGGTCCCTGTTTTCTCCACAACAATAAGCAGCCCGTGTGTTCCGTCTGACGCTGCCAGCTGGAGAGTCATGATCCAGAGCCGATCACATAAGCGTGGACAACCTGTCGGGCAGCCAGCGCGACGGAGTGATCTGGCATGTCGAAGACCGTGTATGTGGGCCGCATCCCGTTTGAGATGACGGAAGAGCAGCTCGAGGATATCTTCCGCTCCACGGGACCGGTCCAGCAGACGCGGCTCATGTTCGACCGGGCCACGGGCAAGTCGAAAGGGTTTGCGTTTGTACATTACTTCGACCCCGAGTCTGCCGCCAGCGCGGTTCGCAACCTCGATAACTACAAAGTAGGTAATCTGCGGCTAAAAGTAAACTATTCCTCGGGCAGCTTCCAGGGCCAGTCCAGCAGCGGCGGAAACCACCATCAAAGCCCGAATCAGGGCTCCGGCCCGGCCCGCGGCCAGCGCGAGGAGCCGCAGGAGCCCGGCGCCATCCAGGACATTGTGAACACGGTCTCGAACATGGCGCAGGGCGAGAAAATGGAGCTGCTTGCGGAGCTCACGCAGCTTGTCACAAACCAGAGCGACAAGGCCCTGACGCTGCTCGACGAGAACCCGCAGCTCGCCTACGCCATTGTCCAGACGATGTTCGAGGTCGGCGCCATAGACGGGGCAAAGGCCGTCTCGCTGATTGTAGAGCAGCCTGGGGCCACGCCGGCGCCGCCGTCGCGCGAGCCGACGCCGTCCGCGGGGCCGCCGCCCCGGCGCCAGGAGCGAAAACGCGGCCCGTCGTCGCGCGCACAGACGGCCCAGCCCCCATCGCATCCCCAGTCTTCCATGCCCCAGCAGCAGCAGCAAATGCTGCAGCAGCAGCAGATGCCTCAGAATGGTGCCGCGCCGCCTGCTATGGACGAGGACCAAAAACAGATGATTCGCCAGATCCTGGCGCTCACGCCCGAGCAGCTCGAGGCCATGCCTGCGGACCAACGAAATGCGGCGCTTTCGATCCGGCAACAGGTGCAGACTGGCGCAGTTGTTCTATAAAAAAGTAGACGTATATAATACGACCCTGGTGATACGGCACGCGAGTCGCTTACTTGGGGTCATCGCTTCGGCTCGACATTCATAGTGCACACAAACCTATCCGTTCACGAATTTATTAGGTATTTTGTACTGCATCCAGTTTGATAAACGCGCTCGGCTGTTGAGAACGTGCATGTGGAAAGTGCACTGCCACACTTGGTAGAGCAGGAGCCCTGCATCCAAGCCTAGATACGGGGGACAATCGGGCCCCATATCTCGATCTGGCCTCATAACTCGAAGTCTCCGGGTCTCTTGTGATTGTCTCTTCAGCCACTTTGTAGGCCCTCTTTGCTCTAAACCACTATGATAAATTTGCTGTGTCGTACATACCTCCTCGTTTTCTCGATTTTCGCCGTTGGCTCGATCGCGTCACGCACATGCGTGTCCTGGGTTTGGTGACGCCGATTATGCACGACGGGCAGTCACAGATGTTCCGGGCTCCGGGCGCGCATGTGCGTGGCAAGATCCCCGTGCGTCAGATCGTAGCATATAAGTAGCCCACGGTTGGCAGCATACGCCGATCTGAAAAGCTTTAGCGATGCCGTTCACTGTAAACAGCTACGCGACGACCTCGGAGACGAGCCCGCTTACGCCTCACAAACTGGAGCGGCGCGACGTTGCAACTAACGACGTTCTTATCGACATTCTGTACGCAGGCATTTGCCACTCCGACGTCCACCGTGCTCAGGGCGACTGGGGCAAGCCAGCGTACCCGCTAGTGACCGGCCACGAGATCGTAGGCAAGGTGGCTGCGGTCGGACCCGACGCGAAAAAAACGAAGGTTGGCGACATTGTCGCCGTTGGGACCATGGTCGACTCCTGCGGCAGCTGCAGCCAGTGTGAGCAGTCGCACGAGATGTTCTGCTCCAACGGTCCGACCATGACGTACAACTCACCCGAGCGGCGCTGGCCCGGCCATTTCACGGCCGGCGGTTACTCGGAGGCTATTGTTGTGCAAGAGCATTTCGCGTTGCAGGTCCCTAAGGCGTTGCAGGATGCGAGCCTACTGCGCGGCGTGGCTCCTATTTTGTGCGCTGGCATTACGACCTACTCGCCGCTTCGCCAGAACAAGGTTGGCAAAGGATCCAAGGTTGCCGTGGTTGGACTTGGTGGGCTCGGGCAGATGGGCGTGAAGCTTGCGCGCGCGCTTGGGGCCGAGGTCACTGTTGTGTCCCGCTCGCATCAGAAGGACTCCTTGGCCAAGGAACTGGGTGCGCAGGGTGTTGTTGCGTCGACCTCCGAGGAGGAAATGAAGGGCAAGAAGAATTACTTCGACCTGGTCCTTGACACAGTCCCCTTCGAGCACGATGTCAACCCATACATCTCCATCGTGAAGCCGTACGGTGACATTTGTATCCTTGGGCACCTTGGTGCGTTCGACAAGGGCCACGTCAACAGCCTGGGCCTCATCTTCGGAAACAAGCGCATGTCTGGCTCGGCTATCGGCGGCATCAAAGAGACGCAAGAGCTGCTCGATCTTTGTGGCCAGCACAAGATCATTTCCGAGTACGAGCTCATTACCATGGATAAGGCCAACGACGCGTGGGCAAAGCTCCGGTCCGGCGACAGCGCCAGCCGCTACGTCATTGACATTGGCGCGTTCCGCGAGTCTAACAAGCAGTAGAAACAGTAGAAACAGCACTTGTGGAGCGATAAACGTGCTACCCGAGTACATATGTTAAGTTAGGCTAGCAAAGTATGAAGCGAGCAGGGTGGCACCCTCACTAGCTTTGTTCCTTTTCTGTGCGGAAAAAACCTGGCACACGGTGGTTTCTCGCGGCGACTCACGCTAAAGTCATATGGCTGGCTGATCGGTGCCAATCGCGGCGCGAGCGGGCACCATGAGCTAATTTTATCATCTACAAGTAGAAGCGCTGTGCCTCCAGATCCATTGCCTGCCATTGGCCACTGAATTGCGTCCTGCAGCTAAGACTTTGCCCCGCGGGGATGTTTGGGTTTGAGCCCCCGAGCCGGAGGGGAAGCGTTGTCAAGGGTCTTATCAGTGCACGCAATCTAGTAAGCCAGCGTGCTTCACCACCTCGAGATGTGGGCGGAGGCTAATCTGGGGTGCGCTTTGGCACTATTGGGGCGCGGGGCAGGGGTTGGCGCGCACTGACATCTAAGCAGCCTGGGGTCGCGTATATCGTGAGCGTGACCCAGGATTGGCGCTGCCGTTCGTGCAAAAGGAGCACAAGCTAGATCCGCGACAGGCGTGTACGCAGAGCCGCTAGGTCCACAATGTCTACACGCACGTCATCTGGGAGCGGCACAGCGCCGTCCTCGGCGGGGCGGCCCCTGCGCCCGCCAGGAACGCTTGTGAGCGACCGCGGCAACCTCCTGAGCCCGCTGCCGCAGACGGCCGTGCTTGAGGCGCCTGGACAGCTCTACAAGCCGGTCGACTGCTTGTCGCTGCCGAAGCCCATCGCCTACGGCAGCGCGCTCTCGCCCACGCAGCCCGTGAACGTGCTGGCCAGCGATCCCCATAACCCAGAGTCGCTCAGCCGCGGCACGCTGCTGTCCATCGTGCCGCACCAGCAGCTCGCGGCCGCGGCAGGCGCGCGCAAGCCCGGGCGTAAGCCGAAGGGTGCACTGCGTAGCAACAAGTCCTCGTTCATCTCCCGCGGCGTCGTGTTCGAGAACTTCGCGAAGCGCCTCGGCGACGTGCGCAAGGTCGACGAGCTCTCGCGGTGCATCGTCGTCGCAAACTTCGAGCGCTCGCTGAACCTGCTCGACTTCGGCGCCCCGACGCCGCAGCAGAAGCTCGAGCCCCTGGCCAAGACGTTCCTGTCCAAAGCATGGCCGCTGTGCCACGAAATCAACATGGCAACCGTCGGACACCAGCAGATCGACCTCATTGTTGGCACATCTGCAGGCGACATTTTGTGGATCGAGCTCACGTCGCAGCGCTACGCGCGCATCAACAAGCTCGGGAACGTCACGCATGCCCCCGTTACCGCCGTCGCATGGGTCCCGAACTCCGAGTCGCTCATTGTCGCCGCGCACGCAAACGGTCTCGTGGTAATATACGATCTGCACGCCGAGGACTCGCCCGAGCCGCCAGCTGCTTATCAGCAGCGTCTCGACGCCCAGCGCCAGTCCGCGGCGAACAAGGCGTACCAGGTGCTACTCAGCCTGGGTGAGAGCGACGCAAATAACATGAAGCAGACGGTTAAGGCAGTGTATAGACTCTCGAACTCGAGTCAGCACATCAACCGGCTCGTGTTCCTATCGTCGTCAAAACTGCTCGTCGCATCGAAGGACGACTACGTGAAGGTTTTCAACCTCGAGTCCGAGACAACGACTGAGCTCGTGCCGTCGTTCTTCGGCGGCGTCAATGCGTGTGTCCTCAGTCCAGACAGGCGCTTCCTGGCGCTCGGCGGCGAGGACGACATGATTAGCATCTTCGAGACCGAGCAGTTCCGTCTTGCGGCACGCCTCACGGGGCACGTTGCATGGGTCACGTCTATTGCGTTCGACCCCTACTTCGACGAGCCTAATGCATACAAGCTTGCTAGCGTGGGTTCGGACGGCCAAATATGCGTGTGGGACTTCATACCGAACATCGTGGGCTACCACCCACGAAGACACTCGGCCCTACATGTTGTTCCTGTAATGCGCTACGGCGTAGATGACCACAAGTTGAACGGTACGGCTACCATTGTGCATGCACGGACGCCGCAGTCAGACGCGGCCCAGGTGTTCCCCAGCTCGCAGACACAGCCGTTCTTGCCGGAGTACGGCGAGTCGGGGCTCACTGACGTGAAGTTCAGTGAGACGCAGCTGCTTGCAGCAAGCTTGGACGGTCGTATCTACACCTGGGACAAGACGCGCACCAGACCACAATCTTAGAGCTCGCAGAGCTGTATCAAAAAATGCTTGCTGCTAGAGAGCGTGATACTACGCAGCACTTCAGATAGAGCTTAACTATGGCCTGCGGGGAACACAAAAGACGGTGTGATCGTAAATGCCTCACGGACCCTTTTTGCCGGATGTTCGAGCACGGCGGTGGTGCCGTTATTCAGTACCACATGTGCGGTCTTGCCGCGTACATATACATACACAACTATCAAAACACGTACCACTAGAATAAATTCGCTTTATTTCCGGTATCGTGCTCGTTGTCTAGAGCGCGGTATGCCTCTTGCACCGGCCACTAGGCGCGACCCACGCGCCCCGATACCGTCTGTGTGCCGCGCGCGTGGTCGCAACCGCATAAGGCGACGTTGAGAACGCGCACACCACGCTTACCGGTTGTTGAGGACTCAATGCCGATATACTCGCTTCGCAATCCTAATAAGCTCCCAGGCCATAGTGGCCCTGGGGATCTGGGTGCTGGTGACCGGCTGCTGAAGCCGTTCGCGGCGGTCAAGAGCACATGGTTACTGGGCACTCTGGTGCTGCTGTTTTCTGTGTTCGTGTGGGCCGCCGTCGGCCTGGGCCCATACTCCGGTGAGGCAACACCACCCCAGTTCGGCGACTTCGAGGCACAACGCCATTGGATGGAGATCACGCAGCATTTGCCTCCGCGTGACTGGTATTTCTACGACTTCGACTGGTGGAGGCTAGACTACCCGCCGCTGACGGCATACCATTCGTGGCTGTGCGGATGGATTGGCTCGACGCGCCTTTTCAACAAAGAATGGTTCGCCCTCGACGTCTCGCGCGGCAACGAGGACTCCGGGCTCAAGGCGTACATGCGGCTTACTGTCATTGCAAGCCAGCTGATCGTCTTCGTCCCGGCGTTGCTGGCCTTTATGAGGCAGGTAACTGTCTTCTATGATCCGTTGAACCTCTCTTGGTCACTCGTGTTCGGACAAATGCTTCTTCTGCCAAGCCTGGTCATTATTGATAACGGACACTTCCAGTACAACGCAGTAATGCTTGGGTTGTTTGTGGCGACTCTGACTGCGTATCTGAACGGTCGCTACTTAAGGGCAAGCATCTTCTTTGTACTGTCTCTTTTCTTCAAGCAGATGGCCCTGTACTATGCACCGGTGATCTTCTTTGGCATCCTGGGTGAATGCTTCGGGCCGTCGACTCGTTGGCAATTTAACTGGCGAAGGCTCTTTGGTGTCGGCGCTACCGTTCTGGCCACTAGTGCTGCACTACTGTATCCCTTTTTGGATGTGAACCAGCTGCAGCAAATACTCACGCGTGTCTTTCCCGTTTTCCGCGGACTCTGGGAGGACAAGGTTGCTAATCTCTGGTGCACATTGAACTACACCGTTCTAAAGCTCAAGCTCCAGTTGAAACCCGAAGAGCTCCAGCTTCTTGCCCTTGGGGCCACCCTTGTCGGCATCGCTCCAAGCTGCTACGCCGCGTATCGAAAGTCACCCTTTGTTATCACCTGGGCATTTGCAAGCTGTGCGTGGGCCTTTTACCTTTTCTCGTTCCAGGTGCACGAGAAGTCGGTTTTGCTCCCACTTATTCCATCTTCGCTTCTGGCTATACAGCATCTCACATCTACAAACATTAGGGCCATGACAGTATGGATCAACAATATTGCCTACTTCTCCATGTGGCCCTTGCTTAAACGTGAAGGGCTCCAGCTGCAGTACTTTGTGCTGTTCATCTTGTGGAACTGGCTCTTCACAAGCCCGCGCAATATCATGCCTAGGAGCTGGCTCAACAGGCTTGCTGTGGCGGGTTCCTATACATTCTTTGCTGCACTTGCTGTGGTTGAATTCTTTGACTTGGCTCCATATCCATACAAGGTGCGTTATCCTGACCTGTTTGTCGTGGGGAACATGGCCGCATCTTTTGGATGTTTCATCTGGTTTTGGCTATGGCAAACACTCACCATGCTTTCATTCAATTGAATGTTCTTCGATAGGATTGGCGTGAAGTTATTTGAAGTCCTCTGCTGCATGTAGCCTCTATATGAAAGCCCTGGGAAGCTCTGGCATTGTTGTTAGAAAAAAAGAATCAATACATATATATGTTTCGAACAAAATAAGTTATTGCGCGGATGATCTTTGTGTTCTGCATCACGATCAGGCGTAATCAGCGCAGCGTGGTAGACCCGCAGGCTTGAGTTTACGATCAGCTGTGAATATGCCGTTCTTAGACCCCGAGACCGTGTCAAATGCCGTCGACCAGAACCACGCAATGTTAGGATCTAGATAGTCGGAAACCCCACATACCCACACAGCCATAGCCCGAGCCTTTTCACTAGTCTCCGAAGGACTCTCAAGGTTTGTGTACACTTGCCGCGCTTTGTCTTTAAGGACCCAGTTGCGAGTCGTGTTTGGATCTGTCGCAAACTCAAGAGGGTTGGGCTGTTTCTCCGTAGGATCGGCAAGTCGTATTTCGATGTTCTCGATATTGCGCTGCTTGAAGAAGGTCTCAAGGTCCGAGTACGCGCGATAGGAGCTTGCTAGTGTGTCATCTGTTTCAACGATAACAGAATCAAACAGCACATGCGGGTAGCTGGCTAAAAGACGGCGCATCTCAGAGCCTTTAACGCTCCACTCTGACGCCTTGACATTCAAAACAACGGCAATATTAACCTTGATATCCGTGATAGCATTCAAGACGCGGTCAATGAGGTTACAGTCATTATCAACAATGCGAACGCGTTGAGTGACGCGCGAAAGAAGTGCTATGTCTTTCGTTATTGACTGCTGTAAGCCGGTTGCGGAACAATTGGACGTCTCTATACCGTTGTAATTGACACCATAGAAAGACTGGTACAGTGAATGATCCGCGAACACACTAGCGATACTGGGATCAGTGTTGCTAATCTCCTCAAACTTCATGGTCAACACAGCGGTGTCACGCAGAGTAGGAATTGGCAGCTCGGACTGCGAAGTCCTTGCCTCAGTCTGATCGTTTACAGTGTCCTTGTTTCTTGTAACTGCCAAGAATATCAGACCGGCTAGGGTGCCAACCAGGGCTACGGCCAGTGCTATTGTCAGAATGAGAAATAGACTTCGCAGCTTTTTCAGGCGACATATTTTTGCCTCGCAATTATCCAACGCTAACTCACCCCCAAAAGCATCGTTTGAAGCTCTAGACTGCTTGTCAAGGCTCTCATCCGGTTCAGGGCTAGTTTCAGCGATGCCTACGGATCGTCGCTTCTGAGGCTCATGTGCCATGCTTGTTGATCTACTGTCGTCAAAATAATTATCCTTGTCTAGCGACTGCTCATTCGACTCAGTAGAGCCTTCCTTAGCATAATGAGCAAGGATAGCATCGTAAGGCTCGTTTTCTGGACCTGGTAGCGAATTACGCTGGTAGGATGCGTTCCCAGAGTTTCGTTGTGACATTACGTTGAGCAAATGTAGGCCTAGCAGTTTACACTATATGTAGATATTAGACTTCATATATGTTGCATTTCTTGAGTGACAGTTTAGTTGCCGTTCTGGATGTGCGCGCGCAGCCTTTCAACCCAAAGGGGGTATAGGCATCCTTGCAGAACCCTAGCCACCGCGAAGCATAACCGCATCCAAAAACAAACACTCCTGACTCAGTGGTTTCGCCCTTGCCCCGGTCCCTCGAGGCACGCGCTGATGGCGCAGGACGTGAACAAGTTGATAGACTAAAACCCACAATATGTAAACAAATACACCAGGCTCCAGCACCTTTCACTATCCCACACAGGAACTCGCGGCTGCAAATGACGACTGAGCCTTTGCCGTGGGTCTGGGTGCCCGATGAGCGAAAGCTGTTTGTTAAAGCTCAGGTTCTGAATGAGGACGAAACTGGAAAAGTTCGGGTGCGAACAGACTCAGGTGATGTTCGCGAGATCGAGTCGGGTAAAATTGAGAAAGCCAATCCCGCGCAGTTCGACAAGGTCGGCGATATGGCCGAGCTCACGTATCTGAACGAGCCCAGTGTCGTGAATAACCTGAGTGCACGCTGGAGCGCAGGAAACATTTATACCTACTCAGGTCTCTTCCTCGTTGCCGTTAATCCGTACCAGTCGTTGCCAATCTATGGACCCAGCATTATACCAGAGTTCAAGTCTAAGCGACGAGATGAATCTGAGCCTCATATATATGCCGTCGCGGAGCAGGCTTACCGCAATATGCTCGAAACGCACCGCGACCAATCCATTCTGATCACTGGTGAAAGTGGAGCCGGCAAGACGGAGAATACGAAAAAGGCCATCCAGTACCTTAGCAGCGTCACTAAGAGTGGCAGCTCGGGAATCGACGAGCGTGTTTTGCAAACAAACCCCATTCTTGAGGCCTTCGGAAATGCTCAGACGATTCGAAACTCAAATTCTTCGCGCTTCGGCAAGTTTATTCGCATCCAATTCGCACCTAAGACTGGCGCCATAGCGGGCGCTTCAATACAGTGGTACTTGCTCGAGAAATCCCGTGTTTTGACACAGCACAGTGACGAGCGCAACTACCACGTCTTCTACCAGCTCCTCGCGGGTGCTTCTGCCGAGCTCAAGGAGCGTCTCCAACTTCCCGAAAATGCCACACCAGCCGCGTTTACTTATTTGAAGGGAAGTGCGGCCGAGATTCCCGGTGTTGACGACGCACAGCTCTACTCCAAGCTTGTTGAAGCATTCCACATAATGGGCTTCAACTCTGCTGACGTGGAGAAGGTAATGTCTGTTGTTGCGGCTGTTCTTCTCCTCGGACAAATCCGCTTCAGAGCAGCGAGTGCTGATCAGGGTGCCGTGGTAGATCGTACGGATGTCGACCGCGTGTGCAAACTGCTTGGTGTCGACCCGGAAGAGTTCGAGCGTGCGGTGCTGCAGCCAAAGGTCAAGGTAGGTCGCGAGTACGTCGCACAAAGCCGCACAGCGTCGCAGGCTCAGTTCACTGTGGGTGCGCTCGCCAAGGCTCTTTATGAGCGGCTATTCGGCTACATTGTCTCGCAGCTCAACACTAAACTGGGTACTGACACTCCTGGTGCATCATGCATTGGCGTGCTTGACATTGCTGGCTTCGAGATCTTCAAGCAAAACTCCTTTGAACAGTTGTGCATTAACCACACTAACGAGAGGTTGCAGCAATTCTTTAATCACCATATGTTCGTGCTTGAGCAGGAAGAATACGCCAAGGAGAGCGTCGACTGGGAATACTCCGATTATGGTGTGGACCTTCAACCTACAATTGATCTCATCGAGCAAGCAAAGACTCCTATGGGAATACTGAGCGTGTTGAATGAGGAGTCTGTGGTACCGAACGGCAGTGATAAATCGTTCCACGATAAGCTTGTGAAACAATGGACCGGAAAAAACTCCAAGTTTGAGCCCTCACGTCTTGGCAGCGGTTTTAAGGTCGACCACTATGCAACTACAGTCGAGTATCAAACGGACGGTTGGATTGATAAGAACAAAGACCCGCTCAGCGATGCAGTTATCGACACGCTGGCGAAGTCCTCTAATGACCTGATCAAGTCCGTCTTCACCGAATCGCCAACTTCAAGTGCCTTGATGTCACCTACAAAGTCCAAGTCGTCCATGTTCCGCACAGCTGCCCAAAGACACAAGGAGCAGCTTAATTACCTGATGTCACAGTTGAGTGAGACACACCCACATTTCGTGCGATGTATCATTCCTAACGTGCACCGATCGAAAACGGAGTTCGATAACGGTCTTGTGCTGGACCAGCTGAGGTGCAACGGAGTGCTCGAGGGCATCCGTATTGCCCGCTCCGGCTTTCCGAACCGTCTCGAATTTAAGGATTTCCGTAAACGCTACCAGCCGCTTGCCGGAGGCAGTCCTGTTGCGGGTGCTCACCAAGACTCGCAACAGGCCTGTGCAACAATTCTACAACGTATCGGACTTGACCCAGAGCAATACAAAGTCGGTCTTTCCAAGGTATTCTTCAGAAACGGTGTGCTGGCAAGCCTTGAGCTTCGCTTGGATGTCCTTGTCCAAGAGCAAGCACTTGCCGTGCAGTCGCTTGCAAGGGGTGCTGCTGTACGTGCAGCTGTTAGCAAAGCACTCCACAGGCGTCGTGCTGCGAAGACTCTGGCGCTCACTTTCAGAACAAGCAACCGCTTTGCCTCAGATCCGTGGTGGCAAGTGCAAGCTAGCCTCAAACCGCTCTTGCTGTCCAAGGAAAGCATGGATAACAACCGGAAAGATATGAGAATGCAAAAAATGGAGAAGACGCTGCTCAGAATGAAAGATGAGCAGGTTGAGCTTATCTCGTCCAAGAATGAGCTTCGCGGTGAGCTCATCACGGCACTGCAAGCAAAGGAGGAGCTTGCCAAGTTGCTGGATCAGCGTGTAAAGGAGCAGCAAGAGCAAGCCGAGGCTCATGAGCTCGCTATCACGACTGCATTGACTCGTGATGAGGCCTCGACCAAGGCCTTAAATGAGCTCAGTGAGAAGCATTCCAAGCTGCATTCCAGCTTTGACACTTTGTCAAAAGAACATGCCACGCTTATCGAGGAAAAGGCAAAACTCGAGAATGAAGTTGAGCACAAGTTGACGAGTGAGCTCGATGCCCTAAAAACTAAGCTCTCGGAAACTCAGAAGGAGCTCGATACGGAGCGCAATGAAGCGGAGCTGGCTAAGCGCGATCTTGCTGATGCTCAGTCACGTCTTGAGTCGTCTGTGCGCGACTTGGATGCCGTAAAGAGTGGCGTTTCCGCTGCTCAGAAGGAGCTCGATTTGGCCAAGGCTGCTCAAGAGTCTGCTGAGAAGGCCCGCGATGAGGCGATCACTGAGGCTGAGGATCTTCGAACGAAGCTTTCTGCTCATACTCAACGCAGCAAGCAGGAAGAGGAGCGACTGCAGACTGCAGAGAAGAAGCATAAAGATCAACTGAAATTGGTTGAGGAGACCAAGTCTCAGGCTGAGTCTAAGCTGAAGAATTTGGAGAAGGAAATGCTTGCGCTGCAAACTGAGCACAAGGACACTCTTGACAAGCAAGTCGGTCTGACTGAAAAGGTCGCTGCACTCGAGGCTGCCAATGCCGCTGGTGATGCGACCCAGAAGAAGCTAGCTACTGCTAACGCTGAGCTCAAGAAGCTTCATGACTGGCTAGCAAGAGCAAAGACTGAGCTCACGAATGCTGCAAGCACCCGCGACTCCCTTGTCAAGCTTGAGAAAGAGCATACCGACTCCAAGTCGGAGATTCAGCGCCTTGAGAAAGAGCTTGAGGAAGTCAAGAAGACAGGTCTCAATGTTGGTTCTGTTAAAGAGAAGCTCGATGCTGCTCTCTCCCGCGCTGATGAGAATGCCAAACAGAGCAAGGTATTTGAGAATCAGCTCAGTGTCGCGACCAAGAAGCATGCGGACCTTCAGAAAGAGCTTAAGTCTGCCAAGGAACAGGCTGAAACCCTGAGGGCTGAGCTCTCTGTTGCGAATGATCAGCTCGCGAAGTCCAAGGACGACTTGAAGGTAAGCGCTAGTGCCAGCTCAACTTCTAAGGATGACTTGGCCAAGGCGCAAGCAGAAATTGCAAGCCTTAATGCCAAGATTTCTAAAGCAGCGAGTGACTCCAAGGATCTAATCCAGACCAAGAGTGCTCTCAAGAAGAAGCTCGAAGAGCAGACTACTCAAGACAGACGTATTGTCGCTCTCACTGGCGAACTTACGCAATTGCGTAAAGAGTTTAACGGACGAGAGGATAAGACTAAGAAGCTTGAGACAGAGCTGTCGGCTGCAACTGCTGCTAAGTCAAAGATTGCTGCGGAAAAGACCCAGCTTGAGCAGAAACTCAATTCCGAGAACGCCAATCTTGAGAGTGAGCTAACTAAGGCGCGCGCACAAATCGCCGAGCTTAATGGCATGGTCACTCAAAGAGCGGCGAGCCCAGTTAGTTCTTCCCCTGCTTCGAGCTTTGAGGAGACGCGTAGGGCGTCTGAAATGCGTAGGGAAGTCCATGACCTAAAGAAGGCGCTGGCGAGAGCTCAGACTCAGGCGTCGGTGAAGGTTGGCGTGTCCCCAACGAAATATGGGTCCCGATTCGGTACTGGTGATATCGCTCAGCAGCTCGCAGATACGCAACATGACCTCGCAGCATCCGAGGCTCACATTCGTGAGTTGGAAACTGATTTGGCCAGCGCACGTCGTGAGGTTGGCCAGGGAGTTGTACTTCGTCAGAAGTACGAGAAGCTGCAACGTGAAAAGGCGCACCTCATGCAGGAGAACTCGAAGTTGATGTTCGGCTCGAGGCCCGGAAGCAACATGCATTCTCGCGAGCTCGAGGTCGAGAAGGCGAGAGCCTCGAGCGCAAAGAAGCTCGAGAGCGAAATCCAAGTATTGAAGCTTAAACTTGTGCGTAGCGAGCGCGAGATGAGCACCGCTCAGGCGAAGATCGAAGACTTGCAGGGGGCACTCGGGGCTCGCGGAAAAGAAGCTGAAAACGTTGCTGCGCTGAAGCAGAGGCTGCGTCTCGTTGAGCTCGCAAAGATCCAGCTTGAAAAGAAGGTTGTTGAGCTATCCAAGGCGAGTAAGCCTACTAGTGGTGGGCGTAGCTTACCGAACATTGCCGTCGACGGCCAGCATACAGATGAGCCTCTGGACCCCCATGATCCGCCGCTCACCGTCCGCAAGCGTGATATTCCTCGGGCGCTGCGGGTGATCTCCAATGACCGCCGCGTCTCTGAACAGGCACATTTTGCGGCAGAGAAAGTGAAGAACTCTGACATGGAAGAGGCACTGGAGATCTATAAGCGGCGGGCTGCAGATTTCCACAGCAAATTGGAAAAGGCTGAGCTTGTGGTAACATCGGCCATGCGGGCTGAATCTGCGGCAAAGGAACAAGTTGAGGAACTACGCACTAGACTTGAGCGCGCCGAGGACGATCACAATGCTGAACTGGCTGAGGTACGTCGTGACCTCCTAGCATCTCGCAAGGAGCTTGATGAGCGTGAGGTGCTATTGACGCGCATGCGGTCGCGAGCCGCTTATGGAGCGGAGCTTGAGAAGCAAGTCAAGTCCTTGAATAATACACTATCGGAGCTTTCTGGTGAACGTGATCGTTTGGCCAGTGATAAGGCTCGCCTCGAGCGGCGACTTCATGACATGGTTTCGAGCTTTGATGAACGGCCGCGACAGCTTCAAGAGAAGCTCGAGTCTATGCAGCAGCATGAAAAGATGTATCTACGTGAGCAGAACGAGCTGCGTTATAAGCTTGAGCGGAAGGAACGGGCGAACGAACAGCAAAAGCGGACTCTTGCGGATGCTGATGCGCGACTTGAAAGGTACCGCGAGGATCTTGACCGTATGCAGGCAGCAGAGTCTGCAAAGGATGTTGCACTGCGTCGGGCCACGCGCGAAGCTGCGAGTGCTCGGGAACGCTATTTGATGGCCGAACGCGAGCTTGAGCAGTACCGTATGAGGTCCTCGAGGGGATCGCACTCGCGCTCTCGCGAGACGACGCCGCGAGCCTATCCTGCTGGTGGCCCTCGAGTTCAGGACGATAGACCTGCATTTATTTAATATATAATACCCGTTGAAAGACATTAAAACATTTGAACTCACATAACTGCTTAATCCGCATAATTCATGCTTCTTCGTTTAGGTTGTGGAGTGCATTCACAAGGTTGCAAGCCAAGTATGTAAACAAGCGACAGCTGCGATTGCTGGAACGAGCGTAGATAACTGGGCCCTTTTTGGGATTTACGCAGGCTTTTTAGCGGCTACGAATGAGTTTTACATCGGCTTTTCGCATTTTTGGGTGAGTATCGGCTATTATATCTGACACGGTAATTGTGGACGAGATTAACAATTATATACAATTCAAACCAAAAGAGAAAAAGCTCACTTTTGAAGGTCCTTCTCGACCATAGCGCGGCAGATTGCGTGATAGAACGTCTTGTTCTTCTCAAATGTACTGAGCGCCAGCTCGGGGTTGACCACCTTCAGCATACGGTAACCCGGGCGAACGAACTTCATACGACCAACGGTGCCCAGCCACTCAGCCAGAACCGTGTACTCAGGCTCTACGCGAGCGGAGATAGCAAGCCGCAGCCAACGGAACTTGACCTCAGCATTTTGCGATGACTTGATGCCGTAAATGTCGCCCAGCTCGTTGACCATCTCAGGCAGAGAGGGGCTGCGCAGAGCCTCGAGCTTATCAGCCAGCGTATTCAAAAACACGATCATTTGCAGCGGGTTCCAACCCTCGATGTTGGACTTCGATGCCCACTCCTTCCACTGGCGCTTCTCCACGTTTTCCGGAGAAGCCCACTTGTCGGCCAGCTTCAGGCACGGCACGGCAAGCTCAGTATCGAAGTCGGGCTTTGGCGGCAGGCCCGGCGCATAGAACCAGTGATCCCAGTCGACCTTGTCGAGGGTCTCCTTCGGGAAGTGCTCATAGAGAGTTTCCTTGAACATGTCGGAGTCGAGCGACCGGTACTTGAACTTCGAGAAGTAAGCAGGGATAAACTTATCCCACGCTTCACGGCCCAGGTGGTTCTCCAGGTACCACAGGAACGTCGAGCCTTTCTCGTAAGGCACGGTGGAGAAGGTGTCGTCCGGGTCAACCTCGTCGCTGACAGGCATGACGAGCGATGTGTACTCCTTGGGCATCGACTTCACGGCATTTTCAAGATCGTGCCAGCCCTCGATGGCCGAGAAGTGGCGGTAGGGCTCGCCGTGCAGCGCGCCGAGAATGCGGCGCTCGATGTACACGGTCCAGCCCTCGTTGAGCCAGAAGTGCGCCCAGCTGCAGTTGCTCACAAGGTTTCCCGACCACGAGTGGGCGAGCTCATGCGCAATCACATTCACGAGCGTGCGGTCGCCGCTAATGAGCGTCGGCGTGGCGAACGTGATGTTCGGGTTTTCCATGCCGCCGAACGGGAAGCTTGGCGGCAGCACGAGAATGTCGTACGTACCCCACTCGTACGCAAACACGAGCTTCTCTGCCGCAGCGAGCTGCTTCTCGGTATCGTTCTCGAACTCCCACTGGCAAGCGTCGACAATCTCGGGCTCGGCCCATACGTGGGAGCGCGGGCCCACGGGCTTCGCAACGATGTCACCCGAGGCAATGGCAAACAGATAAGCCGGGATCGGCACCTTCTGCTCGAAAACATTGTCGCGGACCCGGATGCCGCTCACGAGCACGGCGTACTTGCTCTCGATCTCCACGTGCATGGGGATCTTGACGGCAGGCGTGTCGAAGCACGGCAGGATCGAGCGCGCGTGGATGGGCTCGCACTGGCTGAACAGGAACGGAGCACGTTTCCCTTGCGTCTGCTCGGGGCCGAGCCACTGAAGGCCCGTGCACTTCTCCGTCGTGCCGAAATGGACGCGCAGCACGCCCTTCTCGTTCACAGGCACGCCCTCGATGAGCAGCGGCGAGCCGCGCGGCTCGGTGCGGGCGCCAAGCTGCCACTTCAGCGGGCTGTTGTTCCACTCGACGCCGGAGATGTGCAGGAACGAGGTGTCGAGAGTGACCTCCGGCTTTGAGGACGTCAGCGTGTAGGCGACGCTGCCCTTGAAGACCTTCTCGTCCCAAGCGATGGTTGCGCGGAGGTCCGCGTGCTCGACCTTGGCCGTCTCGTAGCTGGAGAGCGTGGACTTATCAACGGCAGACATGTGTGTGCGTGTATTTACGGCCGCGTATTGTCGAGAAATATTGATGTGGGACCACGCGCGGACCCTGGCCCTGGGTCGAGCCGCGCGGACCGCGTGACTAAGGGCCGGTCAATTTCGTCAGTTTGGCTTGAGGTGTGGCACTGTGAAACAACCATGAGCAGCCGCAGCGACCGCGCCTGCATGGTCTGTGGGATCATCCAGCCGCAGCGCGAGTTCGTGAGCCGGGGCTGCCCCAACTGCGAGAGCATTCTGCACTTCCAGAACGACGATTCGCTGGTGCAGGACTGCACGTCGCCGACCTTCGAGGGTCTTGTGGCGCTCACGGACAACCGCAGCTCGTGGGTGGCGCGCTGGCTGCGAATAGACGGGTTCCAGCGCGGCCTGTATGCGGTGAAGGTGAGCGGCCGGCTGGCGCCGGACATTGTTGCCGAGCTGAGCGACCGCGGCATTACTTACCGGCCGCGCGACGGATCGGCGCAGGACTAACGAGTTGAGAAAAAAAAGGGAAATGCGTTGCGAGGCGGCTGGACGCTGCGTGAGCAGACGGCGCTAGCAGAGCCACCCGCACCGGGCTAGCTTTTCTAAGGCGTGTGCAAATAAGAGCACGTATGCGATGATATTATGTATAACCTATGTACATTAGTGGTTCAGGAGCCACTGGAACTGGAACACAAAAATTAGACCCGCGGGGCCATGACGGCGGGGTCCAGTTTCGGGTACTCGATGGGCTCGTGCACGGGGAGGTACCGCTCGAGAAGCATGTTCTGGACGAGCGAGTATGCGTTGGACGAGAGCCAGTACAGCTCGAGGGCCATCGGGGCCTGGAAGCTCAGGGCCATAAATACAATTGAGCCTGCGCGGGACGCGTTTGCGAGCGCGGCGGCGACGGACGGGCCCTGGCGCTTTGCCGGCGTGGCTGCCGCGTTGAGCTCGACGTTGCCCAGCGAGCACGCGCCGATGGCCAGCGGCACAATGCCGTAGGGGTCCGGCTCGACGAGGTTGCGGTACCAGAGGAAGCGCGACGCGTCGACGTTGCCGAAATCCGTCTCGTGCGACAGGTCGAAGCCGACGAGCGAGCGGATGGCCAGCGACATTGCGACAAACACAGGGATCTGGACGGCCGGCAGCAGCAGGACCTTCCAGTTCTGGCAGTTGAACTCGCGGTAGAGCCGGATGCGCCGGCGCCGGCGCTCCTTGCTGGCGAGCACGACGATCTGCTCGGCCGAGAGCGGCGAGTGGTCGCGCACGACGCTCTGCGCGAGCTGCGCCTTCAACACGGGGACCATCGCGCTGAGGAGCGGCTGCAGGCACGCCTGGCGCCGCGCGCGAACGCGGTTCCACACGGCGAGCGGCGTGGTGAGCGCAGCGCGGATGCTGATTGTGGCCAGCGGAATGAACGCCGACCACGAGAGGCCCGACGCCTGCTGCAAGCCCTCGAGCGTGCTCCGCAGCGGCGCTATGGTCTCGGTCACCGTCTCGACCGAGAGGTGCCGGACGCGCGACCTATGAAGAGCGGTTCGGCACGGTCCTAGCGTTGACCTGAGCATGCTGCTGACAAGTGCGGAAAGTTCATTTGCAGCGAGACATGCACTGCTCCGCGCGGCGCGTTTCGGCAGCATTTAAACACATTCTGAGCGGGCCATATATTTTAATACTCTACTAAAAATTATTAGTGAAGATGCGACCTTGAGGCCGCAAATCGACGTCTAAGTTGTGCGGGCTGATTAACGTGCATACGCAGCACGGCACCCTGCACCCCGAAACAGTAACAGGACATGGAGTGGTAACTGGAGCCCGCTCCGAATACGTTTTTACACTGAACACTTCTGTACATTAGACGCAGCGCGCCAGACTAGCCTGTATTTTTTACTCAGTCACCGACGCGCCCTCGGACGCGCGCAGCAGCTTCCACGTGCAGTCGACGCCGTTGGCCTTGAACGCGCTGATGATGTCGCTGGCAATGTCGTCGAAGTTGTCCGTGGCCAGCGCGAGCACGGTCGGCCCCGCGCCGCTGAGGCACACGCCGAGCAGGCCCGGGTGCGTGCGCGGCGTCATGGATGTGAGGATGTCGGCGAGGCCCGGCACGAGAATGCGGCGGTAGCGCTGGTGCAAACGGTCCTGCATGGCGAGGTGCACAAGCTCGGCGTCGACAGGCGACTGGCCGAGGGCCGGCATGAGCAGCGACACGCGCTGCAGGTTGTAGATCGTGTCCTGGCGCGTGTAGGCCGAGGGCAGCACGTCGCGGCTCTTGGCGGTGCTGACCTCGAAGTTCGGGATGACGCATACGGCACGGATGTCGCTGTTGAACGGGTAGCGCATCGACTTCGAGATGTCGATGGGCGGCAGCGGCGGCGACAGGCCCGTGTCCAGGCCGCCCGCGGCCTGGCCCGGCTCGGGCAGCACCTCGGCAAGCGGGATCTCCGAGCGCTCGAGCTCGGTCCCGGACAGCTCGCGCAGGAACGAGCCGACAAACCCGCCGAACATCGCCGCGGAAATGTTGTCCGGGTGCCGCTCGATCATGAGGCAGAAGTCCATGAGCCGGCGGTTCGACAGCCCGAGCTTGCCCACGGCGTTGCCGACATGCACGCCGGCCACGACGGCCGCACCCGACGAGCCCAGGCCGCGGCCCAGCGGGATGTCGTTGTGGATATGCACATGCGTGCCCACGGGAAACACGCGCACGTCGTGCGAGCGCAGCACGTAGAGCGCTGTGCGCGTGATGAGGTTAGCGTCGGCCTCGAGTGGGAGATCGTCGGCGCCGAGCCCGCTCGCCGAGATCGAGCAGTTCATGCGGCGCGGCTGCTTCTCGGCGTTGGGCCCGCCAATCGTGACCTCGACGGTGAGGTACAGGTCGAGGGCAATGCCGAGCACGTCGAAGCCCGGCCCGATGTTGGCGCTCGACGCCGGCACCTTGATTTGCACGCTTCGCATCGCAGAATTTGTCTCAGATACACCGCGCGGAGGCCACGAACCTTTTTCGGCGTGGGTAAATTATACGATGTGCAGATGTGTCACATACCTTTTGATCCTTGGAACCTCAAACCTCAAATCCACATCCCCCACCACCCCACAGCCATTCCCACACCCCCCGCCGCGGGATGATTGCCGGATTGCAGAGCTACGTGCGGGAGCACCAGGTCGCGGTGCCGAGCGACTTGGGCGGCGCCACGGTCGGGCTTGCCGCAGAGGCGCTGGCGGGGCTGAGCAGTGCCGAGATCGCGGCGCGGCTCGGGTCGTCGCCGGCGTCGTGGATCGTCGTGTTCGACGGCCCCGCGCGCACGACGCGTGGGCCGCTCGCCGACGGGCTCGAGCGCCGCCGCATCCTCGACGCCGTCATCCGCGCGGGCGTCTCGTTCCTGGTCGCCCCGGCGCTGGCGGCCGCCCAGCTCGCGTTCATGCACCAGCAGCGGTTCATCTCGCACGCCACGGGCGCCGACGAGACGCTGCTCTGGGGCGACGTCCCGGTGGTCTACGACGTATTTTCTCAGCAGCCGCTTGTTTTGCGCAAGGCCAACCTGCTCGCGCACCTGCGTCTGCCGGACCCGGCGTTTGTCGAGGCCGCGCTCGGCGCCGGCAGCAGCGTCACGACCGAGACGTACCCGCTGTTGCACCGCGACGTGGACCCGTTCGAGGCATCTGTGCGCGCGCTGCACTTTGGCGGCGGCTCGCTGCTGCGCGCCGCGCGCCAGGGCGCAGACCTCACGTACGTGTCCCACTACGAGAAGGCGCTCGCGTTCGTGTACCGGCAGCCGCTGCTCGACGTCGACGGCACCATCCTGCTCATGAACAAGATGCAGCAGCCCGTACCGAAGGACCTCTATGACGTCATCGGCCGCCAGCTGCCCCCCGAGACGTACTGGTACGCCACAAAGGGCCTGCTCGGACCCGAGCTGCTGTCGGGCCTGCTGTGGGGCTGGTTCGCCGATGCGTATCGCATGCCGAACCATCTTCCGCAGCAGCAGCAGAAGCTGCGTGCCGTCGAGGCCGCCGTCAGCCCGGCGCGCCAACAGGCAATGGGCCTGATCACGAGCACTATCCACCGCTACTTTCAGATGAAGGAGACGGTGAACCGCACGGACGGCGGCGAGAACTTTGTGCGCATGCAACCGGTTGCGCCTGCCGCGCCGGCCGCGCGCGAGTCCCCCGAGTCGATTGTGGACGCCGCCGTCGCCCATGTGCGTGCGTTCGTGAAGGTGCCCAAGGACGTGAAGACCAGCGACGTGCCGGAATATATCGTCGAGTCGGCAACAAAATCTGCAGAGTCCTCGCAGGAGGTCCAGCAGACCGTGTTCAAGGCGGCGCGGCTCGCCCTGCGCGAGTTCGTGGAGGCCGTCATCGTGAACTTCATGGCTAAGAACGTTGTCCCGAAAAACGTGGACACGAATGCCATCGTGAAGCTACTGCCCTGGTGAGCGGCGGGTAAAATGCATCACCACTAGCAGAAGCGAATTCGTACGTAGATCGCTATAGTGCGTTGACATTAATTGATTGCCTGCTACTCAGGTTGGACGCACTCCAAAGCCGGCGTGTGTACACTATTAAAGCGTTTAATGCGGGGGGTTTTGGCTTGGGAACCTACAACATGTGGTTCATGCTTCTATATATGCGAGTTACTACCGCTTCCTTAGGCTGCAACGCCAATAAATGAATGCCTTAAACCCTACAGCTATGATGTTCGATGGAATGCAATCCCGCTAAAACTACAATGTGCATGCGAGTTAAGGATGCCAAGGCACTAAGTGCTTTGTATATGTGGCAATAAACAAATAGCTACTGTCTCGAAGCACATCATCGTAGCATCCTGTATGCTTTTTCATTGCGATATATCTTTCCGGGCCGCCGTCAAGTTGACATGGTGACATAACCGTTGTGCGCATTCAGCGGGTTGAATGATGGTAAGCTACTAGCGAGTTGGCGCAGTCGTGGAATTGCCATGTGTGCGCTAGCCGTGCAATATGTAGGTAGGCGGCCATAAGTAGCTAGCAGTAAGTGCAAGACAAGTACCAATGAGATACTGGGGTTGAAATGCAGCCCAGTGCGCGGGCTGATAATGGTTGGCTGCATAAAGCTATCAAACAATGTTTTCGTTAGCTAGAGACTCTTTTCTGCACAACTCTAGTGGGCCAAGAAGAAGTCGGGTCTGTGGCCCAGGAATCTACTACGCAGAGGTCCTGCTCAATAAATTAAGGTCGGGCAAGCCGTAGGCCACTAAGGGTCCGCGAGCATCACCGAGCTGTTCTGGCGCGTCCCAGGAGACGCCGGCGTATCCATGTCCGAATCCACCCGGCTGGCTTGTCCGTCGGCCGTTGAAGGCGCGGTTACAGGCCGCACAGGCGGGAACGGCTGCAGCGGATGCTGGCCGTGGAATGCGTTCTGCAAAGGGGCGCCAAGAAGTCCGCCCTGAGGTTGCTCGTTTCCCTGAGTATTAAGGACTCCCAACTGTTGTGGGTGTTGGTGCTGGTGTTGCAGCGTTGGCTGCGGCTGTGCCTGATGGTCGTGTCGCAAACTCTGCAGGCTTGCGGCACTTCCGTGGCTTGCAGCACGCGGCGTGTTAGTATTGGCAGTAGCATCTTGCTGCTGCCTGTCAGAGTGCTGGCTTTGTGATGTGGACGAGCCAGTGTTAGCAGGCGCACACCAGTAGCGGTGCATCGACCATGACTTGAGCTGGCACGCCTTGGAGCAGTACTTGGTGCGCTTGCAGCGGCGGCACTTGGCAAACTGCCGCGGCGACGTCTCCCACTTCCCGCACGCAAAGTTCGCGCACTGGCGGATCCCACCCTTGGACTCGTCCTTGCGCACAACGTTGCGCATGATGATACAAGCCCAGTGGGGGAACTCAGACGGCCACCGGAATGCCGTGAACCGCTCTACAAGCTCAAACAAGTTGACGCGCTTCGTCAGATACTCCTCATCGAAGTCAACAGTGTTCTCGAAGTCGTAGGCGTAGTACATGGCCTCGTAATCGCGGGGCTTGCCCACGGCCGACGTGAACGCCGAAAGACTGAACGACCCTGACGACGCAGCGCGCGCCAACGACGACTGCGAACTGCGGGTGCTATGTGAGCTGTGAGACGAACACTCGTCGATCTCCATAATATCTTCCATAGAGCTGTGTGAGCAGATGTCCGAGCCGTCACTCTCATACACGCAGGTAAACAGGTCGTCGTGGGGGCGCAGCGACATTTTGGGCAGAAGATGCGTCTCGTGCATTTCGCGGCGTAGATGCGAGTATTTAGACACGAAAGCGATGATCTCCAGCGCCCAGCACACGTCCTGCTCACGCGGCACGAGAATGCCGTTCATGAACTGGGGAATACGCATGCCGATCGTGTCGACGTCACCCGACTCGCGCATGGCCGATGGGAGGCGCACTGTTTGGTCGCCCTGTGCGTCACGCGAGAATCTGTTCACAGTGCGACCCGTGGCCTGGGTGAACTGGGCCAGAAATAGCCCAGCGCGCATTGCCATGCGCATATCTTCGGTGTCAGCAATCGCGTCGCCAGCGGTGTCGCCCAGCGGCTCGACACCAGCAACCGGCTCTTGTGCGTCGCGCTGTGCTTGCGCGTCCAGCGTAGGCTGCCGGGACACGGCCGACGCGCGCTGCGCCGCCGCTCCGGTCTCACCGGTGTTAGAGACGCTCGACTCTACTGAAACGTTCGACGCATTGCGGCCAGCATCGCCACCCAGGCCCGACGTTCCCTGCCTGCTTGCAAAACTCGTCTCGACGTCCGAAGGCATGTCATTGGCATTCGCCACCATGAGGTTCGACGACGACGCCACCAGCGTAGTCTCGTCGCCAGGCGCGGCACCGGCTGTGGCGACAGTGTAATTCGTGTTGGCGGTGCTTGCTGTTGCGGCTGTGGCCAAGCTCGGCGGCGCGTGGCGGTGCGTGTGCACGCGGTTGTCGCGGTCGCGATCGCGGTGCTCGAGGCTGTCGCCGTGAGCAACAAGGTAGTTGTCGAGCACGGTGGCGATGACCGGGATGGCGCCGGCCTCGAGAATGCGCTTGCGCACCGTCTCTGACCCGCGCGCGCCGAGGTTCAGGAGGCACTGCATGCTGAGGTGCCACTTGTAGGCCGACAAGTCAGTGTCGGCGTCGCCGGCGTTGCAGTCCTTCATGATCTGAACGATGCGCTCGAGCCCGCCGTCGAGACAGAGCGTTTCCCGCACGCGACTGCTGCTGCCCGTAAGAATCATGAGCTGGTGCAGCGAGTTCACGAGCGGGCGACTCGACGTGCAATCGAGGGCGCGCCGGTCGTAGAGGGTCGGCGTGATGGACAGTGAAGCCCGGTTGGAAACCGTCGACAAGAAGTTCGAGTATCTCATGGCCCGACGGTTCCTATTTTTCCTGGTTCACTTGCCCGCGT
This sequence comes from Entelexis potacharoeniae, assembly GCA_030566975.1. NCBI lineage: Eukaryota > Fungi > Ascomycota > Dipodascomycetes > Dipodascales > Trichomonascaceae > Entelexis > Entelexis potacharoeniae. The sequence goes on from JAKUBX010000005.1 coordinate 246,646, forward strand.
CGCCACGCTTGTATGGTGAAGGAAATCAACTTAGTAAGGCCGGGCCACGAACGCCTCCCAGGCCCTGCGCCGTTTTGAAGTGATTATGGAGGTGAGGAGGACTAAGCGTCACAGCGGGAGGGATGTCATCGCTAGGCCTAAGGCGCATTTGAATGCATGGGATTATGCATGGTGGTGACGTCGCCGCGATGCAGAGTTCCACCCCTGTCGGCGCAATCATGGCGCGCTTGCGCACCGTGCGACAGAAATATGCGCAGCCTCGAGCCAGAGGTGCTGTGCACGAGTGTTGTGCAAAAAGCCGGCCGTTTATGCCGCGTCAGGAGCTCTTGAAGCTCCTGTTTGCCACCGACCGGCGTCGATTTGCCGCAAATGTGGTGGCGCCTTAGAGCTGCCCTAGCCCTGGAGATGGCCGTGACTACGCAAGGTCGAGTGCAGCTCCGGACGGCACGGCAGAGGCTAGATGCATGCAGGTGACGGTCTTTGCAGCAGCGTGATTGGGCGGCTTGCCGATGACGGCTTCTCATGCAGCGTCGGTCTTAGATTTGCGTCCACTTTTCTGCAACAGCAATTCGCGTCCTGGCAGTAACCGTCGTTCAGATCCCAATATTTCACTCCGTCGCGACCCTTATGTTATCATCTATATCGTGTAACCCGCGATTGATCAGCTCCCGTTAACCGGGGGAATCTGGGAGATTGCTTATACGGCCGTTTGGGCGTACCTGCACGAGCATCTCTTGGCCAGGCGGCGCTCAAGAGGGCCAATTGATGTAATTAACCGCTTGGAGACAGCGGCATTCTTTAGAAGTATTAGCTACGGATTTTAACACGAATTTCGCAGCGCTAGCGTATTTGTGTCTGCACGTTTGTTTATACACCTTCTTCTATGTATGTGCTTCCGCGTCGCTTACGTCGGCCCTAAATATGGAGACCGCAACTCGTCCAGTTGCGTTCTTGGCGAATGACTTCCAAGCTGCGTATTCTAATTCAATGCCTTACAGGGTATAGAGCTCTTATTGGAAATTAGATAAATGTACTATAGAGCATATATCAAGGCAAAAACAGGACTCAGCTAGCTTCTTTCTTGTGTTTGGGGATTTTGGGCAGAGCGCGCTGCGACCAAGGCATTTCTTTTTTTACTATAACAAACGACTCGCGTGCACTCGGGATGTCCTCGGAGGCTTCTGGCTCTTCCGACACTTTCGAACGGTGTTTGTTGCGAGTCTCAGAGTCCTGCTTAGACTTGCTGATACTAGCGTTCTTGGCGGGCCCGTCCTGCTCGGCCGAGTCGGCTCCAGTCTTCTCTCCTTCGCTTCCGTACATCAAGAACTCGCGATCCTCGTCGTTCAGCTGGGCGTCGCCGTCAAGCAATGTCTTGGCTAGCTCACGCTTCCGGTCTTGGATGAGCATCATGCGCTCGTCAAGTACACCACCGGAGAACAGTTGGTAGCAGTCCACGGTGCGCGACTGGCCCAGACGGTGCACGCGCTTGATGGCTTGATCTACTATTTGCGGATTCCACCAGGGATCGACCATTATGACCTGCGACGCACTTGTCAGGTTCAGCCCTACGGAAGCCGTCTGCAAAGAGCACAAGAGGACCGTGTAGCCGGCCTTATCATCACGGAATTTGCTCAGGATTTCATGCCGCTTGTCTGCACTTAGGCTTCCGTCGTACTGGAGGCACTTGATTCCCTCAAACTCCAGCATCGGGCGTAATCCAGCAAGCATTGTTACGAATGACGAAAAAAGAACGGTCTTACGCGTGCGCTCCTTCACAAGGATTTTGCGCACCTCCTGCACCTTTGAGTTCCGGTGGCCGAAAAACGTCGAAGTATCTTCAGCCTTTGGCTTGATGCTGAGCATGCCTAAAATATCAGCTAGATCCTTAGATTCGTCAACTGCGAGGGTGTTCATTGAGTCCTCACCCTTCTTTGTTGAAGGTTCAGGTTTGACATCCTGGACATCGATCCCAACATCTTCATCGTTCTCTGTATCGTTGTCAGTACGACCCAATGAGATTCGCCCCATCTTGTCGATTAGGCCATCACAGGCCTGGCGCATTCGAATGAGGCATGCGAGCGCATTTTGCCCGGAATTCTTCCGTGAGGGTTTCCAGTGATCGTATACGTCTAGTTCCTGAGGTGTCATCTGAGTCTCCACCTTGTGCATGTTGATCGAAGGCAAGTACGCAGCAAGCACCTTCGAGGTTCGCCTCAGCATTATCACGCGTAGTTGCTTCTTGATTGCCTCCATATTCTTGTCTGATGCATAATTCACTTCGAAGTCATCCACATTATTGCAGTTAGGGACACCAATGAACTTAAAGAGTGGGTAGAGATCGAGCAGCTTGTTGTGCAACGGTGTGCCTGTGAGGGCCCAACGCCTCCCATCGCTTTTTAGCTCGGCCATGGCTGCGCAAATCTTCGTTTTTACGCCACGGAACGCGTGCGCCTCGTCAGCGATAATGCGATGCCAAGTTCGACGGAATAATGCACCTCCCGACTCGTGTTCTCGCCAAACGATGTCGTATGTTGTGACAAGCACATCGTACTTATCAAAATCGCGTGCATCCTTTGTGCGGTTCGTCGCCTGATGGGTTCCGACTCGAAGTTTCGGTGCCATCTGCGCAATCTCATCCTTCCATTGGTCCATTACCGCTAGCGGCGCCACAACAAGCGTCGTCTTAGGTGCATCAGGAGTCTCGGGTGGGTGATACAAAATGATGCCTATGCTCTGAATGGTCTTTCCAAGGCCCATATCATCAGCAAGCAGTCCACCACGCACGTACTTGCGGCCACGCTCGCGGCGTGCCATGAACCGCACACCCCGCACTTGGTGGGGCAACAGACGCGGCACCAGACCATCTATCTTTAGGGTATCGGCCTCCTCCTCATCATCGTTCTCATCATCCGGCTCTTCCGATGTGAAACTGAGCAGCGACTTCAGGTTCGCATTAATGTCCTCATTACCATGCGCCGCAGGCTTCGACTTCACCATCTGTTTGAACCGCGGTTTCCTATGTACGCCCGGGTGAACTGCCCGCACACGAGCGTCACTTTTCTGGACAGGGGTGTCGCTTTCTCCAACGTCGGCATCGATGGTTGCGGAATTTGCGAACTTCCCTCCACTGGCATATCCCTGTGGCATGAAGGGCTTAGCCTGGACATTATTTGCAAAGGGGTTAGGCATTGGTGACGCCTTCGATAACGGCTTGGGCACGGCTTTTGGAGGCGCCGCGCCGTCACTGTTGACAATTTTCACTGGCGACCTGTGAATATAATTTGCTGCCATGGGATTCGGCATTGGCTTCGGCATTGGCTTCCGAGCTGGCTTGGATGATGCAGGCTCTTTGGGCTTCGCGTCATCCGAGATCGTCAGGGAATCGATTATACTTGCAAGGTCTCTGCCGCCTGATCTTGAGGTTGGCCTTTGCGATGAGCCAGGCCTGCTTTTGGCGGTAGTCTGGCCGTCATTTGCTTTGGCGGCACCGTGTGACTCCCTCACCATAGATGGCTGTGCGCAATTCCTACGTGAAGTCCTGTTGGTATTATTTCGTTGACAGTTGATAGTTATTGTTTACAAATAGTCGGGGGGACCAGGGTTGTTGTTGCTTGAGTACCCGCAGCTGAGTACCCGCGGATCAAGGGTTAATGTCTACGAGGTCTCCACGAAAGAGCAGTTTTGACAGGGGTCAAATTCCAGTAATTCTTGTTATGCACTAGTATGAGCTGAAATCTTTAAAATCGTCTCTGTTGAAGATGCTCAATGATGCGTGTGGACAGTCTCATCCATTGACATTCTAATCAAAATATTTAGATTCAGATTGTGTTCGCTACCACAGTAAACGGCAAGTGCCTTGTTCTAGAAACCAAATCGGCCGAAATGCAAGCTTACACTCAGTCCCGGCTGGCACAGTGGGTAGAAGGAGGCCCGCTCAGCGCACTATTCATCATCAAACTTAATTATATGAAACTTCGTTATAAGCTCGCCAGTATCGTATAAACAATTCTGGCGCTCAAACGCAAGCCCTATTGAGACGCAGTATTCACGATTATGGGATATGGCAACATACGTGTGCCTTCATGGTGCTCGTTCGCAGCTGCACTGTCCGCCGTCATGATAATATGTGTCATATCTGTGAAAGTAGGAGAGGCCGGGTGGACTTCAACAAACACTGCCGAGGTTTCAACACTAGCAAACATGTTAGATGTTCGTTTGAAGCCGTGGGAGCGTAACACAGCGCTTGACTACGCACCAAAGCTGAGCAGCGTCATGTCACGTTCGCAGCCACCTCACATTCGATATTACGAGTTCCGAGTTACTTCTCAAATGACTTACATAGGGGGCGTGAATCGCGAGCTTCTGGTAATTAATGGCCAGTACCCCGGGCCGCTTGTTGAGGCAGTAGCAGGCGATACTGTCATCGTCAATGTGTTGAACAACATCGAGAACGCAGACAGTAAGTCTCAAAGAGTGACGTCCTTACATTTTCATGGCCAATTAATGAATGGGACCAACTTCTATGATGGGTCGGTTGGCTTGACTCAATGTGGCATTCCGCCAGGAAAGAATCTCACCTATACGTTTGTTACAGACAAACCAGGAACGTATTGGTATCACTCACACTGGGACCTCCAGCAAATCGAGGGCCTTGTAGGGCCAATGATAATACACGAGCGCGTAGTGGAAGATGATATTGATGCTAGTGAAGGCAAAAACATGATGGCAAAGTTCCAAGCAATGGAAAAACACGAAAAGCATAACAAGCATCTTGAAAATGCGATCGACAATTCGCTAAAGAGAACTCAAAAAGTATCTGAAGAGACACTGTATAGAGTTTCTCAACTGTCTAAGGATGCCACGGAGAACATTAATGATGCTGCCGACGAGGTAGAAGACGAAGAGGACAACCAATATGGTGCTGCCGACCAAATACCTGAAGATGACACGCATGGTGAAATAGATGCCGACGACGAGTACGAGGAAGCTGTTCTACTTCTAACCGACTTGTATAATCGACCTGCTGCTGATCTGTTACTCGATTACATGGAGCCCTGGATTGGGGGGACCGAGGAGCCAGTCCCTGACATTGCGCTTGCCCAAGGCAAGATGCAACCGATTATTGACATACAGAGAGGAGGCAAGGTACGAATCAGGATCATCAATGCTTGCTCTTACACTGCATTTAATGTCGAACTTGAGGACAAGTTCATGAACGTCATTGAAGCCGACAGCACTCCAGTAGAGCCTACCGTTATCAAAAACCTCCTCATTTATCCTGCTCAGCGCTACTCAGTAATAGTGGATCTCGAAGACAGCAGCAGCGCGTGGCTGCACACTACACCTCAGATGTCACTATATGGTAAGGACAGCAGCATTTCGCAATCACTAAGTCAGTCCAGTGGTTCGCTTAAAACGCTCCTGTTGGCCCATAACAGAACGGTCAAGGAGTCTGCACTGAGTGGAAATAGGCGACAACTAGAAGAAAAAGACCTTGTTGAATCTTGGTTTGAGCCCGCAGAAGAGGAAGACGAGATAATGAAGCACACGTTTCCAGATTTCGAGTCCATTGTTGACATTACTATGACCCGTTTGAACACAGGTGAGGTCGCTGGAGCGCTGAATAGTCAAGTTCATCAGCACATGCACACCGGAAATCTGCTTGATACAGTGCTTCGCGAGCCAGAGCTCATAAATGGAAGGCACACCGGCAGCCTTGGCGCAAAGTCAAAAACTAACGTATTACTTGAGTTTCACGATATCAAGACTGTGGACCTCGTGATTCGTAACTTCGATGATGGACCTCATCCCATACATCTCCACGGCCACCGTGTATGGATCATGAGCCGTGGCAGCGTATATTCCATGAAACCAACATGGGTCTCGCCCGAGCCGCTCAAACGCGACACTGTCTGGCTCCCTGAGGACGAGTGGGTGCGTGTAAGAATGATTGTAGATAACCCAGGCGTGTGGGCAATACACTGCCATATACCATGGCATTCCAGGGTAGGCATGAAAGGAGCTATCTTAGCGCTACCTTCAAAGTTGGCAGAGCAGAAACCTCCATCGGACTGGTACGAGCTGTGCCAAAAATAATGGAATCAAATGCTTCATAATAATATCGTCATTTACATCACAATCGAGCTAGTAGCTATTAACGCGCGCTAAACGTACGAGAAGAGGAGATCATCATCAAGAGTTCCGAACAATAGCCGCAGAGCATTGTGTATTTGTCGCAATTCGCCGCTGATTGTGATTGCGGTCATTAAATACGAATGAAAAAGAACAAAGTCGTAATTTTCGTTCGACATAATTACGCTGCTTCCATCGTCAGAGTCAGAGATACTATCTTGTGAGGCAGACTGTAGGAGCGCTGCGCGCCTTTCTTTCAGTTTCTTCACCAAACGATCGATTGCACTCTTCGCATCAGGAAGATATTCAGGCACGGGAAAGCCGAGCCTCACAGAAGCAGAGGCCGTGTAAAATTGAAGGAAGAGAAGGTTACAGAGCTCTTGCCTTTCTGGAGCTGTACTGGCGACAATGTCGAGTTCGCGAGGCGAAGCAACGGGCTCGTCTTTTATAAGAATGCTAATGCTATGAAAAGCATCCAGGATCACCTGTGTCGACTCCAGCATGTGCTTGTATGGTTCAGGGTCAAATTTACCGCGAAGACGGAACTCGTTGGGCGCAGTTTTGAGCAACGCCTCAAGATCCAACATCATGTTCTGTAACTCACGCTCATTGTCAATCCCACGAAATCGGGCGGGTGAGGTCGCGGTACTTTTTTCGACACCAATTGGGTCCCTTTTCCACGTCATACCCATGCGCATCCACTGAATGCACAAGTCAGAACGCAGAGCACGCCGAGCACTATGAGGCCAGAATGTTAAGAGCATGAACACTGCCCACAGCACACCAGTGATCACAGAGACAAGTCTGTGGAAAGCGATGTCATAAATTGTAGCCAACGCGTCCGGATCATCATCGTCACGGTCATTCTGAGAAATCGAATAACCATACAGGCAGACCAAGTTGAAAGTTAACAAAATAAACCGGCCCAGTACAGCGTTGTTGTTGCTCAAAATTCTGCGAAAGCATAGCAGGGCAACAAGGAACCCACACGGGATCAGTAACAAAGTATTCTCTCCGCACACCACGCTAACTATAACTCCTGTAACAGCGCCTATTGTAGTACCAATGATGCGAAGAGGAATGTTGTTGGTCATAGAGCCGAGATTGCGAGCCATGATAATCATGTAAGTGATGAGGGCCCACTCGCCGTGCCATAATGTGAACTTATCTCGGTAGTCCGGGGTGAACGCCGGTAATGCAATAATTATAGCACCTACACCACAACGCACGCCATGCTGTACATCGAGGTTGCGGAAAAGCCTTAACAACTTCCAGAGAGCAGGGCCCAGGCCAGACTGTGACGCCTTGCGTGTTGGATATAGAGCCTCTGTGAGCTGGGTGAAGGGTGATTCTTTTTCAGTGGCCAATTTTTGCGCAGTTGTGGTTGAGGCTGTAGAAGAGTCCTTCACCCCGATGTAGTCAAGCTGCAACCCCTCGGAGACAATGATCTCTTCGCCCAGATCTTGTAAGATGTGGGCAAACAGACTGCATGTTGCAAGCAGGCCATCTTCAGCGGACGTTGTTTCATTATGGGCCTGGTCGGCTCGGTCACGCAGCTCTACATCGCGTGCGTGCGTGTAGCTCGCGAGGTTTACTCGCGCTGCAGCGACATCTTCGCGAGTATTTTCAGCGTGCCGGTAGAAGTCGGCCAATTGACGCGAGAAAGAGCTGACCGGGACGCTCAGGCGCCTGAACACTTCATAAAAATTACCGAGAACCGAGGTGTCCTTAGACATGCTAAGGTCTGCTTTGACGCCCGAACGGCCGACGGAGTCCCACCGCGAGGAGTAGCGCCGTCCGACCGTCTTCGGAGTGGACGCAGTAGCTTGCTTGAGCAGGTGGTTAGAGACGCCGACGCAGTGAAGCAGGCCACCGAGATGCATTGCCTGGCGCTGCAGCGACCACAGGGTGGCCTTGAGGAGGCCGAACTGCGTTTTTGAGCGAGGCCGCCAAGACAAGAGAGCGAATTCAAAGCGCGCGTACTGGAGTTGTGTTTTGAGCGCACTGAGTAGCGCATTGGCCTCGTTATTGATGTTCTCGCACTCGTCCACAACGTGCTGGTCCTCGGTACCATGGCAGAACTGGTACACAAGCAGGTCGAGCAGATCCGCATACCTATCCATGAGCTCTTCAGCCTTCTGCCTGAATATGGTGACGCTCGAACGACGGTACAGCAGCGCTGAGTACGTGCTGGAGATGACGGCGCCGAGGGCGGCCATTTTGAGGTAGTTGAGCACACGGTCGAACGGCATGGCGCCACGCTGGGCATCATCGTCCTTAAGCAGCGTTGTCACAAGCGTGATGATAGCGGCCGACGATGCAGTGTTGAACGACGGGTTGTTTGCGCGAACCTTCATGAAGCCCACCAGGCCGAGCGCGGCGCCCAGAAACAGCAGCAGCACGGTGCTGTTGCCCCAGCTCGGCAGGTTGTGCGTATACAGGAACTGGACGAGGCCTGTTATGGCGAGGCTGACGCAGATCGAGAAAGCGAGCAGCAGGATGGTGAAGTAGATGACCTCGATCAGGTTGCCCAGGGAGCGCACGGGGTGGAACCACACGGCGGTTGTGGCAACGATGTGCTTGTTGCTGGAGCTGCCGAGCTTTGTGCGCAGCGGCGTGAAGACAAACAGCGACGCAGTGGAATATGCGAGGGCGCAGATGGCGACGTTGCGCCAGGGCGGCGTGTCTGGCTGTTTAGCCGGCTTTTTCGGGAGCAGCGGCGTCGACTCCGAAGCAGTCATGCTCATTGCTGTAGAGCTGCTCTCGGCAGCATGAACTGGGGCTTAAAGCCGTTTGTGGGATGGCAGCCAAACTCGTCTGAATCCGCAGCGGAATCTACAGAGCTTGGGGCAGTTAGCAGCGAAAGGTTTTGCCAGACTCGCGGCAGGACTCGCGACGTGACTTGTGGCTTGATTCGCTGCTGCGCCTCGCGAAATCAGCTCTGGCCGACGCCTCGTACCTGAATTTGTACCCGCTTAGAGTGCGTAAACAGACTGGGACCGCGATGGGTCAGGGCTACACTTAGGTTAACGCGGTTACTCTAGCTCTATTGTTAGTGGGAAGTCAATTACGGAGTACGCTGAGCGTTCTAAGCGTGTCAAGCAGTTTGCCTCTGCGCGGCCTATTACCAACCAGCCCCTCACCGGCTGCTTGAGGGCCGATTGGGAGTCAATTGCGCGAATTGAGTTGGGAACGGTCAGCCGGCGGCGCCCTTCCCCAGCAGCGGGCGGGCACGCCACGCGACTGTAACGTCATCAATCGCTTCGCGTATCACGGGTGGCTGACAAAACGGCGGCGGTTGCTCAGTGTTTGACCCGGATTGGGAGCCTAATTGCGCCCAGCGACCGTAGCACTCGCCGCAATTGGGACTTTCCGCGCCGTCGATCGCCCCGCACACCACCGCGCGGCCCGTTTCTTGCCTAGCTCTACAGCCGCAGCCCTGATAATCGCGGGCCACGTGCCGCCCTGCCCTACGCTCCAGACACCTGGTTCCCATTTATAGTGGGAACGTGACCCACCACCTCCTAAACGGCGGGTGGGGGCAGTGAAGCAGAAGACCCGAAACCCCCAGCAGCGTCCACCCGTTCCAGCATGGAGCACCGTCTGGAGGAAGAATACTCCAGTGCGTCGTCGTCTCCCGAGCCCGAATACGCCCATGAGCGCTCAATTGGGCACGCGCCGGCGCGTGCTGCCGTCCACGAGCGCGAGCCAGAGCATGAGCGCGCGCCCGAATCCGAGCCCGAATCCGAGCCGGAGTCCGAGTCCGAGCCCGAGCCTGAGCAGGGCAAGCCGCAGCCGCCGCCGCTGGAGCCCGTGAGTCGCATGGCCGTGCTCAGCGTGGAGCAGCCGCAGAAGGTCACGGACGGCAGCAGCGCGTTTGTGTCGTACCTCGTCGTGAGCCAGACGTTCCCGGACGAGAAGCCCGACAAGGTGCGGCGGCGGTTTAGTGACTTCGCGAAGCTGTACGACCAGCTCGTGCAGGACTTCCCGAGCTGCGCGGTGCCGCCGCTGCCGGACCGGTGGCGCCTTGAATACATTGCTGGCGATCGCTTCCGGCCCGAGTTCACGTCCAAGCGTGCGGCCGCGCTCGAGCGCTTTCTGTTCCGCGTGTCGCAGCACCCGTACCTGCGGCACTCGCGCACGTTCATGCAGTTTCTCACGGGCGCGCAGGTGAGCCCGGCGCCTGCCGGCTCGGCGCCTGCGCACGTCGCGACCACGTTCGAGCACCTCAGCGACTCGCTCATGAATGCGTTCGTGAAGGCCAAGCACCAGTCAAAGGAGATGGTCGACGCAAAGGAGCGCGCCGACCGCTTCGAGCAGAACGTGGCCACCATCGACAAGGCCGTGCTGCGCACGGCAAAGTCGCAGCAAGATCTTGCGGCCGACATGGAGGACATGTCGAAGCAGGCGCTGCGGCTCGCGCGTCTCGAGCCGGAGATGGCCTCCGAGTTCGAGGCGCTCGCCGACACGGCGCACGGCTTGCAGGACGCGACGGCGCAGCTGCGCACAAACATCGACTCGCAATTTGCCGGCGCGCTGCGTGACATGGCGCACTACGTGCAGGCGCTGAAGGGCATGCTCAAGCAGCGCGAGCAGCGCCAGATTGACCACGAGGTCCTTGTAGAGTATTTGGTGCGCACAGAGCACGAGCTCGTTGCCGCCGAGCACGGCTCGCCGGGCTCTAACTCGACGTCCTCGTACATCCGCACAAAGATGAACGACCTGCGCGGCGTCGACAAAGAGCAGGCGCGCCAGCAGCGCATCGCCAAGCTGAAGGCGCGCATCACCGAACTGCGGACTGAGAGCGACAAGACTAAGGAGATCTCCGACGAGTGTGAGGAGCTCGCCAAGCGCGAAGTCCGAGTGTTTGAACATACTGAAGCCCTCGAGCTCCAACAAAGCCTGGGCGGCCTTGCCGACAGTTACATCGGCTACTACCAGAAGGTGCTGTCGGTGTGCCGCGCCGTTGAGGACGATCTCGCATGATTACTATTAGTATATTAATTATTTCACGCAGCATATATATATTTAAATGTCCTTATAACCAGCAAAACACGACTTTTGGCGGGTCCCTGAGGCTTGCCAGTTCAGCACTGCGCCTGGGCTTAAGCACCGAGCCTGGGCAGAGGCTTTAACTCATGGCTTAGGCCTGTGACGTGTGTCCTAGAGATTTCTCAGCTTTGGTTGCGTGCACGTTGACACGTCACAGTATGCAGGTCAATGATGCGTATCAGCAGCATGCATCTAACCACTGCAACCAGAGTTGCCACATTTTATTTTGTTTCGAGCTGCTATTTTTCCAACAAGACAATCAATCCCCGTGCCGTGCGCTGCGAGCTCAAATGCCGGGCGTTACGTACTGACCTATCGGTATTACTCCGCTTCTTAATTAAGCTAGGCGTGCATATTGCCGGGGGGGCACTATCTCCGCGTGTGAGTACCCTAGCCCAAGATACTGGGCCAACGAAAGCCACCTGGCACTGCGCCGGCGCTCGCAGAGCAATCGGCGAAACAGCAAACTGAGACTGGATGAAAAAAAAAACCTATGCTAATTGATTCAAGCGTGAAGCCTCAACTCTTCAACGATCGACCTTTTTAGGATTAATAGCAGCTGAGGATCTACACGACCACATAACGTACGAGGTGCATGATAAATAACCGAGTAGGGGTTTCAAGCACATAACACGACGGAAAATAATGCTGCAAGCATAATTTCAATGTTCGCTATGCTAGTACTCCACCATATACAGGCTACCTATGGAGATCGTTCTTATGACCTATGACCTACCTACCCTGGGTGTGTGCATATGACTACGTAGGCCTGATTTCCGGCGGGGGCCAATGGCAGCCGTGACAATTTCTCTGCGATCGCAAAACCACATACTCGCGCAACCCTGTGCACAGCTAGGCTGTGGCGCACCGCGTCTTCCCGCAAGCTTGTACTGGAGCTCACGCCATTTACGCACTTGCCACTTGAGGTAAGTTCTCGAAACACCGCCCACGTGAGCTCCACGTCGCGTCTCCTGAGAAGGCTCGCTTACGCACAAAATGGGTGCTAGCGCAGTTCAGATTTGTTACGTGTCAAGTTCCCTCGAGCCGCACACGTAAGCGCATATATATACTGGCCACTGCCACAAACTGAATTTGCCAGCACTCTCCATCCCCGCAAAACATGAGTAAACTGTTTACCCCGTGGAGCATTCTGTGCTACGCGCTGGCAGTGTTCCTGCTGCCCCTCATGGGCTCTGCAGAGACTGACGTGGACGAGTACGGCACGGTTATTGGTATCGATTTGGGTACCACTTACTCCTGTGTCGGTGTGATGCAACATGGTCGCGTCGAGATTCTCGCGAACGACCAGGGTAACCGCATCACGCCCAGCTACGTCGCGTTCAAGGACGACGAGCGCCTCGTTGGCGACGCCGCGAAGAACCAAGCGGCTAGCAACACGAAGAACACGGTTTTCGACATCAAGCGTATCATCGGCCTGAAGTTCAAGGACGAGAGCGTGCAGCGCGACATCAAGCGCTTCCCGTTCTCTGTTTCGAACAAGGACGGCAAGCCTGTTGTTGACGTTGACTTCCAGGGCGCGAAGCACTTCGCGCCGGAGGAGATTAGCGCGATGGTGCTCGGCAAGATGAAGCAGATCGCCGAGGACTACCTTGGTGAGAAGGTCACGCACGCCGTTGTTACGGTGCCTGCCTACTTCAACGATGCTCAGCGTCAGGCCACGAAGGACGCTGGCACTATCGCCGGCCTCACGGTTCTGCGTGTCGTGAACGAGCCTACGGCTGCTGCTATTGCCTACGGTCTTGACCGCAAGGACGGCGAGCGCCAGATTATTGTGTATGACCTGGGTGGTGGTACGTTCGATGTCTCGCTCCTGTCGATCGACAACGGCGTCTTCGAGGTTCTGGCCACGGCTGGTGACACGCACTTGGGTGGTGAGGACTTCGACTTCCGCGTCGTGAAGTACTTCATGTCCAAGTACCAGAAGGAGAAGGGTGTTGACCTCGAGAAGAACGACAAGGCTGTGGCTAAGCTGAAGCGCGAGGTCGAGAAGGCGAAGCGCATTCTGTCGTCGCAGATGAGCGCGCGCATTGAGATCGAGAACTTCATCAACGGTGAGGACTTCAGCGAGACGCTCACGCGTGCCAAGTTCGAGGAGATTAACCAGAAGCTGTTCAAGGACACGCTCAAGCCCGTCAAGAGCGTGCTCGCGGACGCCGGCATCAAGAAGGACGAGGTCGACGACATCGTGCTGGTCGGTGGCTCGACTCGTATTCCCATGGTGCAGCAGCTCCTTGAGGACTTCTTCAAGAAGAAGGCTTCGAAGGGCATCAACCCCGATGAGGCTGTTGCCTACGGTGCGGCTGTTCAGGCCGGTGTTCTGTCTGGACAGGATGGTGCTGATGATATTGTGCTGCTCGACGTTAACCCGCTTACGCTGGGCATTGAGACGACGGGCGGTGTCATGACGAAGCTCATCAACCGCAACACGCCGATCCCGACCAAGAAGTCTCAGATCTTCTCGACCGCGCGTGACAACCAGGACACCGTTCTGATCAAGGTGTTCGAGGGTGAGCGCCCGCTGTCCAAGGACAACAACCTGCTTGGCCAGTTCGAGCTTACAGGCATTCCTGCTGCGCCGAAGGGTGTTCCGCAGATCGAGGTCACGTTCGAGCTCGATGCTTCGGGAATCCTGAAGGTCAGCGGCCACGACAAGGGCACTGGCAAGCAGGAGTCGATCACCATCACGAACGACAAGGGCCGCCTGTCGAAGGAGGAGATCGAGCGCATGGTTGAGGAGGCCGAGAAGTACGCCGAGCAGGACTCGCAGGTGCGCAACCGGATCGAGGCGCGCAACGCCCTCGAGAACTACATCACGAGCCTTAACCGTCTCGTTAAGGACCCTGAGGCTCCCAAGATCGACGAGGACGACAAGGAGATCCTTGCCGACGCGATTCGCGAGGCCGAGAGCTGGATTGCCGAGAACCCGGAGGCTGAGCCCGAGGAGTTTGAGGAGCAGCGCAGCAAGCTCACGTCGACCGCGTACCCGATCACGTCGAAGTTGGACGGCACTGCTGACGCTGGTGGCTACGACGACGACGTCGAGTATGACGAGTACGATGACGATCACGATGAGTTGTAAATCTAGCCTCCAAAGGTTCTTTTGGTCTAAAAATATCTAATATACTCAAGGCTTGATATGTATAGAGTTTTCAGGATACCCACTGGCAGCGCCTTGCGCATTCGCCTCGTGCATTGGCCTTGTATGTAGCTTGCATATATATAGTGTTGAACGAAGGCAACGAAAAAACGAAAGCAACGAAAATGCGATCATCGTTGCACATTCTAGGCTAGCGTATTCACCACTGATAGACACTAAAGAACTCTATGAAAATAAATTTTTAGACGGCATAATAACGCGTATAGGTGTACATTAGAGTGAATCTGCCTCATCCGCACAGTAGACGACTTTAAGCTGCACAACGAAATCGCTCAGCTCAACCACGTGGAACTCGCCAGTCTCAGAATTTGCTACTGAGCGGAATGGCGCTTCTTCCCAGTCTTCAGGACACTCTAGCCGCTCAGCTTTGTCGGCATGCTCGGAGACGGCGACACGAAACGTGTGTTTCCCGTTGAGAATAGGCAGAAATGTAATTGTAGCCCCGATCTGGCGCATGAGTCTCTGCAGATCTAGTTTCGCGCCCGGCTTGGTTGCCCTATTTGGCTCGGGGTTGCGCTTCAAGTCGAAGTGCCACCTCTCAACCGCCTTGTTCTCGTTGTTTATGATGATGAGGGTAATTGCGTTCAGGGCGTCTTTACGGGTGCCTTCACCCAACCAGAAGCAGCGTATCTGCGTGACGATTTTCGTGAGGTATTCGAGCACACCGGGGTTACTACTGACCATGACTGGCAGCTCCCACTTGCGCGCGCGGCGGAACTGGGTGCGCGAGTACAAACCGCGCTGGAACAAGACTGCATTGAAAGCCAGGAAGATTAGCTCGCTCAATACCGTGGCGGACTCGGCAGTGCTCATACGCGTATGTTTATTTCGTATGAAAATGCGGCGATGGTGGTGGTAGCGGTGGTGTGGACGTGGCTAGGGTTGGCCCACTGCGCGACACTGGATATCGCCAAAGCCGTCAACAACACATCTGAATCTATCGGTTGAGCGGTGGCCAATGCACAGCGTGAGGCGCGTGCGGAAAAGCGCGGAGCAGATTGCGGCGCGCAAGCAGAAAGAGGCCGGTGAGATCCAGCGGTACAATGCATTAAACGAGGCAGTTCTCGCGCGAAATCCAGACGTGCCGCTGCTGCAGGCGTTAGGGCGCACTTCGCAGCTCCTGGGCCTCAACCCCGAGCACTACACGGTGTGGAACATCCGGCGGGAGATCCTTGACAAGATTGAGCCAGCCGAGGAGCGCCAGCAGCTGATTACAGCCGACCTGAAGTTTCTGGAGTCGCTGCTGCCGACGCACCCGAAAGTGTACTGGATCTGGAACCACCGGCGGTGGGTGCTAGAGCGGTGCGACGGCATGTGGGAGCGCGAGATGGCGCTTGTGAACAAGCTGCTGGAGCGCGACCCGCGCAACTTCCACGGCTGGACGTACCGGCGGTGGGTGCTGTCGAACACGGCTGGGGCCGAGCACGACGGCCACCGGCAGGACGAGCTGCAGTACACGACGCAGAAGATCAACGAGAACTTCAGCAACTTCAGCGCGTGGCACAACCGGGCGCAGCTGCTCGCGCAGCTGGACGCGGCGCAGCGCCCGAGCCTGCGGCACGAGCTGGGCTACGCCGGGCAGGCGCTGGCCATGGACCCGCAGGACCAGTCGGCATGGCTCTACTACCACTGGCTGCTTACAGGGCCGCTGTATGCGGCAGGTCGAGGCCCGGAAGTGATTGAGCACGAGTACGAGCTTGTGAAGGAGCTGTACGACGAGGAGGACTCGATCTGGTGCGCGCAGACGCTGTGGCTGCTCACGCAGCTGCTGGGCAAACCTGAGGACCAGAGCATTGTGACGAAAATGATAGAGCTTGACCCGCTGCGAAAGCGGCGGTACGAGAGTCTTCTCCAGGCTGCATGATACACCAGCGCAGATGCACCCGCAACGACAGTAACAATGACGCAGTGGGCAGAGCTGCAGTAAGAATGGACACGGGCGGCGTCTTTACATGGCGCACTAACACGGCGCACTAACACGGCGCACTAACACGGCGCACTCACACGGCGCACTCACACACGGACGTGATGCTACTGCTACACTAATGTACAATTACATGAATAAATAGACGCGCGGTCGGCCGCGCCAATTAGTTTTGCCAATGTTTTGCCAAAGTTTTGCCAATCAGGTCTGCCAATTTGCCTCGCCAATTCAGTTAGCCTTTGGGCGCCTTGGCCGGCATCTTGACGCGGTACCGCGCCACGCCGTTAAGACTGATTTCGTGCCCGTTCAACACGGGCGCGGCGGACGCCGGACTCGGCTCGGAGAAAAACTTGTTTTGGGCAAGCCACTCGTCGAGGTCGCTGCGCGCGAGCGTGACGCCCGCGTGCGTGGCGGCGCCGGCCTCGGTGCGGTCGGCGTAGAACTTGAGCAGCGTGCGCATGACGCCCTTCACGGCGTCGCCGCGCGAGCCGAGCTGCCGCGTGTCCTTGATGAGCAGCTTCTCGCCGCATAGCCGCGCCAGCACGCACACACTGCCCAGCGCAATCGTGTGCGCGGGGTACTGCAGCACGGCCGGCGTCTCGTACGCGTCGGTCACAACCGACCACGCGCCCCACGCGAGGTCCTCGGCCAGGCCCAGGCTCTTGCTGATCTTGACGACGTAGTGGTGCGCGTGCACGAGCCGGAAGTCGAACGCGTTTGTCTCCAGGATCTGGCGCTCGAGCTCGTACGTGCGCGCGCTCGAGCTGATCTGCATGGCCTGCTCGACGCTCTCGAGCTTTTTCGGACTGCCCTCCGTTTTGAGCGCGGCCACAAGACATGCCGTCGCGAGCTCGCAGAGCTCGTCGTCCGATGCGTCTGCGCGCGCGTCCGTGAGCACGAGAAAGCGCTGCAGATACAGCAGTGCCGTCGTGTACGAGGCGATGCACAGGCTGAGGGCGCGGCAGGCGGCCCAGAGGCGCGCGGCCGCGGTCTGCACGGCGCGGGGGCTCGGCGCGCGCTCGACGCTGCGCAGAAACGGGCGCGACGTGACGATCACCGTCGGCTCCTGCGGCTCGGCGGGCTCCTGCGGCTCCTGCGGCTCGACGGGCTGCTGCAGCGCGGCGGGCTCGGCTGCGTGCGTTGCCTGCGGCGGCTGCCCCAGCTCCTGCGGTGGCCGCAGCGACTCCGACAGCCCGTTCGACTTCGGTTCGGCCATGCTCGTCGAGCCGTCTGCGGCACCGAGATACGGACTTTTGCGGCTCGTGGGTCGACACGGCCAGGGTGCTTTTGGCGCGCGGGCCAATCCAGAGCGCCGCAGTAAGCAGCGCGCAGATAAATCGGTCGTCCGCACACAGCAGCAGGAGTCATCATCATTTTCTAATATTTATTTCTATCTCATCATAATAAACATCAGCTATAAACATGCGTTTGCGGGGTGGCGCCTACGGACGTCTACGCCGCGGCGGTCTCGGGTTTCGCGGCCGCGGCGTCGGGGCCGAGCGTGGGCTTGCCGATCGGGTTCTTCGTCGGGTTCTTCGCGCGGAAGTCCTTGATCGCGCTCTTGATCGCGTCCTCGGCCAGCATCGAGCAGTGCATCTTCACGGGCGGCAGCGACAGCTCCTTGGCAATCACCGTGTTCTTGATCTTGCCGGCCTCCTCGAGCGTCATGCCACGCACAAGCGTCGTCATGTACGACGACGACGCGATGGCCGAACCGCATCCGAACGTCTTGAACTTGACGTCCTTGATCGTGCCGTTATCGTCGACCTCGATCTGCAGCTTCATCACGTCGCCGCATGCTGGTGCGCCTACCAGGCCCGTGCCTACGTTCTGAAGCTTCTTGTCCATGGTGCCGACATTCCGCGGGTTGTTATAGTGGTCAATAACCTTCTCGTGGTACATGCGTGCTCCGCGCATGGCAAAGCCGCCCACGGCGGGGTTCATCGGCCTCACTGCGGGTGATCGCGTCAACAGTCTCAACATAGTTGTGTGGTATGAAGCGGGTGGAAAGTGAGGTGCAGATTTCGCCTATATAAATAAGGCCAGTTCGGCCGTCTTAGCTAAGCCTTATCGAAACCATCTGACCCGCAGCACATGTGATGCGGCCCCACCCAGACCGCGACGAAAACCGCTGAAAAAGCGCAAAAATAGCGTAGACCGCGCTGCAACGGCGTGCCAAGCCCGCAGACCGTGTGTTCCGCTCGGCGTGCTGCCGCAATCTTAGCACGCGTGGGCCTTGGCGGGCCGCCGGGGCAAGGGCTTGCGTCACCAGGGAAAGGTCCACCCACGTTAGGGTCCGGACTCCTCCGCATGGCTGCCGTCAACGGCTGGCGCGGCCGCTGAGGCCTAACCGCCAGTGGCGTCACGTCGATCGGTATCACGCACATCGAGCGCGCGCGCGGCGCAGCGCAAAACAGGCTTCTTTTATTTTTCTTATGAACACACTCCTAGCAGAATTCCCACAATCGACTCCAAACGTCCTGTTCGAAACGCTTCGACTTCCTTCCATCAACCATCAAAGTCAGCGCATGCCCCCACTACCACGCAATTCTTAGTACTGTGTTTATAATAAAATCGCGTGAACCGCCGGCTTTCTCCCTCTGCTACCTAAGCACACACATGGAACCTGAACCTGGCGCTCCGCTGCTGCTGGGCTACGAATTTGAGGGCCCGCGCAAGATCGACCTGCCCGAGTCGGCGCTCGAGTCGCTGGATATCGCCACATTCGCCGCCGCGCCACTCATCTACCGCGTGGCCGCGCCCGCGGGCGCAACGTTTGTTGGCGTGCGCGAGTT
Organism: Entelexis potacharoeniae; assembly: GCA_030566975.1. NCBI lineage: Eukaryota > Fungi > Ascomycota > Dipodascomycetes > Dipodascales > Trichomonascaceae > Entelexis > Entelexis potacharoeniae. The sequence goes on from JAKUBX010000005.1 coordinate 265,727, forward strand.
CTCGGCGCCGGCGGGCCACGTCGGCATGAGCGCCTCGCTGGCGAGACAGCTCGGCCTCAAGATCGGCGACGCGCTCGCCATTGAGCGCGCTGACCTACCCAAGGGCTCGCAGGTCACGCTCCGCACGGCCACCGACGCAGTCGACTGGAAGAGCCTGCTTGAGGCGTGGCTCCCGCGCAACTGCACGGCGCTCTGCGTCGGCGACGTGCTGCGCATCGACTACTCCGGCCAGACGCACGAGCTGCGCGTTGCAGACCTCGCGCCGCAGAGCGACGCCGGCCCGGCCGTGTGTGTCGTCGACACGGACATGGATCTCATAATCGAGGCGGAGGCGTCGCTGTCTGCCGAGGAGGCTATGGCGCCGCCAGAACTTGAGTACGGCTCCGCAATTGAGCTCGGCGCGCGGCTCGTCACGCTGACTGCCGCAATCCCTCAGGACGCACGTAACTTGTACATCCGCAGCTCCGAGATCGCATATATAGGGCCCGAGCATGCGACGTCGCCGGCGTCGTTTTTGGCTGTGGCGAGCGCGCCGTTTGGTGGAGAGGCCACGATCGTCTCGACGGCCCTGCTCGGCTCGACGCTGTGCATCATTGCATCCGGCACGCTCGAGGTCGCCACAACCGACTTCAGCGCGGCTAGCACAGCCACTGCTCCCGGGCCGGGCGAGAAGCTTTGCTCCAACTGCGGCAAGGCCATTCCCGAGCAGTCGTTTCTGCTTCACTCCACCTTTTGCGCGCGCAATAGCGTGCGGTGCCCGACATGCAGCCGTCAGTTTTTCGGCGTGCGAGAGGTCCCGGCCGACCACTGGCACTGCCCACGCTGTAGCACGTCTGGCGAGGGGAACTTCGAGTTTCACAGTCTGCGACACGACCTCTACCAAGGCGGCGGAGGCGAGTGCGCGTGCAAAGAGTTTGTTGGCGCGACAGACGCAGAGCTTGCGTTCCACCGCGCAACAACATGCCCTCTGCGCAATAAGATCTGCCAGTTCTGCCACCTGCTGTTGCCGCAGGGCGAGACGACGCCCGTGGACGCTGCGCAGGACTTGACTGGCCACGAGGCACAGTGCGGAAACAAAACAGCGGACTGCCCGCTGTGCAGCCGGCCCATTCGGCTGCGCAGCCTCAAGATGCATCTGCAGGAACACGAGGAGCAGCGTAAGCAGCGTAAGCCTCCACAGATGTGCTCGAACCGTAACTGTCCGCATGTTATTCGCTCTTCGGACCGCTCGCCTGCGCTCGGCCTTTGTGCTACCTGCTTCGGCCCGCTGTCCGTGCCGGGCGCCAACGCGGATATCTCGCGCATCATGGCCCGCGCCGAGCGGCGGTACCTTTTGCAGATGACGCGGGGCTGCGGTAAGTCCTGGTGCCAGAACGCGTACTGCAAGACCGGCAGCGGAGTTACGCGCAGCGTTCCCGACAGCCTAACCGAGGTCCGCCGCATTATCGGCGAGGGCGTGCACTACTTCTGTGTCGACGAAACAAGCACGCGCAAGGCCATGTTTGTGCAGCTCGACGACGGGGTCTACGACCGCGGCTGGCGCGGTATGGCGATATCGTCCTGTGGCACTGAGGCGGAGGCTTCGCAATGGCTCGAGCAGAACGCGAGCCGGCTCAACGAGTGACCCGCATTTTGCATTATCTATAGCATTTACGTAGCACAGCAAGCACACACACTGTGCTACGTAGCATTAACATTATTATTTATTGTAGAATATGAGTGCCGATTTCAGAGCATCAGTTTTTGTGAGTCCTGCTGTTTCGTTGGGCTGTTGTAGTTGTGTAGTTCGTTGAACCTATGGAATGGTACTGCCAATTAGTTAGTTGAGTAGGTACGTGAGCACGCTCTCCACGACACTAACATTAAGCGAGGCCGTGCTGTTCTTCTTCGAGAAGTCGTGGATGTAATCATTACCGACCTCTGTGAGCGTGTCAACGGCAGCCCGGCCCGACGGGTCAGCAACGAGCGACGCGTAGATCGACGTGAACGCAGCCCGCTGCTCGCGCGCGCGCTTCGAGGCAACGCCCTTCAGACGAGGCGGGAAGCCCGGGACCAGCTGGTTGAAGTCGTAGATCGACGCGTGCGCAGTTGCGTACGCAACGTAGCTGCTGTAGGCCGGCTCCGTGTGGATCTCGTCGTACGCAGCCTTCGCGCTCGTCGCGATGTTGTACAGCGAGGTCGCGTTGACGTAGATGCCGTCGTCAACAATCATATCCAGGAAGTCCTGCGCCAGACTCGTGTACTGCGGGTGCGCCAGGCCGGATTCCACGAGCGTGTGCGCAACTGCGGACGCCTCGCTCTCAGGAACACCGGACGAGCGGATGTTCACTGCACCGTGAACGAGGTTCGCGCTCAAATCCTCGAGGAACCAGGGGCGGCCAGACGTCGTTGTGGAGGCCTCGCTAGAAGTCTTCGTCAACGAAGCCTTCAAGGACTCGGATACCGTCGTCGGTTCCGGAAGAGCGTAGCCCAGCGACACGAGAGCGAGAGAGAGAACTGCAGAGTTGAGGAGAGCCATGATGATGTTGTTGATGATAGTCGACGGGAGAGGTACTACACAATTCCAGGACAAATGTGCCGCCTTAAGTACTCAACACGCGGATGCGCCGGCGTCGGCAAAAACGGTACTGGATCGCCACGTGTGTGGATGCTAAATTTTAGCATTAAGGCCAATGGCGCGATAGCACGGAGAGTAGGCCCGAGCGCTGCTGCACAGCTTAATCTATGAATATCATGATCTCCATCAGTCAACTCGCGTGATATCCGGACGGTGGTGCGCTGTAAAAACTGAGCAAGACCTTTTAAGTGGCGTCACGAAGTCCTCTCGTTGGTGCAAACGGTCATCGTTCACAGATCAGAGTTTAATGAGCAACTGACAAAAAGATGCTACCATGCTAAAAGCGGATGCTGCCGATCTGTGTGCTGCAAAGGCGACATGCCAAAAAAAGCCGTTGGCCAATCATGGTGCTAAACGGGCATCGAGCCAATGTATTGAAAAATGTCAAAAAAGCTTGAATTGACAAATCTCAGGATCTATAGGACATTGATCCAAGTCTTCTACATGAGGCATGGGCGCCGTGCTGAAGCATCATACCTAAAGGAGCAATTCGAAAACGGCCGTGTTTCTACGAGTGCGTCAACCTCCAAATTGCTCAAGGTGGTGGTGACAACAGGTTTAAGCTCTTGGCCGTCGTTAAGCTCTTGGCTGATGTCAGGACTTCAAGAACGAGTTACGAAGACTAGACTAGAAAGCATAGAGGGCACAAATGGCTCTGAACCACGCTCATATTGGCGCAGTCCAGGGCCACGCGAGTTTCTCGCATGTTAACATTATGAAATTACTACTGTACTGAAGTATCAGACTACTTGAAGAACTTGCTAAGGGCGATCTGGCCATCATCGTTGCGGGCCATGACCTTGGCGACAGCAAGCTCGAAGTCCTCCTGTGTGACATGCACACGGTGCTCACGGAGCGCATACATGCCTGCTTCTGTGCACACGCCCTTGACTTCTGCGCCGGAGCAGCCTGTCATTTTCTCGGCAATCTTGCGCATGTTGATGCCGCGCGTCAGGTTCATGCGGCGCGAGTGGATGCGCAGAATGTCGGTGCGCGCCTCCACGGTCGGGGGCGGGAACTCGATCTTGCGGTCGATGCGGCCCGGCCGCAGCAGGGCAGGGTCAAGAATATCGAGGCGGTTCGTGGCCATGATGATCTTGATGTCCTTGGACGACTCGAACCCGTCGAGCTGGTTCAGCAGCTCAAGCATAGTGCGCTGCACTTCGCTATCGCCGCCGCTTGACCCCTCGACCCGCGAGGACCCAATCGAGTCGATTTCGTCCATGAAGATGATCGACGGCGCGTGGTCGCGCGCCATCACGAACAGCTCGCGCACCATGCGGCTGCCCTCGCCGATGTATTTTTGAACGAGCTCGCTGCCGCTCACGCGGATGAACTTGCACTCTGTGTGGTGGGCAACGGCGCGCGCAAGCAACGTCTTACCCGTGCCAGGCGGGCCGTAGAGAATGACGCCCTTCGGCTGGGCAATACCGAGGCTTTCGAACAGTTCGGGGTGCTTCACAGGCAGCTCAATCACCTCCTTGATCTCCTTGATCTGCTTGTCGAGACCGCCGACCATGTCGAAGGTGCTGTCCGGCACCTTCTCTACCATCATGAGCGACACGAGCGGGTCGACCTTGTGGGGCAGAATCTGGTGCAGCTGGTAGCTGTCGGCCCGCAAGCACACGCGCATGCTTGGCTGGATCTGCTTGATGTCAAGCTCGGGTGCAAGATCGACGACGTACTTGCCCTCGGGGTGGACCTTGACTAGCACCTTGTCCTTGGCCATGACCTTCACGACCTCGCCGACATAGCTACCGGGCTCCTGGAGCAGCTGCAGCTCCTCCTCAAGCAGACGCACGCGCGCGTTGATGGCATTGCGCTGGGCCTCGAGCCGCCGCAGGTTCTGCTTCTTCGTGTTGATTTCGAGCTCCATCGTCTGGATATTCTGCTCGAAGAACGGCCGTATCCCATCCGGCTGGGCCGTCGGTGCGACGCTCCCGTTCTGCGTGGCGTTGTGCTCCACTGTTGTTGCCATTGGAAGAGCGATGTGGGTGTCGTTGAGGTGAGGTGTGTCGCCGTCGCCCGGTGTAGTGGCGGCGCCGGTCATGTGACACGGCGATGACTAGCGCCCGGCCCAGCGCACGCCAGGCCTTAAAGCAGGCTAGGCAATAAACTAGGCTAAGCTAGGCGGAATTAGGCTGGGCGAGGACAGGTGCACCGGCTTTAGGCTAGTTTTGGTGATTTAGAGCCCGAGCTGGCGTCGACTACGGTCTCTCTTCTCTACTGCCGTTTGCGCTGCCTTTTCTTCGTGCGCAGGCAAAAGCGGCGCTGCTGACTACCCGGCCTCGCTGCTATGGTCCAGTTCTGTAGCTGCCAATGCGCAGAGCAATTTCTTGTTGAGTTGAGAGACTCGGCTGGAGCGCTGCTGCCGTGCGCGAATTGCACGCGGCAGTTCTGCCTGTCCCAGGACCGGTGCCAGGGCACCGAGCTGCAGTCTGTACAGACGCAGTGCATCCAGCGCGAGTCTCTCAAGGATCTGATCGTCGTTACGGCCTACCTTGTGTGTGCAATGGCCCTCGTGTTCTACGCCCTGCAGAAGCGCTACGGGTTCACACTGAGATGGCCCGGGCAAGGGCAGAACCACTGACCCCCACCGCCACAACAAACTCTTCTGTTTACATAGTCTCGTGTATAATAAGCGTCGATATTTTCGTGCGCGGCGTACCTCCGGTTTGAATGCTGGGTAGGCCCTTGCACTTTGCGTGGCGCGTTGCCATTGTGTTGGTGTTCCTTGTGCGCGATGCATCGCGCCGCTGGTTCGAGTTGTGCGACAGCCTTGTCAAGCGCGCCCTTAGCCTGCTCATTAGCATTTTATACTGGACAGCAAACCGCGCTGACTCGGAATGGACTCAACGCCAATGGGGCCCCGAGGCAGCTCTGCAGGCTTTGTTCTGGACGGAGCTGAACCTGCCGTCTCCAACCGAGGAGCCGAAACAGCGCAGCTTCCAACCCGCTCAGGGCGCCTCTCATTGCGTGCTGCAGCCGTATGTGCCATGCGTGCCGTATGTAGAGGATGCAGGTGCCGAGTTAATGCGCAGCGTCGAGCACGCATTCGAGCTCACGCCGCAGGAAATCTCAATGACGCGCGCGAACGCAAGTACGAGCCATTCAGACGATGCGCTTTTTGGCCCTAGCTCGGGAATGGTGCCCTGCGTCAGCGAGTCGTTAATGGACAAGCCCGTATTGAACGGGGACGCGAACGCGAAAACCGTGGACACCGTGAACACCAGCTTCGTAAACCCGAACTTCATGCCGTGCTCAATGCCCCAGCTTTTCGAGGGAGTATTTATGCCAACAAGTTCCGCCGAGAACTCTAACGGCGTGAATTGCTCACCGCCAGTGATGAGCGCTTTGTCGCGCAGCAAGGCCGCCAAGCGGCATCACATCGCTATGTGGATGCGCCGACACAAGAAGCAGTCGGTCACGACCTTTGGGTCGCTGGCAGCACACACGGCGCGTAGCCACAAGCGCGCCGTTGCTAGCTCGCGAGCTGGTGCCGCTCCGAACTAGCTAGCGCCGGTATCTCCGCTAAAATTGGCGCTGCTGATCAGCTAGCTACCCTGCGTTGCCTCGCAGGGTACTTGCATTTTCTAAGAGTATCATTATTTAAAGTACGATACATAGTCCTCGGCCTTTTAAAGCGTGTGAAGACCCGGCAAAACAACGGCCACAATAAACTAAGAACCAACTAAGGTATTTTTATGCGCGGTGCCTAGCGCCGCTTGCCAGTGAACGGGCGGCCGAAGTCGCCACGACGGCCGCCGGGCGCACCGCCGCGGCGAGCACGCTCGCGCTGCTCGGCCTGCTCGCGCTTCACGGCGTCCTCGTGGACCTGGGCAATCGTCTTGGGACCATCCTGGCCAACGCCTTCCCAGTTCTTCTTGGCAAGGTCCTCGACATCCATGATCATGAAGCGCAGACGCGCGGCGAGCTTGCCGCTCTCGCGCCAGCTCTTCATCGTATCCATAACCATGTCGAGCAGCTGCTTTCCGTTCTTCTGCAGAATGATCGGCGCAACCGTCTTGAGCAGTCGCGACGTCGACTCCACGATGTCCTCCGTGGGCTCCTCGCCCATGAGTCGGCGGAAGCACGACGTGAGCAGGCGGTCACTGATGAGGCTCAGCTTGTAGAGCTCACCCACGAACTGGATAAGACCCAGGCCGCGGCGCTTCTGGCCGATCGCCTGGTAGTACTCGTCGCTGAGCACGGCGGCACCAGAGCTCGTCTCGACAATGCTAGACCAGCCCTTCTCGAACTCCTTCTGCGACATGTTCAGCAGATATCTTCGCAGTACGTAGATACCGTTGATCACCTTGTTGGGGTCGCTGTGGTCCTCAATAGTTTCGGGGAGCGGCTGGTCGACATGCAGGAACCAAAACAGCTGCGCGTACATGCCGGACCAGTGCGGCTCGTCAATAGCCTTCTCGAAAGTGAGCTGGATGATCTGCCGCAGCGTGATGGCCGTGGTCTCCTTTTCAGACTGCAGAGCAACTTCGCGAATCTCCGTGCTGATGCGCTCGAAGTTCTCCCATGCCATCTTGTTGAGCAGCGACTTGATCTTGCGCTGCACCTCCTCAGGCGTGAGGCGGCCGTCATCCGTGACCTCCTGTTCCTTCTGCTGCATGAACCGCGGCGTCCATGCGTTCTCAGCCTTCTTCAGCGGCGGCAGGTCTGCAATCGGAGTGCCATTAGACGTGTAGTCGTCACGGTCGCGGCGGCTACCCTGGCGGTCGCCCCGGCGGCGAGAGCCCTGGCGGCCGCGCATGGACTGCGCGCCACTGGCGTTGCGGCTAAGACCGCGGCCGAAGTTCGCGAAGCTGCCGACCCGCGACGGCCCGCGACTGCTCATGGCCCGGGGGCCCATGCCGGATCCCCAGCGGCCACCGCCCGAGCTGGAAGGCTCGAAGTCAAAGCCGATACTGGCACGCACTGCGGCGTGATGCAAGCGCGGAACGACGAGCTCGAACTGCTGCATGAACTCCGGCGTGTACTGGTAGCGCTGGCCGCTGCCGAAGCCGCTGTTCGGGATAACACTAGACGGGTAAGTGTGCGCCTCGAGCTCCTCGGGCGTCGGGCGTGCCGCCGCAGCAAGCCGCTCCGTGAACGCTTGTGCTCTTGCGGCCTCGGCCTCCTCACTCTCCTTGGTGTCGGGCGTATCATGCTTGGGTTCGGAGTCGGCCTTCTCGGCGTCGCCCGGCGTGGGCGTCGCATCCTTCGACTCGGCCTCGGGCTTCTCCTCGAGCTTCTCCTCAGGCTTCTCCTCGAGCTTCTCCTCGGCAGGCTTTTCTGGCGTCTGTGCCTTTGACTCGGGCTCCGCCGAAGACTCGGGCTGAGTGCCCTGAGCCTCCTTCTCGGCCGCGGCCTTCGCCTGCTCGAGCCTTATGAGGCTGGGCGCCTTCCATGCAGCCTTTTTAGGCGCCTCGTCCTTGGGCTCAGCCGGGGCCTCAGCGGCTGGTTTAGTCTTGGGCTCGGCGGTCGCATCTGCCGCAAGCTCAGCAACAGACTCGGGCTTGACTTCCTCGTGCTTGGCCTCCTCAGGCTTAGCCTCCTTAGGCATGGCAGCCTCTTGGGTCTGCTTCTCGACCTCGGCCTTGGCCTTCTCGGCCTCCAGCCTGGCTACGGCGGGAGACTTCCACGCAGCAACCTTCGGCTTCGCGTCCGCATTAGACGCCGCAGAAGGCTCCGCAGGCTTTGTCGCGACGGGCTCCGGCTTCGCCTCGACCTTAGGCTCAGCCTTGGGCTCAGCCTTGGGCTCGGCCTTGGGCTCGACCTTAGGCTCAGCCTTGGGCTCGGCCTTTGCCTCAGCCTTGGGCTCGGCCTTTGCCTCAACCTTGGGCTCAGCCTCCGGCTCGGCCTTGGTTTCGGCCTTGGTTTCGGCCTTGGGCTCAGCCTTAGGCTCGACCTTAACTTCCGGCTTAGGCTCAGCCTTCGCCTCCACTTTGGGCTCGCGCGTGGGCTCGGCCTTCTCTTCAGGCTTCGGCGCCGCCTTCGCGTCCGCCTCGGCCTTCGCCTTCTTCTTTGCGGCAATCATCGCCTTCATGTTCTCCACGGCGCTGCCGCCCGACGACGCCTTCTTTACGGTTGCCTCGGACTCAAGTGGGTCCGGCGTGGTTACGCTTGGAGACCGCGAGTGCACCGAAGGCGTTTCTGATGGCATTCTGGGCTCCGGCGCGTGCTGGTGGCGGCCGGACACAGCCGCATGAAGGTCGATTGGGTTGCCGCTCGCATCGGAGAGCACCACACGCGACCGCGGCGCCGCAGCGCCCTGCATCTGGAACGGCGGGAAGAACAGCGGCGGCGGCTGGCTGCCGGGGCTGGCCGGGGTCGGGCCGGGCGCTACCGGGTAGTGGCCCGGGTACGCATACCACTGCGGGTTGGGCAGGTACGGCGTCGCCGTGTGCATGGACACGGACGGCGGGGGGCCCTGCTGGTAGCTGTTGTTGCGCGAGTGCGCGTTGTAACGGTGGCCACCGCGCGGGCGGTAGCTGTTCGCCTGGCCCGGAGCCGAGCCACGCGTATGCGAGTTCCGCCTTACGTGGAAGTCGCGCTGGCGCTGGCCGTACTGGTGCGCCGGACGCTCACCATTGTACGCGTATGCGGGCGCGTGCGGGGCGTCCGCAGAGGCCGCGGCCGGGCCAGGCGCGGGCGCGGGCGCGGTCTGCGGGCTCGCGCCAGGCTGCTGCGGCGCGGGCTCGGCCGCCAGCACGCTCTGGGCGGGGTTGTCGGTCTGATGCGACATTTTGGTGGTCTACTGTTCCCTGGGTCTCTGCACAAACCGCGTACTGCCGGTCTTGTGCTACTAAGTCCAAGCAGGTCCCTAGGTCTGGGGTGAGAAAAAAAAAACCTAAATTTCAGACTCGCTCTCTACATTGACTAATCGGTCCCAGGTCGAAACGGTGCGATCAGCAGACTCAAGCGCGCTCCCGTCCTGCGCGTATGGAGTCGCGCTTGGGACCGGGTTAGACGCATCTCGGAGGGAAGGCGACTCGACAAGCCGGCGCCGTACCACGAGCCCAGCACTGGGCCGCGGCAGTTGCGTAGTGCTAGTGCGCCGATGCGTGCCCGCGAGCGCTTCATATATACATGTTTTCGCACGTGCTGCCTGGTGTAATGTACGTGTGCTTAAAGGCTTCTATTATTGTTTACTGTTTGATGTGCCGCCGCCGTTCGGGACTCGCCCCTCCGATAACCGGCGTGCCGCAAATGTGGGCAGTTTGGCAGGCGCCCCAGGGCAGTAATACGAAAAAATGGTGAAACATTTCACCACAGGCTGCACGACACGCCAGCCGTATGAAGGAGTTGCGCGCTATTATTACCAGCGCCCCCGTACCCTGGGCGGCTCGGCATGCCCTTTGCTGAGCAGCTAGTTTGTCGCGCTAGTGCTAGTGCTAGATTTAGGCTTAAACTTTGGCCGATTCGTGTTTCCTGGTTGGCTCGCAGGCAGCCGCCGGCTGCATCGTGTGCTTCCCGGGTGGCCAAATCGTGTTGTTGGATCGCACGTACCCTAACGTGATAGGCATGCCCGTTAATACCTGGGTTGTGGTGGCTACGATGTGCATGAAGTAGCAGGCCTGCGCAGCATGGATGATTTGGTTAAGCAGGTGCGCCAGCAGCTGCGACGTGGGCAATGCGCGCGTTGACGCGAGCAGCGGATAAACCGCAAATCGTGGCGACCCCCCCAATGCTTGGCCCCTCGTAATTGCCGATAAGACGATGACCGCGCGATAAGCGGCAGCAAGTCGCATACCACACGCTGGAGCGCCAGAGGCGGGCCTGGCCGCACCGCGCGGGTACTCTGGTCGCCCATCTTTGGCCTGCGCTGGCGCCCGCCGTGCAGCGTTTGGGCACGCAGGAACTGCCAGGCGCACGTGGTAGGCTGTTCAGAATCGTGCGCGCTGATAAGCCGTGGCGCACGCTCTGCACGTGAGCCTGCTCACCATGTCACGTGCACATTAAGAGGGAAAGCGAGCTGATCTGCTGCTGCACATGCTGCTGGCGGCGCGCAGGGTGCTGACTGAGGCTGGCAGCGTCGGGATCACAGCGGCAGAAGCGGCGGCCGTGGCAGGAGCTGTGCGCGCGCGTTGCTTCTCAGGCCGGCACTGGCGGCGGCGCAAATGCATCTCAGACGGGCCAATTGCCGCCATTGCCACGGCGATGGGGCCGAGTCGTCCCCGCTCAAGCGCACGCAGTGCGCAGTGCGGCGCTGCACGCTGGGATTGCTCAATTTCCGAGCCTTGCTCAGCCTAGGTCGACCCATACCCGCGGCCACCTTCAGGCCTGCCAGGACCCGCGCCCTGGCCACACAGTGTTGGCACCCGTGCCCAGATCTTGATTACCAGGCCCCTGCCCGACGCGACCCCTGCCCAGGCGGCCCTTAACCTCCCACCCCCACCCGGGGCACTATTATAACCCCCCAAAGGGCCTCAGGACCAGTATCGACGCGATAAACACCCTTTGACGGCAGCTTGCCAGTGCGACGTCAGCGTGCTCGAGCCCAGCTAGCTATTCCACCCGCATTTACCCCCACAGACCCCGAAACCAGCCCAGCCTTGCTGCGATTGCTGGTGCCACGGCGCAGACTCAACCTGATTGCGCGCGTGAACCCGCCGAGTGCCAATGCTTGAGGCACTCAAGATGAAACTCGCGGTCGGCTCCGGCTCGCCGCGCTCCAATTCGGGCTCCACGCCCGTTTCCGTCGGCTCCGCGCCGCAGCCGGGCTCGCTTGGCGCGCCCCTCGACAGCGCGACCGGCGACGGCGCAATGAGCACGGACGGTTCGGTAAGCTCGGTAAGCTCCACTTCGCTCCACCAGCTGCCAATCAACAATTCCTATCAGTACCAGCCGTACGTCCAGCCCTACATGCCGCTGCAGACTCCGCTATATCCGCAGTCGCCGCCTCAGGAGCAGGTCTACAGCTACGGCTTCGGCATGCCGGCATCGCCGCAGGGCCAGCCTGTCTTCCAGATGGGTAAACCCGCCTACTACGGCATGAACGACTTCACGGTGCCGCAGGCCGCCTCGCTCTCGCCGTCAGATGGTGAGGAGCTTACTGCCGGCGGCGAGAAGCGGCGCCGCGTCGTGCCATACGCGCGCACGCAAAACGGCATGCTTACCGCGAATGGCATGCAGGCTGGAGCAGGCGCGCCCGGTCAAGGTGTCTCGGGCCAATCCGTCCAGACTGGATATGCGCAGCACAGCGAGCCGATGCCCATCACACCCAAGGTGGCACAGGCTCCGCGCTACGTACCTTTGACGCCTCAGACGCCGCAGGGCGCGCCACCAGCAATGACGATTCCGCAGGTGCCTGTCGGCCCAGCCTCGTCGCACGCTGGAGTCGGGAAGCAGAAGGCTCACCACGCGCGGCCGCCGCTCATGTCGCGCCCACGCAAGATCACAAAGCCACATGAGGTCGTGCTGCCTAAAGTCGTCGACTCCTCGCCGCCAGAGCTGCCATGCGATGACGACGGCGGGCACTACCATGTACGTGAAGGCGAGCGGTTTGCCGGCCGGTATGTCATAGTGAAGCTGCTAGGTCAGGGTACGTTTGGGAAGGTCGCGCAGGCGTGGGACGAGCGCGCGCGCTGCTACTGTGCTATCAAGATCATTCGAGCCATACCAAAGTACCGCGATGCATCGAAAATAGAGTTGCGTGTGCTGACGATGCTGGCTAATTATGATCCTGCGTGCCAGAACAGTGTCATCCGTATGTCCGAGTGTTTCGACTACCGCAATCACGTATGTATTGTGACCGGCCTGTTCGACATCTCCGTTTACGACTTCCTCAAGGAAAACCAATTCCTGCCATTCCCCGGTACGCACATCGCGAGCTTTGCAAAGCAACTGCTCACGTCTGTCGCGTACATCCACTCTCTAGGGCTTGTCCACACCGACTTGAAGCCTGAGAACGTGCTGCTCGCAAGTAGCGCATATGACATGGGCACTTACCGCCGCGGCAGCCGCGGCACCGTGACTCCGCGACGCGAGTTGCGCAACACGGAAATCACGTTGATTGACTTTGGATCTGCCGTATTTGACGACGAGTACCACTCCAGTGTCGTGTCGACGCGCCACTACCGAGCGCCAGAAATTATTTTCGGCACGGGCTGGAGCTATCCTTGTGACTTGTGGTCTGTTGGCTGCTTGCTAATTGAGCTGTGCACGGGGCGCGTTCTTTTTGAGACGCGCGATAATCTTGAGCATCTTCACATGATGGAGAAGACGCTAAAGCAGACGTTCCCCGTGGACATGTTAATGAAGGCACTAACAGGACCGAACTCAGACCTTGTAGAGCGCGTTTGGCCGAAGCTCAGAGCACCAGACCCGACCAAGCTGGACAAGATTCACAAAATGAAGACGATCCAGCAGCTTGTGCAGGCCAACACGTCATACAACCGCGAGAGAAGGTACTGGGACAGTTTCATTGATTTGATGCGGCGCTTAATGACGCTGGATCCGAGTCAAAGAATCACCGCACAGGACGCGCTGCGGCACCCGTGGCTGGTCGAGAACGCTCATTAGGTGACTATTTATTTATTTAATTTTAATTTATTCAGGATTCACGATTTAAAGAAGGGGCATGATTTTTTTTGTGTGCGGGCAAGCGGCGAACGTTGCTTCCGAAACTCTGCAGAAGTGCGGGAATTCAGCCCGCAATCATATTCGCGGCAATCGCTATGCAGATTCTAGATAAGATATATTGCATTCGAGCAACCCGTGCAGCTTGCGTTATCGACGCTTACATACAGTGATAGCCCTAGGGTAGAAAACACAAATCTGGAGTACCGACGATAGTGAAAGTAAGTGCCCAGGTAAACAGCCACACGGAGCGGATGTAGCGCGCACGGCATTTATGAGTGGTGCGAACAGCACCGAATTGTAAGGGTGCGCATAATTTAAACGACCCAAGATCTTCGCTATGCCGAGCTGCACGAATTTTCCAGTCCGCAGCGCGTCTCTAGCACTCTTATTTTCCCATACGCTGAAATCCCAAACGCCTTTTTTTCCTCGGTACGTCGGCGCTGGTCTGAAACGCTGTGCTGCCACGGCAGGCTCGCTCGCTCGGCTTGAGTTCCACGATGCGGGGCTGACTCCTCGGCTAGCTGTCGTACCCCGTACCCTCAGCACAACCCCAGACTGGAATAAATAACACCAACCGCGCGACGCTTTTGGGCCCGGGTTTTCACATTTGGCAACAGCATGAGCGCAAAACCGGTGAACAGGAAGGGGCTCCAGGAAAGCAAGGAGAAGCTCAGTGAGTTTGTCGACGCCGTGGACTCCATTGACGAGAAGGAGAAGCCCAAGGACGCGCCCAAGAAGAAGCCGAACGCGGCCGTCGTGCATGTGTACCGCCGGCTTTACGCGTTCCGCCAGCTGCTGCGCACAATTGATCCCAAGATCACGCGCGCCAGCGACCGCCTGCTTGCGTCCATTGGCTACCCGGCGAAGCTCGTCAGCTTTCTGACCGGCTCAGCGCAGCTCGCCGCACTGAGCAACGTCATCAGCGACTTCCGCACGTTTGCGCGTCTCGTGCAGACGCCGCACACCGTCGAGTGGGCGCTCGATCTCCTGCTGGACAACAAAAACCCGGACGCGCTCGACCGGTGGGGCGACTATCTGCAGGCCGTCAGCGGCGTGGCCTACCAGATCCTTGAGGATCTCGCGTACCTCGGCGGCAAGGGCGTGCTTCCCATCAGCGTCGCGCGGCAGAACGACTTCTGGGTTGTGTCGTGCATGTTCTGGGCCGTCCACGTTGCCATTGAGCTCCTCCGTGCGCCGTACTACCGCTACGTGCTGCACAAGCCGGTCAATTTGCGCAACCTCTTTGTCAACCTGTCGTGGGCACCTCTCACATACCACTGGTCCACGTACACTGGCGTGTTTAACGATGGCTGGGTCGGTTTGCTCGGAACTATGGCGTGCTGGCCGAACCTCGCGTACCAGTGGCAGCTTGCATAGGAACCTAACTCGTAGAATACAATTCCATATAGTTCAGCTGTATACCAGACCGCCATACAGTAGCTCGAGTCGTAGTTACCTTGACCGACTGCTTCAAACCTGTGTCAACGCTAAGCTAACTTGGTAGGCAGCGTTTGTGGTATGTGAAGCGTGGAGCATTGTCAAGTAGAGTACGTCAAAAGTGTCTAGATAAATATTGTTACAGTCTTATAGGAATACAGCGTCTGATTAAATCAGGAATAATACAACAGCAGCAGCCACCGCACTCAGACCAGCGCCGAGACGGTTAGCCGCATTAGCGAACACCGGAGCAGAAGACTCCGGCGCGAGAGTAGGAGCCGCGGCTGGAGCAGACGAGGCCGCAGCGGGAGCAGACGAAGAGGCCGACGTGACTGCAGCGCTGGTCTTGGGCGAGGCAGCAGCGCCGACCTCAGAAGAAGGACCTTCAGCGCTTGGCGAAGCGCTCTCCGCAGCCGTGGATGCAGGAGCAGCAGCCTCCGAAGAGCTGCTAGCAGGAGCAGCAGCCTCCGAAGAGCTGCTAGCAGGAGCAGCAGCCTCTGAAGAGCTGGCAGACGTGGCAGGCGTAGCAGCCGCCGAAGAGCTGCTGGCCGGGGTAGCCTCTGAAGAGCTGCTAACAGAAGTAGTGCTCTCAGCAGGGCTCGAAGAAGCCGCAGCGGCCGTCGACGGGGCAGCCTCCGTCGCGCTCGGCGTCGCCGACCGCTCGTCCGTGCAAGAGCAGTCTGTGATCGTCAGCACAGTGGCCTCCGTCACGGTGTACGTCTTGCCGTTCTTAGCGAACGTGGTCGGTCCAGCGCAGCTTGTCACGAACGTGGACGTCGCCTCAACTGTCTTAGTCGGGACCGCAGATGCAACCTCAGACGATGGGCTCGAGGTCGCTGAGGAACTCGGCGTCTCCGAGCTGTGCGTTAGCGTGCAAGGGCAGTCAGTGATCGTCAGGACCGTCGAGTCCGTGACCGTGTACGTCTTGCCGTTCGTGGCAAAAGTCGTAGGCGAGGGGCACGTCGTCACGAACGACGACACGACGGTCGTGACGTAGCTGGCAGGGTCGGTTGTGGTGGCCACGTTTGCCGCGTTCGCCGAGCCCTGCGCAGAGCTCGCAGCCGCCGAGGAGGAAGGCGCAGCAGAGGTGGCAGCCGCCGAAGAAGAAGGCGCAGCAGAAGTGGCAGCGGCCGAAGAGGAAGGCACAGCAGAGGTGGCAGCCGCGGAGCTAGGCTTGGCACTCGAGCTGACCTGGGATGCGGAAGTTACACTGCGCGCCGAGCTAGGAGCAGAGCTCGCGACGGCGCTGCTAGAGACGGCACTCCTGGACGCAGAAATAGCCTTGCTTGTTGGTTGCGCAAGGCACGAGCCGGCAACACTGTGCGTCGAGATGACGGTCTGGAAGCCGGCAAGGTTATAGTTCTTGACGCTCGTCGCTCCGGGGATCGTCGACTCAATCGCCTCGACGTTGGACGAACTGGTCTCGTTCAGCTTGCTCTGAGCAAGCGCGACCTGGTAGTTATCAAGATCGTAAACCACGTACCAGTTGCGTTGAAAGACGTCACCCAGCACGTAATCGTCTTGAGGGGCGGCCTTCTGGACTGCAAGAATGCACATCTGATCACCGTTCTTGTCGTACACGTACTCGCCATCATTGTCCTGCAGCACGTCCAGCAGACTCTTGGGAGGCACCTGCAGCTTCTTGCCGAGGAAGTCGAGCTCGAAGCTGTCAAAGTTGAACTGGCTGTTGCAGGGGCCCTGCCACCACGTAGCGTTGGGCAGCGACGGCCACGTGTAGTTCATCGCGCTGCCCATAGCGTCGATAAGGTCGGGTGGCAGAACCGCGTAACTAGTGCCGCTATCAAGCAGCGCAGGCACAACAAAGTCGGCCAGCGGGCACACGTTGTTGCCTGTTCTCACGCCCATGCCGGATACCCGAACCATAAACTCAATTGTCTGGTTGATCTGAGGGTAGTACGTGTTCACAAGCGGCATCAGGCCAAGCGTGCCCGTGTACTTCTCGTGATCAACGCCGCCGAATAGCACCTGGCCCGTCTGGGCGTCGGCGTCGTTCAGGTAGAGCGAGTACGCCACGGTGTTGATGAAGCCATCGTCCTTCATCAGTTGCGGGATGTTCGTGTACTTTCCGGTGACAGTGCCGTTTCTGTAGAAGCGCGTCGTCGCCTCGTTCAGCTCGTAGCCAACGCCAAACACAGAGTCGGACGAGTTGGCCACGGTAGCGTACGCGAACGTCGCGTTGGGCAGCGTCGCACCGCTAATCTTGATCGTGTCCTGCGAAAGCCAGCCGTAGGCGCCCGTGGTATCCACATACGAAATGTGGAACGGCTTCGTAAGGTTCGTGTAGGTCGTCGACGTGCTCGGGTCATATAAGAATCCCGTGCAGTCCCACTGCTCACCGCTGTTCACGTCCCCGTTCGGGTCCTGAGTGCAGTACGGGTTCTGCACCGACGTCACCCACAGATCGCTGGAGCCCGTGTCGATCATCGGGTGCACGGGCTGGTCGTTGCTTCCGATTGTCATGTTCGCAAAGTACGCATAGAAGCCGTTGCTCAGCGCCTCGGGAATCAGCTCGCTGCCGCCGTTCGCGGCCTCAGCGGCCTGGAACCTCTCGATAGCCGCAGCGTTACCGCGCGTCAGGCGGCCGCCGTGCGGCTTACGCGCGCGGAAAATATCGATGCCAACGGTGCCCGAACAAAGAGCTGTTTCAAGAACGAGCGGAAGAGTGAGAGCCAGCTTCATTGTTCGTGGTTGTAATCAACCTAGCACCGAATCTGGCGATGTTAAATACTCGCGGACGACTCTTCGGGTTGTGGGTCCTTGGCGCATGCTGCGCGCGTCTTGGGTACGGGGTATGCGAGCCGTCGCGGGTCGTTGGGTCGACCGTTATACGACGCCAAAATCATGATGGACCCGATGGAGCTAACGGAAAAAACCATTCACACACAGTTAACGGTATGACACCCGAGCGGATGTGGAACTCAGGCCTTAACACCTGGACAGTCACTGCTAGTAGCGCTTAAGCCCCACTCGCTTACGCGTCGCGAACGCGTCCTCGCTGCATGCCGGGTGCTGACCTTGCCCATACCTCCTTGGAAAGATAGCTACGATGATGCCGTCTCGATGCATTCCGCAGATAACAAAATATCATGGATGAACGTGGGTACGTCGACAAGCGACGGCCTTGCCATGAGCCGGCATGGCCTCGTGGCCCTTCTACGTATCCGATTGCATCGATTTGAGAAATATCTTTAGCGTCTCGTCACCGTATCTTAAACTACATACCGGTCTTCTGAGTAATGAGCCGGTCTGGATTCTTAGTTTGATTGCAGGTACCCCCCAGCTATTCGCGGGCGGTACCTGGATGTTGAGCGAGCTATCTACCCTACCCTCAGCATCTTTCGCACCCATATGACTACTGGTGAAAACCAGGGTACGAAGTCACATACACACACGTGTGTCTTGGTTGCAAATGCCGACTTTTTTTGAAAAATGCCGCAGGATTTTTATCGAAAGCTGAGCAGAAAAATCTCCAGGCTCCTTCTGTATCAAGAAACTGTTCCAGTGTGGTAGGTAGTTTCATCCTAAATTTTAATATGACGCTCAGCGTTGACTGATAGTCAATCGAAACAGTACCGCTACTACTACATCATAATCAAGTCAAATAATATTCATCATACAAAATAGTGCTCGTATTTATACACACTAGTAGTACGGCATCCACAGTAGCACATCTGTATTCGCTAGATTCCGAGGATTCACTGCCAACGAGACTAAGTCAATCGCTGTTTGGTTAGCCACCGGGTTCGAGTGACCAACTTGGGACAGAGATGCCGCTCGTCGGTTGATGGACTCCACATTAGTGTTGATGGTTTCCAGCATCTGGTGCTCGGCTGCAGATCCCTTCGGGGGCCGCTGCGGCAAATGCAGCTGGCTCATGTACATCGACAGGTATTCGTCGCGCACAAACACCGGCAAGAATGACTGCAGATCAAACTCGGGCTCGGTTAGACCCTTGGCAATCACCATCATCGCCGGTGCGAGTAATCCCTCAATCACCGGCTGGCCCATAACCGTTTGGATATTAGGCGTCAGTCTAAATGCCACCGGCTCACCACTGAGATAAGTAGGTGGACCCTTCGCGTGTGGCAGAATAGGCATCATCTCAGTTGCCCAGACGTTTCCGCTGGTCATATTAACCAAGAACTTGTGCGGGTACCTGTTGTTCACGCTCATCATTACTGTCATAAATGCCACACCAGCGTATTGTAGCGCAAACTGCTTACGGAAGAGCCAGAAGTCCTCGTAGGTCCGGAACTGCTCGATGAAAAAGTCGCGCATGATAGTCTGCGGTACCATCTTCGCCTGAATTCCTGCCAAGATCTCCATCTTGACCGGTTGCAAGTCAGGCTTCGGCAAGTTCGCGTCGTGGGCATTTCTCACCTGCTCCAGAATATAATCAGTGGGCGCGTCGCGCGATTGTCCCTTCTTGCGGCAGTACCTCTCGTAAATCTGGTAGAATGACTTGTAGTGAGAGTCATCCTGAACAAGACGGAAATGTGTGGTCAAGGGGATTGCATTCGGCAACGTAAACTGCAGATTGCGGCGACGCGCCTCTGTGCGACGAGTTAACACTGAGTTCAAAATCTTGAACACTTGACTCATGCGTTCTTCGCGACGGCAGTGCCGAGCCGCAGGGTACTGAACCGCAAACTGATGGAAAGAGCCATCCGTAGCGTGAATAGTAAGTCGCTTATAGCAACTGCCATATCCCCTCACGAGATCAACATTCGGCACGAACCGCGCAAGCTTCAGGAAGTAGTGATTGTCATCCTTCAATTCCATGCTCTGGCCAGGAATTTCGATATCCTCGAATTTCTGGTAGTGGAACTCCGCTAGTGGAGGCGACAGTGACTCTAGATTGACTCGGAACGGCCGCGCATCAAGCTTGGCTTCAAGCCTGTTCCGCCACTTTCGCAACCTTGTGATATACTCCCAAAGCGTAGGGCGCGGATGGACAAAGTCCGCATCAAACAACGGCTTGACTGACTCGGGGACCACGCCTTCAGCAAAACGGAGCATACTCATCTCCGTCTGCTGAGGAAGTCGCTGATCCTGTCGGGGGCATTGCTGTCGGCCCATAAATCCAACAGCATCATTGAGCAAAGCAACAATAAGTCTGTACATGTCTTCATCTGACTGGCTCTTGAACCTGTGATGCAGCTGGTCGATCAAAGTTTCCAGCGAAAGCGCTAGCAGTGGATACGCTGTCTTCAAAACACCCATGATCTCGTCCGCGTATTCAACGGGCTGCTTAATAGCAGCAACCTGGTTTTGCTGGCCTTGAGACTGAGGCTGCGACTGCGGCTGCGATTGCTGCTGTTGGCCTTGCTGGTTCTGCTCACTGCCGAAGGACTGGGGCGTGTTCACACCCGTACCAGGCGTGCCATTGTGTTGCATTTGAGGGGTTCCCATAGCCGAGGACTGCGGCGTTCCTTGACTATGCAAAACGGAGGAGTCATTACCGCTAGTGCCAGATCCACTGCTTGCGTTTCCACTGCTGTTATTCTCCTGGCTAGTGTTTGCATTACTACCGGCCCCATTCTGCTGATTCTGCTGCTGTTGAGCATGAGCCTGAGCCTGAGCCTGACGCCGCTGCATCAGTCGGTAGAATATCTGATACTCTTCACGAGCGGTTCTCAAGTGGTAATGCAATGCTTGAGGGAAGGCCTTTGCGATCTTTATCAGGATCCGAGAGGTGAATTTTGCTTCACGTTGGGTCAGTAGCGTCAGCAGCTGAGGTATGAAAGTAATCCAATACCATGTGGGGGTGTCTCCCTTGTAGTTCTCAAATGCCTGGAAAATCCGTCCCTGCGCATCATCCAATGCCATAAGCCACAGCAGTCGCCCGATAAGCTTCCGAGACTTGCGGTTCTTGTATAGACCAGCAGCGTGCAAATAGCATACGACAGCTGCTGCACCAGCGCTGTAATCATCCGGGTGATTCTTGAAGCGACGATCGTTGAATTCGCCCCAGGCTGCCCAAGCCTTCGGAAGATAGACATCAATCTGAACGGCTGTAGAGAACGCAGAGTTGGCATGCTCGTCTTGGCCCAGCTTGGCTAACGACTCGCCCTTCAGCGCAAAGAATTCAGATTTCTGAGGGTTCCCGAAGAACGCTAGATTAGTGTTGGAGATGACGTCCAGACCAGTAGCTAGTTCATTGGGGTTCTCGAGATGGCACCTCGCTTGCTCACGGAGTTTCAGAAAAGCTTCCTGAATCTCAATGTTAGGCAAAGTGTAGATCTTCGACAACTGCGAAATGCAGACATCACTCAAGTTCTGCTTACGAGCGACGTGCGCGAATCTGTTGATCGTCCAAGCAATCTCATGATAGCCACGATAAGCTGCTGAGCTGTTGCTATTACCGTTGGTTCCTTGCGAAGCCTGTAATTGAGGGATCAGTGGTAGATATACCCGATTGATAACGCCGAAAACTTGTTGCCGCCATGCCGCCAGGTCTCCCCAGAGATTGATATCATCCCAGGTGTTCGGTAGACGATCATGCCAGGCTTGCATAACGCCCTTCAACTCTTGACTCTTAGATTCCAAATTGAGCGCAGTGGTAGCTTGCAAAGATGTATAGACCTGCATCGCTTCCATAAATTCAATGTACTGCTGGAATTCATGAAGCAAAGGAACATGCGCATTCGTGGCCCTCTTTGGCAAGGCATGCCAACTTCGAAGCGACAGCTGGATGCCTTCGTCTATGTCTTGGCTGAGCTGCTGCATCGTATTCGTTTTCTGAGCGAAATTTTGTAGCGTCAGGAAAGTATCGAATGCCTGTCGGCGAGGGGTAGGCACGTCCATCACAGTCTTGATGGTTGTCTCGAGACCATCACGATTGGCCAACCAATCAGCAAATCGCCACTGGCATTCCAGTAGCAGATCAGTGAAGCCCTCGTGCTTGGCGATATCAGTCAGGATATCCCAATGCTGGAGCTTCTCGGCACAGAGAATCCAGTGATCCTCCCACAGACCATACTCAGATTCTCCAAAAGGCAGCACACCTGAGCGAGCACGAACTTGTGCCGTCTCATGCAGTTGCATGGCGCGGTTCCACATGCCGATTTGCTCATACGAAAGAGCGGCGGACGTTATCTGGAACTTAGAGCGAGTCCGCCATAATCCGTAAAAGTGATCATCCTCTCCAAGAGCAGCATAAAGCTCTGTCAAAGCATCGTCATTTGTCTCGGCAACCCTAGGGCTGTTCGAGCGTGGGTTTGTTCTGATGTCCTCACATATCTGAATGGCCGTGTACCAAGCGTCATAGTTGGTCGCTAAGTATTTAGCGAGCTGAGGGGGCACTTGCTCGCCGGACTTCGCCAAACCTGCTAACAAAGTTTGTATAACGTTCGGTCGCTTATCAGCTTGCCTGAGGTGGTAATCCCGCGTAAGCAACGTTACGATACCCTGGACCAGCTCATGACGTTCCTTCTCTGCAAAAGCCTTAGTGTACACTGCGGGGAAGACATCCAGCCAAGTCTCATGGACCAAATCAGCGGATTTGAAAAGTAGAGAGCGCAATGGTGTGACAAGATCCTCGGCAACAATCCCATCCAAGTGATTCAAAAACTTGAGACGGCGCTCAACAAACTCCGATACACTTTGAGGCGGATCCGTTTCCATAGTGCTTGAGTCACTGCGGTGGAAGTATTTCAGGACTGACACTGGCGGGAATCCAACGGGAATGTCGACGTCGATGGACTCACTCTTCTTCAACGGTGATAAAACCAGCTGCAGAGCTTGGCATAGCCAGTTCTGGTCAGCCAAGGCCTCCCAACTCTGCTCCGTCAATACGTAAACAAGACGCTTCGCAACAGTTCGATCCACAGAGTCATCCAGGATTTTCAAAAGTGCCTCTCGTATCTTGGGTTCGGAAGAAGTGCATCCGATCAGGAATGGCTGCTCCAATCGTGCCGGAAGTTCCGAATTCCTGAGGCGTGGAGTCGTGAATATCTCGATGATAATGTCAAAGTACATCTGAACGAGCTGCGGCTCAGTGTAGGTACGGAGTTTGTGCAACAACGCAGCCTTTTCTTTCGTTGTTGGGAATGGCTCATTCCCAAAAACCCAACCACGCACGAGCTGGAGAACGTAGATGCCAAATTCTTTATCCGGTATCCTCTCGACCGAGTTCGCCACGAGTAGCAAGAATGCTCGGCGTTGATCACCCAGGTGAGACACGCGAGAAGCCACAATGCCGAGGCCTTGAATCAGTTGATCCACATTTGCTTCACTGGAACCTTCAATTCTTTCCTTTGCCATTCGAGAAAGAGCCTTGATAATTTGAGGCATCTGTTCATCCAAACAATTCGGCTTAGCACGGATAGCCTCCGTTGCTAGGCTTACCCATACATTCCGTGAGGGCAAGCTGGCAGCAGCAGCACCTGGTCCTGTCGGAGGAGCGCGGCCAGCGCGGTTAACAGGCTGTGGACTGAGATGTTCAGTGACGCCTGCTACAACGACACGTAAAATAGTCTCTTCAGGATCAGCCTCGAGCACTAGTCGCAGAACAGGTTCAAGTGCCGCATGTATTTGAGGAATGGGGCTTTGGATTGCTTTCTCAAGAAGAGTCACGAGCTCTTCAGCATGCTCTGTGACCCAACTTTTCTCCTTGTGCTTGAGCGCTAGCCTCACAACCGCAAGCGCATCAATGACAGCTGCAAGGTTTTGCTGTGGATACGTGAGATCGGTTTGCATGAGGACACGGTCAAAGAAGTGAAGCTGAACTCCAACGTCTGGCCAACATTCAAGAAGAGTATCCAGAGCTGCAAGCACGCGCTGTGACTGCCTGGGATCCCTAATTCTAGCAGACTGAGCAGTAATGAACCGAACCAGGTAGGTTATGACCGCTTCACGTAAGTTGTGCGGCACTTCGTACCCTCCACTGTTTTGCAGCTCGTCCTTCTCACTCTTGTCACCAGCATCCTTTGCTTCATCTTTTGTGTCCTCCTGACCGCCCTTTTCAACATCTTCCATGGCGTCAGCATCGTCGTTCTCTTCAGTAACTTTCCGATCCTCGGGTCTGGAACCATATCTTTCGCGCTCCCAATTGGCAAGCAGCTCGGCAAGATCAACATCTAACGTTTGGCTCGACATGACACTCAGGCGTGCCATCGCGCTAACAATGAACTTGACGTAAAGTTCTCGATACGGATAGAAGAGCTTCGCGTGCCGAGCCAAGAACAAACACACATTCGAGGCACCTGCAATTCCATGCCCATCTTCGCTGAGAATACGCCTCGGGGCGCGGGCCCAGACAGGAGAATTGATGCGCTGTACAATGACGGTTGCCAGCACGTCCAAAGCCTGTTGTACAAGGCCTCGCGCTTCATGAAGCGGCGACTTCAGAAGGGCAATGTATATCTGAACCACAATCTTAGGGAGCGTGTCAAAGGCAGCCACAAAGTAGTTGATTAGAACGTAGGCACTAAGCTTGGACACAGCATCCTCCACTGTAATGTACCTCCAGCCGAACTTGATAACATCTTTTCGAACATCAACAATTTGGGGAGCCGCATGCTGAACAAGTAGTACCGACATTTCGAGCAGCTGGATAAAGAAGTGATCAAGCGTCGTGGCACCAAGTCCGCTGCCAACAGGATTCGCCAAGGAGCCTTCGGATGGCATAAGCTCAGCGGCATTTTGCCAGATTTGCTCATGCACACGTTTCAGCCATGAGTCCACTAAGTTTTCGAGACTGCCGTGAATGCGTGCATGCTCACCAAGAACAATATTGACGATTTGCATCAAATACTGCTTGGCAACGGGATGTAGTGACGGCCGTGTAACTGCCTCGATTCCAGCGTCAAGCCACCGTTTCTTCGTTTCAACTGGGCCGAGTGCAACTGCATCATAATGATACTGCAATAATTGCGGGGCAAAGCCTGCACGAGCTGATGCTAGTGCATCAATAACAGTGATCATCATGTCGAGATCCATTGGCTTCCCAAGGCTGGTTTCATCTTGCAAGTAGGTCACAACAACTTGTTGCAATTCTGTTAACGCCAAGGGCACGCCCAGATGCAGAGGTGTGGTTATTGGAAAGCCAGCTGTGGCTCTAACCACATCGCCAACACTGCTTATGAGGTTCAATATCACGCGGTGCGATGGCTTTACCACGCGAGCTACATGGACGAGGTTGCAAATTCCGACGCATTGGTCTTCTTCGCGAGCTTGTGCCATGATACGCCCGCACAGCTCTTCAACGTTGTCTTGCGTGTACGCGAACAATGCAGGTGCACGACGCAGCATGTCAACGAAAAAGCGGCCTTGCACCGGATTAATGAGTCTGTCCGCAAAATAGGAAAACGAAACTTCAGCATGTTTATTCAAGAACTTCGCAGTCGGGTCGCGGAAAGGCGATGACACGGTTCGGCGAAGTAATTCCTCAATATGCACAACGAGTTCAACAAGCTGCGGGATAAAAACGTGAGCTGTGGGTGGCAGCATGTGGAAAACATTCACCAAGGCCACACCAATGGCAATCTGATCGTCATTGTCAAGCACACGGTTAGCTAGAGACACTAATCTTTGCGTGCTAGCAAACGTACGCAACAAATCAAGCAGTTTCGTGCCGATTTCAACCTTGAAATGGCTTGTGAGAAGCTCAAGCAAACGCGCGAGGCAATTCAATCCATTTACCGTTAGTCTCTTGTAGTCGCTCAGGGGAAGTAGGATGGGCTTTAGGCCCATCTGCAGCAAGTCCTTTGGTAGTTTTTGACTCATATGCAGTAACACCTTGAGAGCATCATAGGCAGCGTCAACGGCACGCGAGGAGCCCGAAGCCATTGTCTTGAAAAACACAGCGATAACCTTGGCTCGCAAGCTGGGATACTGTGCAACAAGACGGTCCGAGTGTGTAATGGACAACGCTAGTAGTCTAATACAAACGATGCGAAGCTCGGTCAACTGTTGCGACGTGGTGTATTCATAAACACGGTGTGGGCTCGTG
The DNA here is from genome assembly GCA_030566975.1 of Entelexis potacharoeniae. Classification (NCBI taxonomy): domain Eukaryota; kingdom Fungi; phylum Ascomycota; class Dipodascomycetes; order Dipodascales; family Trichomonascaceae; genus Entelexis; species Entelexis potacharoeniae. The sequence goes on from JAKUBX010000005.1 coordinate 291,337, forward strand.
AGGCTCTCGTCCTCGGCCTCGACAAGCTGAAGCGCTTCTTCCAGCAGCCGGGTCAGCTTGTCGTTGTAGACCAAGAAGGTGTTGGGCAACTCCAGACAGAAGCTGATTGCGTCGATATAGCCTATCTGCATAGGGAACGGCAGAGCACGCAGAGGCTTCATGAAGATCGGCGTCAAGAATATGTCCGTCACGCGTTGTAGCATATCGTTGAGACTTGTGTTACTCTGCTCGCTTAATGCTCGCAAAGCGCGCTGGGCTGTCTTCCGGCTAAACTCGCATGCAGACTCGAGTTCGTATGCAAACAAGCTCGTGAGCATGGTGAAATAGCGATCGTTTGGAGAATGCTCAAGCTGAGAGATCATATAAATCAGCAAGTCCGCCGCTTCCCTTGATACTGCACTGGGAACAATGCCAGAGCTATACGCACCTACTGGAGCCGTCTCCTTGGCAACAAACATGAGCGTCCGAGCAAGTTCAACAAGTCTTTGAGAAAGCCACGACTTTGGAAGCGAGATTTCCCGGCATATGATACCCAAGCCTGTGACGGCACCACGCTTAGTGAACCAAGCCTCTTCAAAGCACGAATGGCTCAACTTAGCGAAAAATACACGCACAAGAGGGTACCGATGGGCCTCCACAGCATCGCCGCACAGAAGTCTGCCTGTGGCAGCGATTTTGCGGATCATCTGGATACCTGCGTCGGGAACCCCTGGCAGGTAGTGACCGAGCGCATGGGAGATGGCATTCACGAATGTCCGCGGTCCAATATACAGCAACCCTTCATGCTCATTAATATTGAACGGCCGCAAGGCTCGCCGCTTCTCGATATTGAACTCGCCAAGCTCTAGCAAAACGAAATGCTCCGCAAGCTCGTCAAGCAGCTTAAGCGCATCCCCGCGAAGAGTCTCGTCAGAGCAGGCATGAAATATTCCCTGAAGCATTTGCTCAGCAAGGTCGGTCTCTATTTGACGCGTTTCCTTGTCGACTTGGGACTCAGGCAAATCCGGAGCATCAACTGCCTCCTGGGAGTCCACATGCTCACGAACGGCAGCTTGCACGGACGCAACGTCAAGACCATCAGGATTGCTTGGAATAAACTTCTGAACAATCGTCACCACTAACCTGAAAGCATCGGCTCTATGTGGGCTTTTCAAAGGTGACTCCAAGATTTGCAAAGCAACCTTTAGACCAGGCGTTAGTCGAACTGGCACTTCTGAGTCAACATCCATATGAAGCATAGCAGAAATATCTTGGTCGAGATCTGTGATAGCCTTGAGGTCATCAGGCGGCTTGATATATGCACGCGAGCGACCACCAAGCTTTCCAAGAACCCTAAGGGTACCGTGAGAGAGCTTATGGTCATAAGGTAGTGGCTTCAAATGACTCCACAGTGCCGGCAAGATTTCAGGCAAGTAGGGCTCGATATGAGGGTCGAAATAGGTGGCGGTCAGGTTGTCGACGCAGAGTTCAAGGGTCCGCAGTCCTTGAGACACCAGCTCAGAATTCCAATCAGCGCTTAGTGCATGAGCAAGGGGGCGCATCAGGAAAGACAAATGCGGGATCATGAGCGAAAGCCTGACAGGCACTGTCAAGCAAAGCTCAGCATACATATCTTTCTCACCATTCTTACGAGCTGCTTCGAGCCTCTTGTTTAAGGTCTCGAGGAGATGATGCAAAAGAGGAAGCACACTCTTGTAAACAGTGTCGAAGCGGCCACCACCAAGCGTGCGGAACAGATATTGCAGGAGTACGAAGTAACGAGACGGCTCACTTGCGTCATTTGCCAACGCCAAGGACCTGACGATGAGGTCACGCAAATGAGGCAAGATTACCGATTCGTTGGCCGGAGGAAAGAGGTTCACTGCGGCGAAACACTGTTTGAACACTCTGAGCAAGATGTGGCCGCCAGGCTCGCCAATCTGCGGCAAGCGCTCCATCAAAAAGTCCAACAACAGGCCACAGAAGCCAGGACTGGTGGACTCATTAGCGGTGAGCATGTATGTGAGGTGGAACAAGGAGTTATTTTTCACAATAGAATCGTGAATCTTTACCAGTTCCTGACCAAAAAGTTCGTTGAATGTCGAAGAGTCCAGAACCATGAAAAGCGCAGCAAATACCTCCATGGTCTCGCGTCCGCCGGATCCGTCATCGCTGAATAGAGAGAACCCCTGCATACCCTCATGGAGAAGGGCACGCAGGAGCTCAACACCATCGGCATTGAATCCGCGTGCAAGCTCCTGCCACTGGCTGTACACAATGCCCTGCATAGGTTGTGGATTTGTCTGTTTGAGACTATAGAAGACCTTGTTCAGGAAATGCACGAGGTTGCGGAACATGATCCGGAGGTCCTTTTGGGCAATGGGTGGCATTTCCGGAGAGTAATGTATGACGTTCCTGCCACGGCGCACTGCTTGCTCCAGCTCCGAGTTATAAGTGTTCAGCTGGCGTATGCGTTCAACAACGCTTCGTAACACGTACAAAATAATTTGGCGACCCTGATCAGGGCCCTGTGTCACTCGATCCATGACGCTAAAGATAATCTTGAGAATACCTGTCTGGTGATTCAGATACATTCTCGGGTCAAGGAGCAGTCCAGTGTACACACGCACAGCCTGCCAACACTGAGCAGTGCTCATTTCGCCTCTGATGTGCGCGATGAGTTCGCCAATGTACGTGTAGGCCATAGGACGCAAGTTCTCGCATGCAGTTAAGCCACTGCCAATAAGCACGCGCTCCTCCAGAAGTAGGCTGATTTTCGACAGAAAGTACGTCCGTTGGTCATTGTTCATGATGTGCCTCATGTCTACGAGCAGCTCGCGCCGCCCCGTGCTCATTTCGGAGGCGCAGTCCTTGAGAAGTCGTACGACGTACGTCGGCACGAGGTTCATATGCGGCTGCAGCGCCTGTCTGTTAGGACTGCGGACGACAAACGCCAAGAACGATATGCACTTAATCTGCGCCAGCACGAAGTCGTTATATGCATGGCGGTACGGGCTCTGTCGTAGGGCCGGGGCTACTCCCGAGAAGTAGGTGCCCTTGGCCGCTGCGGCGGCGTGCTCTTTAGCCTGCGGCGCCGCCTCGAGGGAGAGAACCTCGATGATATGCGGGAGCAGTCTCGGCATTTCTTGAGCGCCCTTCTGAGGATGCGACGTGAACATCATAACGATTATGATCGGGCACTCGGTCAGGACCTTGAACGAGCGCGTCGCCTTGAACAAATGGGTCGGGTTTGGCGCCAAGCTCGTACCCATGCTTGGCGTTTCTGGTGTCCCTGCCATGCTTGGGTTCCCCGACTCCTCTTTCATGCCGTCCTTCTGGGCTGGGCCGTTGAACAGTTCGTGGACCAGACTCGGAACGCCCTGGATGATCTGGATCACAAGCTCCAAGAACGCGTTGAGCGGGCCCGTCAGATCGGCCTTGTATGCGCGGTGCAGGTTCGTGATGATGCGCATGCACATCACACCGTTCTCCTCGTTATCGGTCTGCACGACGCGCAGGGCGAGTTCGAAAAGCTGGTTCGCAACCGGACGCATAGCCTCCGTGGGCTGCAAGCGTGACAACACGTCGAGCAGCGTGTGGCGCAACTTGTGCTCGGGCGAGAGGGCCACCATTGAGACGGGGACCTGGTCGAGGAGCTGGGTGACGACCGGCAGCATATGGGAAATGAAGTGCTCCTCGGCAGTGATCTCATTGATCTCGACCGAGTCACATAATTCTGTGGCGAAATTTAGCTTGGAACGGATGTCTAACGACGGGTCGCCCAAGTGGGAAACGTACCCATCTATCAGACTCGCCATAGCCCGAAGCTAAATAGCTAGCCTAATAAATATGGAGTAGCTGTGGAGAGTGTTTTGGGACATTCGCGGTGGAAAAGCTGGCCTGGCTCTATTCTTTGTCAGGCGTGACAAATTCACGTGAGCGGTTCCTTGCAGGCGAACGCGCGCGATGCGCGTCGGCTAAATTATGGTTATTATCGCTCGGGGCAACTCTAAATTGCGCTGGCGCGTTGTGCTTGGCACTTGAGTAGTCTTTGAGTTCCCGTATTCGTATTGCACCGAGATTTACAATTCGGTAACTATACGGCGGATGACTATACGGTAGATGCGCCGTTACTTTCAGAGGAACAACTTTGGCAGCTTTCAGTGTAGTTTAAAAGAAGCGTACACAACGGCGTATAAACCTAGCTAAGTATTTAATCCACGCTAAGCGAATGTTAAAGATACCGCTGTGCGGAGTCCCTGATGCCAGTCTCCGAGCACTAGGTCATTGGCGGCATTTCAAACCTCAGCAACATCTTAGAGGCGAAGCAGCAGTCTTCTAGGTGTGTAATTAATCTTGAAATAGAGGCATAGCGACTCATTTGTGATCTGAGCTCGCCGCTCATTCGAGGATCATGCTTAAATGTTAATATGTATAACACTAGGGGCTATCCGCGCTCATCGGCGAGGCAACTCAAAAGCAGTCGCAAGCTCGAGTGCGTATTAACTCAAACATCGCCCACGGAGACGCCCACCACATTCGCGCACACGGCGGTTCGCGACACGCGTTGGTTCGCGACGCAGCGTTGGGCATCACATGCGCGTAGCAGTATCGTGCGGCATGTTGAGCCCCGAGCCGTCGATCCGTCCACGAACTCGGTGACCAAAAGTACCGAGTCATTGCTGCATGGTTACTCACCGGGCGGGGCGCGCGGTCACGATTTGAGAAGCGTAACCGACGAACCCCTGCGAAGCGACCAATTTTTCCGGTCCCAAAGTTTTTGTCCGTAAGCTTTAGTGGGAATTGGCCTATATTTGCTCAGCGCAGTTTAACGTTGCCGTGAGTCCTCTTACCTGCTTTGAACGGGTCGCCACGAATACAGTGAGTACCGCGTTCAGGCGTGCTCACGTGGGGCGAGCGGAGAACGGTTGAGCGGAGAGGGGCCTCGATGTTAAAAAATGCACAACAACTTTTCTGATTTTGTCGCAACATACGCACAGCCTACCTTTTGGCGTAGGTGAATTTTTGGGTTCTGCACCTGGCGCTAAGAGCACTTTTTAGCGCCGAAAGCTTAAACCACATGGACGGTGAACGTGCCTAAAATGCGCAAGACGCATGATACCCTTGGCCCTGGTGCATGCAGCATGCGCCTACTCAGAGAGCGACACCTAAAATATTTTGGAGCGTATATAAGATCCTCAACCGCCCTGCGGATGCGATTATAGAAGCACACACACAAACAACAACGCGATGACGGCGCCTACTGGTTCGGACAGCGGTTCGCTCTTCCTTATGGAGTCGCTGCACCCCGTGCGCTCGCCAGTGCCTTGGGAACAGACCGCCACAAACCACCAGAGGACGCGACGCACTAACAAGGTGCTTGACTTCCTCAAGCTGAAGGCTTGAAGCTGGCTTCGCGCATTCTGTGGCGGCCTAGCATCCCCCTTCTTGTGATGAACGGCCAGCCACGCCTACAACGATTTGTGGCGCGCCCAATTTGGAGGCGTCATTCAGGATGCCGCCCCGTTGGGCCTTCCAGGATCTAATGCTAATGATTTATGACCATAATAGAACGCATCAAATTCGACCCAAGCAAACGCGATGTGCATTTGACGGTGCGCAGCGCTGTCAGACTACATTTTCATTTTGTAGCGAGCATGTGGCCAAAACGGAGAGCCAGAGCCATCTGGCTTATTTCGGCGCCCGCGGCGAGCGCAAGAGCAAATATAGTAGGTTACAATAGTACAGTCAAAACTTCTGGGTAACAATATGAATTGGTAACGCTCATGATCGTGTCCAACAGTTCGGAATGGTAATGCTCACGATCGTGTTCAACAGTTCGAAAAGGTAATGCTCATGATCGTGTTCACGCGTATGCAGGGGTCAAATGAGGGCCTCGGTGGCCGAGGCAATGAATGGACGGGTTGTCAGCGCCCTCAGGCGTAGCCTTCGCGCGGCGCCTCGAACGCCTTAGCCTTGCGCAGGAATTCGCTGACCTTGCCGAGGTCCTTCACGCCGGCGGACTCGACGCCGCCGCTCACGTCGACGCCCATGCATCCGGGCTGCGATAGCGCTGTGCACACGTTCTCGGGGGTGAGTCCACCGGCGAGAATGTACGAGCCGCCGGCGGCGCCGACGTCGACGAGATGCGACCAGTCGACGACCTGGCCGTCGCCGCCCTGCTCGCTGTCGACGAGCACGAGCGTGTTATCGAGCTTCGAGGTCGTCACGACGTCCTCCACAAACGTGGGCGACCCCGGAGCCAGCCTGCGGATCACTGTGCACGGAATGCGCTCGAGCCACTCGGCCGGCTCGCTGCCGTGCAATTGGACGACGTCGAGGTCGAGCTTCTGCTGCAGCGCAAGCACCTCCTCCAGGGGCTGGTTGCGGAAGACGCCGACCATGAGCGCGCGCGGCGGGTTCGTTTCGTGCAGGTATGCGCTGATGCGCTGCGCCTCGGCGTGGTCGATCGTGCGCGCGCGGTTCGGTACGAGAATCACGCCAATCAGGTCCGTGCCGTCTGCGACGGCTGCGCGGGCGACCTCGAGGTCGCGCACGCCGCATATTTTCGCTAGCATTTTCAGTATGGTCGGCCCGTGGTGCACAAAGTGGGGTGCGGTTCTGTGCGGTTTGGTTTTGGTTTTGGTTTGGGGCCGTATTTGGGGCCTTGGGACCAATGCGTGCGAGTGTGTGGCTCTTGCTCGCCTCAAGGCGGGAGCGCGACACAGGACGGGCAGGGCAGGCTGCGCGGCCTCGCCTTACGCCCAGCGCTGTGACCATCCCAATATATTGTGAGGTAAGTAAACAAATCCGTGCCCGTTTTTAGTGCTGCTCCAATGTCATGGGAGTCCGCCACGAGCGTCCTGTTTGCCGCGGCACCGACCGCAGAGCAGACTGATGCGCTCGGGCAGTTCATCGACAAGCACAAGACTGTGCTTGCTGCGTGCTTCAAGCCTGAGCACGCCGCGCTACGGCCGTTTCTCGTCAAGTTCATCACGCGCCTGTTCGAGCTCTATGAAAACCCGGCGCCGGCGCAGCCGCCCGAGCTCACGCGCCTCGTCGAGAAGGTCGCTGTGCGCCTGCTCTCGAACCCGGACTTCTTCCCCAGCGTCTTCCGCGCCGCGCTGCTCGACGCCGACGCGTGGCTCCTCGAGCTCGTGTACGCCGCGCTGTTCACCGTCATTCCCGCGTCAAGCGACCTCGCCGGAGTGTGGTTCAAGGAGCGCCTCGCGGCCGAGCAGAAAAACGTGAAGTACGGCCCGCAGGCCTGGGCCCTCAACGTGCTCACCAGCGTCCAGTTCCTCGACGTCGGCCAGGACTGGGCTGCGGCAAAGCCCAGCACGGAGCTCCTGTGCTCGATCCAGGAGTCTGTGACCCAGAGCCCCGAGCCCGTTGTCAAGCTTGTATGGGCGCTCGCGCTGTTCTTCCTCGCGAAGCGCCACTACTCGACCGACGACGACAACGGCGTAGACCTCGAGCCGCTCATGCAGAAGCTGCAGGTCCGCGCCGGCGTCCACTGGAACGTCGTGCTGCGCGACGAGATCCAGGTCTCGCTCGGCGGGCTCAACTCGCTAGTTGCGGCGCTCGAGCTCATCCGCGCCGACCCGCCGGCGCTCGTGCCGCAGCACCAGCTCGCGCAGACCGCCGCTGACGCCGTCAGCAGGCTCGTCGATGTCTCGAAGCCCACGGACGGCCTCATGGCCGTGCTGGCCACCGCCGTCAAGCCGTATCCGGCCCTCAAGCACCAGCAGTGGGTTTCCTCAAAGTTCCTGGCCCTCATCAAGGCGAAATGCCCAGCCAGCGTGGCCTCCCTCGTCTCGGTCGCTCAAACCCTTGGCCTTGAGGACCGCGTCGAGTATTTGCGCGAGATGACGACGTACGTCAGCGTCGTCCAGGCCGCAGACCTGGATTTGGGTGGCCTCGACATCGAAGACGCCATCGGCGAGAGCGTGCGAACGGCCTCCCTCGTTACTATCCTCCCTGCGCGCGTCACAGACCACCAAGGCAAGCTCGAGCTCGACGCCGGCACGCGCGGCACGCTCCTGGGCCAGGACGGCTCGGAGTGCCTCGTAATGTGGTACTTCACGTACAACGGCTGGTCGCTTCTGGGCCGCATCTTCGAGAACGCAGACCTCGTGCACGGCAACAACTGGGATCCGCTGACCATCGAGATCCTCGAGCTTGTCACCATGACCATGGACGTCGGCGTCCTGGCCGCTATGTCGGCCGGTCTTGCCAGAGGCGATATTGTGGATCTCGTGGTACGCCGGCTGCAGCTGTGGCTTCACGACTCCTTGCTTGAGAACACCCCATTGGCCTTCGACTTCTTTTTTGAGCTCATCAGAATCGACCCGGGGCGCGTGTGGGTCCTGCTCGACGCCATCGACTGGGTCAACATCTACGACTCCGCCCTCGTGTATGAGGGCTTGCGCCACGTCCTCATCGCGCTGTGGCCTAGCTTCGACGCAAGCCTAGATCTCCACACGCGCGTCGTCGACAAGCTCACGCGCATCTTCTCGTGGCAGTACCAGTCCCAACAGCACTTTAACGTCGGTGTGCTGCAGGTGTTCCGCATTTTGCTGCCCATCAGTGCTCCGCTCCGCGACGAGCTGCTGAGCCCGTCGTCCATCCGCGAGACCTCGCTCGCGCCGCTGCTCTCAAACTTGGAGAAGCGCGAGGTTCTTGAGTTCTGCGCATACTGCATCGGCGGTGCCTCGCCCACTCTAGAGTTTCGAAAAACAGAACCCTCGTTCCTCGAGACGCAGCTATTCGCCAAGTCGAAGCAGCTCATCGACCTGTTTGTTGACGTGGCCGATCTTAGGCAGCCGCTGCTTGAGCTCTTTACGGTGCTTGTTCTGAATGAGACGGCACCGCCCCTGCTCGCGTTCCTCGAAACGGGCCAGGCTGCGCGCTTCCAGAACCAGCTTGTTGACATGGCCTCCGATAAGTTGCAGTCCAGCACTAACATTGCCGAGCTTGCGCGCTTCTTCACTGCCATCCGGCGCCAAGAGGGTCTGTTAGAATTGCTGCGCGCCCCGCTGTTGCCACTTTTCGAGAAACGTGTGGGGTCTTTCGCCGACCCGCAGTCGATTGTCCAAGTCTTCGAAGCCCTCAAGCTTGTCAAGGGCTCATTCCAGCCCGGAACGCTGACTTTCCTGCGGTCTCAAGTTGACAGCGAGCCGACGGAAGATATACCCGAAACACTTGAGGTCAAGAGGCTGGCCGTCGAGCTTCTGCGGAAACAGATCGTAACCGACGCGTCACAGCTCACCGAATTCATTTCTGAGATTGGTGACCTCACGCCACAGATGGTCCAGATCGCTGGCGCAAGGCCCACGCTGCACTCGCGTCTCAAGCACAATCTGCACAAGAAGTGGCCCGGTCTTAGCGACCGCACAACAGAGATAGATATCGATCTTAGTCGTCTCGACAATGAGCTCGGCACCGACCCAATGTGGCAGTCTTCTTATCGCCTAGAGGTCATCCAAGCGTCAGAAAACGTCAAGTGGATTGCGGCTCAGACGAGGCTCGTAACCGTGTGGTGCGAGCTCATGGCAACTGCTTGCTCACAGGGTGAGAAGGTTAAGCTCACGACCAAGGCAAAGCAAGGATGGGTTGTGGAGTTGCTGAAGGCCAACTCGACGGTCTTGCCACCGTCCTTGCAACAGGCGGAAGACGTCCGGTCGGAGGCCGCATTCTACATTCTGCAGCGAAACCTGTCACCGCGCGTCGATATCGTGAACATGGTATTTCAGCAGCTCACAGACATTACTATGAGCCCCATGGCCGACACCGAACATTCCTCGCAACGGCCGCGACTCGTGTCTCTACTACAGATGGTCGCACTCCTCCTTCCCACGTTTGGAGTTGAAGAAGTCAAGCGAGAGCCGCGGTTGGTGCAGATTGTCCTCGGTCTGCTCGATGTAGTCGTTATCAAGCAAACACGCATGTTCGGTGGATCCGAAGACCTGCTGAGGCTGCACCTGAGTATTCTGCGCGACTCTCTCCGGATTCTCACTAATGAGGGGGCTGCCAAGATGCTCAGCCCGCTCGTGCAGTCGATGACCGAATCGGGTGCAGATGTTGCTGCTGTGCGGGCCTACGGGCTAGCGCCAGTACAGTCGCCGATTATTGGCGAACTCGTGTTGCTCTACATTCAGGAATGGCTTCCTGTGGGTATTATGACTGATAACTTTGTCCGCACGGGCTTGATTAACATGCTAATTGAGGCGCCGCTAAGCAGGCACATTCAAAAGGGCGATGTGCTGCCCTACGAGCAGCCAGCGATGCACTCGCTTTGGCGCCGCGGTATTTTAGTGGTGATGCTGCGGCTTTTGAGCCAGTTGGGGTCCCGTGTCGCTCAAGAGAGCTGGCTCTTTCTTGGCACCTACGGACTTCAGATCTCCACATGTTTTGAACAGTGGCGCGTGGGTATGATCACACTGGCGCTGATCGAGGAGACCGTGCTTTTGCATGCACTAATTTCGCTGCTGAGCCAGCTCGAGGCGAATCCTAACGACAAGGTTGACGTGGTCTTTCCCAAGGATGAGCTTGTTCAGACCATCGACCACTTGTCGAGCCACCGCAAGTACCTGTCGACACGGGTTCCGGCCACGGAAGATGCGTCGGCCATAATCAGCGAGCTAAACGACCTGCGTGAGCTTGTTTTGGCGTAACAAAAATAACATCTGTACAGAGATTAATGATGCTTTCTTAGACGACCTTCTAATTCCGGTAATTTTGGCCACGATGCAGCAGTCTGCTGTCTACGAGGACTTGGTGCGGCTGCACAAGGTAGTCAGCCCGCCTCTAGACGGATGTGGCCAGATAGTGTGACTTCAAAAGCCATCGGGGCGCCACTATTTTGTCGCTTCTGATGTGTGCGAAAACATTTTAGAAGCACATGTTTCGCGACCCGGAAAGTAGCATTGGTACGGCTGATAGCCATTTCAAGAATTCGAACCAGGCCAACAAAAAGCACGAGTCGCTATGGAGTCTCAATTCCTTGATGGACGATGCGCCGGAGTCTCCGCGTCGCAGGAAGCTGAACAAGGCAGCAATGATCACGCTGATATCGGTGCTAACGATTGTCTGTCTGGCAGCGATATGCATTCCGATTGGAGTAGTGTTTGGAATAAACAATAAAAGCAGGCAGTCCGCTTGTGATGTTGCCAAGGCAGATTGTGCACTCCTAGCGTCTAACGGAAGCTCAGCGGATAGTGCACAGAAGCCCAGTTTGTGCTCGGCATACTCGCATGGCGGCGTGTTCCATGAGTACTCTCCACTGCCTGAGAGGTATCAGCGCTCTGTTCTAAATCCTGAGCTGTGGATGGATAAGACAGACTTCAACTTGACCTTCACCGACGAGCAAGTTGGTGGCCTCTATGTTATGGGCCTCAACTCCAGCTACAAGGTTATTGAGGAAGAGTGGGACTATTCGAAGAAGCCGATGAAGGGCGTTAATCTTGGTGGGTGGCTTGTGCTTGAGCCGTTCATTACGCCCGACAAATTTGGTGGCGATGTTGTCGACGAGTGGACGTACAGCCAATCTCTGTACAATCAAAACGGAGCCGCTCGCGTGCAGCGCATTCTCGAGACGCATTACGCGAATTTTATTACCGAGCAAGACTTCATGCAGATTGCCGACGCAGGACTTGACCATGTTCGCATTCCGTTTGGCTACTGGCTCGTTGAAGATCCGAAGGACACGCCGTACCTGCCTTTTGTTGGCTGGCGGTATCTGCTGCGCGGGATCGAGTGGGCCCGTAAGTATGACTTGCGTGTTTTCTTAGACCTGCACGCCGTGCCCGGCTCGCAGAATGGCTGGAACCACAGTGGCAAGATGTTATCTGAGCCAGCGTGGCTTAATGAAGACGATCCGCAAGGGGAGGATTACGGCTTGCAGACGCTAGAGATTCATCGGAAGCTAGCGACGTTTTTTAGCCAGGAGCGGTACCGCAATCTCGTGATGTTTTATGGCCTAGTTAACGAGCCACTCACGGTGCAACTCGGGCCGAAGCGGGTCACGAAGTGGCACCAGGAGGCGTATAAAATCGTGAGCGAGGAGAGCAAGTTCCCACACTATGTGGTTCTCGGCGACGGGCTCATGGGTCCGCAGTACTACAATGAGGGTCAGTTCAATGCGACCTCATATCCGAAGATGGTGCTTGACATTCATCAGTACATGGCGTTTGACAAGTACATGCTAAGCCTGCCGCATGGAGCCAAGAACGCGTTTGTGTGCCACGAGTGGGCGCAGATGCTAAACCAGACGCATATGCCGGTGATCGTGGGCGAGTGGAGCACTGCAGTGAACGACTGTGGCACGTACGTGAACAACGTTGGAGCCGGCACGCGGTGGGAGGGTAATTTCACGGGCTCCAGCGCATCGGACTCTGTGCTTGAGCCTATCTGTGCGGGTGGCGTATGCAAGTGTGGGCTTGTGAATAATGCTACGTTCTCGAATCCTGTGTACCGGCAATATCTGCAGGCATTTGCGTCGAACCAGATGGGGATCTACCAGAAGCTGAGCTGGGGGTGGATGTTTTGGACATGGAAAACCGACAGCAACCCGCAGTGGTCGCTGAAGACGCTGCTTGACGAGGGCATTGTGCGGCTCAGCGAGGAGCCGCCCCTTGATGACACGACCGACTGGGGAGTGCTCGGGCTCAGCGAGAGCATTTAGCTAAGATTAATGCTGTTCATGATTGATTGATACTGAAAAACGCAAACCAGTGCGCGCGAGACTAAATAAGGTTAAGATACGTAGACAGTAGGAAGACGCAGTCTGCGAGGTTGATTCCGTGTCGACGCGCTACTTCGCGACGGCAGCTACACGGCCGAGACGCCGTTGCCGGAAGGTATGCGACGCTGCGCGCAGCCGCTGCGCCGCGCGGTGTGCTGCAAAACGAAGCGGCCTTCCCTGCGCGTCAAAACGCGCAGCGCATGTTTACTTGGGTTAGGGTTGCGCATAGCGCTGGTGCAGTGGCCGCCTGCATACCGACCACATTCCGGTAGCCATTTTCGGGCGCCAGGCTAGGGCTAGCAGAACGCTGTTTCAAGCATGGCGCTGTCGTTCGGCAGTGATCCGCTGGACCCGTATGCCGGTTTGAGAATCGCACATATGGGGTTTCGGCGGCGTCAGTTTGAGCAGCGTCGGGCAAAGTCGGAGGACCTACGGGCCGGCGAGTGCGCGGAGCTGCTGCAGCGCGCGGAGCCCGCCGAGCCTGCCGAGCCCGCCGAGCCCGCTCCCGCGGAAGAGCGGCGGCCGGCTGCGCGCCCGACTGCGGCCACGTCGCCGCGCGCGCGCGGCCTGAACATCCAGTTCGGGCTGTCGCCGGTCATAGGCCCCGAGCCGTGTGCGTCGCCGCGGCTCGAGGGCAGCGAGTGGGAGGCAATAGAGGAGCGCACGAAGCTCATGGCGCAGCTGCACACGCTGCAGGCGGAGATTGTGCACCTTGCGCGGCGCGACAACGAGCGCATTGGCGTGGCAGCGCCTGACGGCTCGGACGCACGCAGGCGCGACTCAGGGAGCCGCGGCGCGAGCCGCAGCGTGAGCCGGCGCGAGTCGGAGTCGCTCGCGTCGACAAGCTTCAGCAGCAGCGACACGCTGTTCGAAGAGGAGGCCGACTGGACCGATCTCGTGGGCGCGGACCCGTTCAACGACGCCGAGCGGCACCTTGTCATGAAGTACGCCGACCTGCAGAAGCTGCGCGGCTTCCGCGCGTCGGCGGTAAGGTACGAGGAGCGCGCGAGCGTGCGCGCGGCGCTGCACCGGCTGCTCGCGGACTTCGCCGAGCTGGGACGCGCGCTGCTGAGCTACGCGCGCCTCCATAAACTCACCATAGCCGCGACGCTGGTCGCCCTGCTGGCCGTGGGCGCGTTCGGCCTGCTGGCCTAGTCATGCGCACAAACTATACGCGCAAACCATGCGCACAAACCATGCGCACAAACCATGCGCACAAACCATGCGCACAAACCATGCACTCGCATGCACCCGCAAGTACGCACACGCATGCACTTGCGAGCACACCCTTTCGCATCTAGATACACGTTTGACTCCATGTAGTTTAATATGCATAACTTGGGCATGCAACAGCGAGTGTATTTTTAACGCATGCACGTTTTCTGTAGATTTATTTACAATGGCGCCGCGTTTTAGTTAGGCGCGGCACACAGACCTCACAGCACAGAGCATGTGCTCACAGGTTTTCAATGTTTGTGGGCTCGCGCATCTATCACGTCAAACACCTGCGCATACGCGCGGTGGATCTTGCCCGTGAAGTGGTCCGCCAGCCGCTTGTCGCTCTCGGCCGGGCTCAGGAACGACGCACACACTTGGCACACCTGGAGCTTCGGCTGCGCGCCCGGCTCGAGCCGCCGCAGCTCGGCGCGCTTCGCCTCGAGCTCCCTGAGTTTGGCCATTGTATCGGCGTCGATGCGTCCGCTGCGCCCAGAGGCGGCCAATTCGGCACCGAGCTCGGCAGCCTCGGCCCGCAGCGCCGCATTGTCGTCGGGCTCGGCCTCCAAACTCTGCTCGGCCGCGGCGACTCGCCGCTTCACGGCTGCGGCGGTTCTGGCCACGCTGCGGTCAAACTCGCGCTCGAAGCTCGGAATCTTCGTCTCAAGGCTCTTGTACAGCATCTGCGCGCGCTCAATGTGCACGTAGGGGCAGCGTCCGAGGTTGGCCTTGGTGCCGCTGAACAGGTCCGCCACACAGAAGTCCACGCAGTACGCCTTGCACAGGGCCGGGTCGGCGAAGTCGATCTGCGAGGGGCCCTCGGCGCTGCCCATGAGGCGCTCGAGCAGTTTGCGCTGCTGGGCCGCCATTGCGAGGCACAAATAAACAGCCGCAGACGGGCTGCCCTGCTCGCGCGCGGGCCGCATCTGAAATATGCGCGCCTCGCCGTATCGTGGCGCGCGCGGGCACCGCGCGCAGGCAGGCAGGCAGGCTTAGGGTACAGGCGAGCTTAGCTCGGGCCACCGCCCTGGCCCTCCCCTTCCCGCCTTATTGCCAGCCTGCCTGCGCCTGGACAGCTAGCTAGCCGACCGCCCTGCGTTGCTTGGGCCGCCCGCCACTTTCCCAGTTCCCCGGCCCGACACACTCCCCCCTCAGCGCCATGGCTGCAATGCGGGTATTTGTGCGCACAAGCCCGCAGCGCGCGGTGCTGTTCGCAACCAGCAAGTTCGTGCTCACGTTCCGGTACATGGAATCTGCCGAGCAGCGCGCGACGGCAAACGTCGAGTTCCACCCGCGCCGCGACGTCGACCTCTCGTCCTGCACGCCGCTGTCCGTGAACTGTCTCGGCTGCCTCGGCCTCATCAACGTCGGCGACGACGTGTTTGTGGCCATCATCACCGAGCGCTCGAAGGCCGGCACGCCGACGCCAGCCCTCACCGTGTGGGGCGTCCACTCCGTGCACTTCATTCCGCTGCGCCGCGAGCTGTATCTGCAGGACGAGAACGAGCACCCCTGCGCGGCGCTGCAGAAGTTCTTCTCCGGCGGCGGCTTCTACTACTCGTCGGACTTCGACCTGACGGCGGCAATCCAGGGCGGTGACCGCAAGAAGCGCGAGTCGTCCCAGGCCGCCGACCCGAGCCACATGTGGAACCAGTTCATGATCAAGGGCCTCAACACGTTCCGCGAGCGCCTCACCATCGAGGACCAGGACCTCATCGACGAGTCCGGCTTTCTTACCTGCCTCATCCGCGGCTACGTCGGCACGATCCCCATCCACCTCGACCAGCACTCGAAGCTCAGCGGCACGCTCACCGTCATCAGCCGCCAGAGCTGGCTGCGCGCCGGCACGCGCTACAACTCGCGCGGCATCGACGACGACGGCAACGTCGCTAACTTCGTCGAGACCGAGACCGTGCTCTGGCTGCGCAACGGCCTCCAGTTCGGCTACCTCCAGCTCCGCGGCAGCGTCCCGCTGTTCTGGGAGCAGGACCCGCAGCTGCTCACGGCCAAAATCACCCTCACGCGCTCCATGGAGGCCACCGAGCCGGCCCTGCGCAAGCACTTCGACAACCTTGTCGACCGCTTCGGCTCCGTGCACATCGTCGACTTGCTCGGCAGCTACACGGGCAGCCGCGGCTCCACAAACACGCCAATCGGCGCGCCAGGCGCGCCCTCGGGCACCTTCGGCGTGCCCAGCTCGAGCGGCGCTAGCTTGAGCAGCGTCGCCAGCTCGGGCTCGGACATGACGACGAACCAGGGCGTCGGCCCCGCTACAGAGGCCGACGTCAGCCTGCGCTACCAGACGCTTGTGGAGCGCGTCCCGGGTATCCAGTACACGCACTTCGACTTCCACAAGGAGGTCGCGGGCATCGGCTACTCGGCGGCGTCGAAACTCATTGACCGCATCCAGGACTCCATGCTCGAGTTCGGCTTCTACAGCTACAACCCGCTCACGGCCTCGACGGAAACCGAGCAGATCGGCTTGTTCCGTGTGAACTGCTTGGACTGTCTCGATCGCACGAATCTCGTGCAGCAGCTGATTTCCAAGGACGCGCTCGACCTGTTCCTCGACTACCACCAGCTGTACCCGTCGGCCGACCTGTGGAACGCGCACGCAACGCTGTGGGCCGACAACGGGGACCAGCTGAGCCAGAACTACACCGGCACGGGCGCGCTCAAGAGCAGCTATACACGCTCGGGCCGCATGAACTTTGCTGGCGCGCTGTCGGACGTCACGAAGTCTGTCAGCCGCCTGTACATCAACAACTTTGTTGACAAGACGCGGCAGAGCGCCATCGAGGAGATTCTCGGCAAGTCCGAGGGCCAAGTCCCCGTCACGATCTACGACCCCATCAACGACCATGTGCGCGAGGAAATGAAACAGCGCAAGCAGGAGTTTCAGTCCGAGCGTCAAATTTGCATCTTCGCCGGTACGTTCAACGTCAACGGCAAGCTTCTCGACCCCAACCAGGAGGACATCGCCACATGGCTGTTCCCGCCATCCATCCTGCAGACTGGCAACTACCCGGACCTCTACATGCTCGGCTTCCAGGAGCTCGTGGAGCTCACGACGTCGCAGATTCTGAGCGTCGACCCGTCGCGCAAAATGTACTGGGAGGAGCAGGTCGGCCAGTGCCTGAACTCGCGCGACGAGCGCTACGTGCTTCTGCGCAGTGGACAGCTTGTGGGCACGGCCATCATGCTTTTTGTGAAGCGGTCCGAAATGCATAATGTGACAGAGGTCGAGGGCACGTCCAAGAAGACGGCGCTCGGCGGCATCACAGGAAACAAGGGCGGCGTGGCCGTGGGCCTGCGCTACGCAAGCACGCGCTTCATGTTTATTAACTCGCATCTTGCCGCCGGAATGCATAATGTCGAGGACCGCCACAACGAATATAAGCTGCTGTCGACGGGGCTGCGCCTGGCCGGCGGTCGCCGCGTCAAGGACGCCGATGTCGTTGTGTGGCTTGGCGACTTCAACTACCGCGTGGACTTGCCCAACGACACGGTGCGCAAGATGATGGAGCACAAGAGCCGCGAAGAAACGATTTCGCGGCTGCTTGAACATGACCAGCTGATCCACCAGATGGAGCGCGGCGAGACATTCCCGTACTTCAACGAGATGAAGATCTCGTTCATGCCGACGTACAAGTTCGATCCAGGTACGTCGGCGTACGACACATCGGACAAGCAGCGCGTGCCGGCATGGACGGACCGTGTTCTCACGAAGGGCACGCGCATCAAGCACCGCGAATACAAGAGCGTGCCGCAGATCCGGTTCTCGGACCACCGGCCCGTGTACGGGCTGTTCGACGTGACGGTTTCCGTAGTGGACGAGAAGCGCGCGGACCAGATCTATAGCCAGCTTTACAACCAGCGGCGCGACTCGCTGATGGAGAACTCGAGTTTGATGCTCGTGCCGAGCAACGAGAAGACCAGCGGGAACGTGCGTAAGCTGCCGCACCCTTCGACGAATGCGAAGAAGTGGTGGGCTGGCGAGGGGCTGCCGACGAAGGTGCCAATTGTACTACCAAAGCCGGGAATGGTGCTGAACCCGGAGAAAATCAACCCGTTCGGGTCGCCGCTCGAGGACTTTGTGCCGAAGCCGCAAGTGCCACCGCGGCGCGAGTCGAGCCACGAGCCGCCGGCGCCGCCGCAGCCGCGCAACGCGGCCGTGAACCGCAAGCCCGTGTCGCCGAGCCCGATGTCGTCGGCGCCGAGCCTGTTGGACGGGCCAATCACGAAGCCGCCGCCGCCGCCCGTGCCGCCGCGGAAGCCGCAGAGCGGCTCGTCGAGCATCAAGAGCGCGCGCAGCGTGCAGAGCATGCAGAGTGCGCGCAGCCAGGGATCCGACGGCAGTCTCATCGACGCGGACCCTGGAAGCGACATATCTTACAAGTCGCTCATATAGACACTGTAGATGTAATTTAGGTATGCTAGCATGCGTGCGTGCGAGTGGAGTTGTTTAGCAGGGGTTTAACGCATCGCTTAGGGCGCCTCGCTTTTGCAACAACGTTGACCGAGCTGATCTCCGGAGCAAGCGATGTGTTGGCCGGCTGTGCCGAATTGGCCATCAGCCCCTACCTTTGTACACGCGCGAAGAGCATAATTGGTTATGCAGTCTAATCGATTGATTTTCTAGTCTGATCAATCGATTGATCTTGCGCCGATCCGTGCATACATTCGTTATCAGGCATGCGCCCCGATCGGCGCCGGCTCTATACTTGTGACTCAATGGGCCGATCTTGTCAGTGGCCAGCAGCTCTAAGACTACAGCTCATCAAATGAAACTCGCGGTTTACACAGCTTTTACACGGTTTTCCAATCCCAGGTGGGCCGTTTTGCGTCATATTGGGGCCCAGCGAATCGCTTGGCGCCGGTGAGCCGGGTCCAGGAGCCGAGCATCGCGCGGATCTATTCTGGGCGCGGAATACCAGCGCGGCACGCGCGCGTACGCGCGTAACGGCAGGCCGCAGGCGAATTTTTCAGCCCAGCAATTTGCCGGGCCGGTAGCACCCGAACGCAGAGAAGTCCGAGATTCGGTGGTGCGGACCCCTTTCCCTATGCAGTACCCCACAAAAACCGGCGAATCGGTGTTTTGGCACCATGCTGACGCTTGCCCGAGGCCCTGGGGACCCTAACCGGGGCAACAGCCGAGATGAGTCAAGGCTGTGCGCGCGTCATTTCCGCACACCGCCTGCTTGCAGGCTGGCGATTAGGCGGCGCTGCAAAGCGGAAGTGCCGAGGCAGTGGCCAAGCGCAGAGACAAAAAGGTTGGCGCGCGTATGCGCACCACGACGCCACGCAAGCAGCTACAAGCGCGCAGATGCGGGCCGGCCGGTGCGCGGGATGGCCGCGGCGAAATTGGCGGTCGGAAAATAGTAAATTGCGGGCCCGGGGCCGAGCCAGTGGCACAGCGCAGCGCGAAATAAACACGGGTTGGAGCGAGAGGATGAGTCGTGGGCGCAGGGTTGGGGCGCGCAGGGCACGGGCCGGGGTTGACTCGTGCCGTGGGGCAGGCGCCGGCTGCAAACAGTATAAGTAGCGGAGGGGATTGGGCATTGGCCGCGTCCGATTCAGCGCAGAATGAGCACGAAGAAGAAGAGCGGGAACCCGCTGATTGACCTCACCGCCGGCGGTGTGGCAGGCTGCTGCGAAGCCCTGACGTGCCACCCGCTGGACACGATAAAGGTGCGCATGCAACTGCAAGGAAAGGCGATTGCCGCGGCAAAGGCGGCGGCGAACACGGCGGCCGAGAACGCAATGGCCGCGGCCAAGGCGGCCGGTGCGCCGGCCGACGCCGCGAAGCTCGCCGGCGACAAGGCGCGCGAGCTCGCGTCGAAGGGCAAGATCAACCGCCGCGGGTTCGCCCAGACGGGCGTGTACATCTTCAAGAAGGACGGCGTGGCCGGCCTGTATCGCGGGCTCGGCGCTGTCATTGCCGGGATCACGCCGAAGATGGCGATCCGGTTCTGGTCGTTTGAGGAGCTGAAGCGGCTGCTCACGCCCGCGAACGGCAAGCTCGGCACGCTCGGCGTCTTTGTGAGCGGCTTAGGCGCCGGTGTCATCGAGGCCGTCATGGTCGTGAACCCGACGGAGGTCGTGAAGATCCGGCTGCAGACGCAGTCGCACTCGCTGGCCGACGCAACGCTGGCGCGCCCGAAGTACAACAACGCCGTGCACTGCTTCTTCACGATCATCCGCGAGGAGGGCATTGGCGCGCTGTACCGCGGCGTCACGCTCACGGCCGCGCGCCAGGCCACGAACCAGGGCACAAACTTCACCGTGTACACGCTGCTGCGCTCGAAGCTGAACGAGCTGCAGCCGCAGTTCAATGGCGACCTACCCGCATGGCAGACGTCGCTCGTCGGCCTCACTTCCGGCGCGCTCGGGCCGTTCTCGAACGCGCCGCTCGACGTGATCAAGACGCGCGTGCAGCGGGAGGGCCGCACAAAGGGCGAGTCTGGGTTCGCGCAGGGCATGCGCATTGCGCGCGACCTTGTGCGGCACGAGGGCGTGTCGTCGCTGTGGCGCGGCATCACGCCGCGCGTCATGCGCGTGGCGCCGGGCCAGGCCGTGACATTCACGGTGTACGAGCGCGTGCGGTCGAGCCTCGAGAGCCTTGTTGGGCAAAAAACGCCGCTAAGCAGCTAAGTGGCGCGGCGAAAAGCGAGGAGACAGCCTGCGGTTGGTTCCCTGTATCATTTATTTATGAGTTAATGGTAAGTTGAGCGTCATAGACCGCGCAATCGCGCACTTTATACGATACCGATTAAGCTAGATTCTACGCAGATAAGTCAAGTCAACATGAAGTGTTCGCATTGTTGAGATACGTCATGGTGCACAACGCGGAACATAACCAGGCGCACATTACGGAACACAACTAAGGAGCATATAACCACAACGAGGAACCACAACGAGGAACCACAACATGGGCAACCATGCGTGGCTAAGAAGCGCAATCGCGATGCACAACCACAGTGCGACGCGAAGCACAAGCACGATGCACGACTGCACTTTTGCAATAGTTACTGTCGTTTACGTACACCTAAGTACAACATTTGTTTAGCGTGCATGTACGCCTAGCGGAGTTCTTTACTAACCCAGCATCACAGCTAACTACCTCGGCAACACGGCGGTGGCGCTGAAACATGCAATCGTGCGCGCGTTTCACATAGATTAGGGCCTGGGCGCCGTGTATCGCCGCTAGCCCGGGCCCGGCGAGACGCCCGGCGGAATCACATGCTAGAGCAGATTGAGCGCCGAGCTTGGGGTGGCCCCGGCCACGTGACGGCGGTTAGTGGGCCGGCGCCTGCTTGAGTGCGTTTGTTCTTGCGTTGCGTGCGGGCTCCGGCGGAAGCGTGGCCCCCCCCCCCGTGTCACGTGCGCGGGTGCGGCCCAGGCCGCCGCCGTGGCGCCAGAACGAGCAGGAACATTACCTACGCGGGTTAGCGCTGCTTCGGCTGCTGGG
This sequence comes from Entelexis potacharoeniae, assembly GCA_030566975.1. Lineage (NCBI taxonomy): Eukaryota > Fungi > Ascomycota > Dipodascomycetes > Dipodascales > Trichomonascaceae > Entelexis > Entelexis potacharoeniae. The sequence goes on from JAKUBX010000005.1 coordinate 312,747, forward strand.
TCAAAAGCCACACAACGCTAATTACCCCGGGGGTGCTTTGCGACCGCCAGCGCGCTGTTCCGACCCAATTGCTGCTGCCTGGCCATTGCTCAGCCAGTGAATGGGCAGCTCAGAATCCGACGATCGCAGCGACGCGCGCCGCTCCCACGCGGGCTCCCGCGCGGGCTCGCGCGCGTCGCCGGCCGGCCCCAGCCGCC